>CM038226.1:20675963-21050963 GCA_021442155.1 Cymbidium sinense
CTTCATACACGTGTCTATGGTTTAAACTTTGGCTAACTTAATAAACTCTATTTATCTGCTTTTTCAGCTGTGACTAGTATTGACACAAGCGGAATAAGCATGATGAAGGAGATTAAGAAAACCCTGGAAAGAAGAGAGCTTCAAGTAAATATACTTTTTAGAGACATTTCATTCAGATACACTGATATTGTAATCTGTTAAACATTAGCAATTTAATTGATTAAATAAATTCTGAACAATCTTAATTTTTTTTAAACAGTTGGTGCTGGCCAACCCAGGAAGTGAGGTGATGAAGAAGCTGGATAAATCAAAGGTGCTCGAGATAGTTGGTCATGATTGGATATTTCTAACTGTAGGGGAAGCTGTTGGTGCCTGCAATTTTATTCTGCACACAGTAAAAACAGGAAATTTGATGGAAAATGGAACAGTTCTAGGCTTAGATAGCCAAGTTTGAAAAGGCTGCTAATATTGTACTCAGTTGCATCATCACCTATTCTTGAACTGAGTTCAAGATGCTCTTCTATTTCGTTCAATTCTAGAATAGATTTATCAGCCTAAGCATGCTAGCTTCTCTGTCTACTTTAACTCGTAGAAGCATTTGGCTTGCGTTGCTGATCCTTTTGTTCAAATTTAGTAGACCATCTTTTGTTTGAGAACATTGTACGTGTTCCAGCATTTTGCCTCAATGCAATTGTAACAATGATTGCATTGTATTATCGTTCGATTCAAGAAGCGAAAGCTATGGCTTGGTTGCCAATGATCTGTTATTTGTACTTGCATGAACTTCTTTTTCTTTCAAAGCACTGATATAAATGAATATAATACTGGAAAAAAGTATGCTTGACTTTATATTATAGAAACGTCATCCTAGAGTAAATCTATATTAATAGGCGAGAAGGGAAGATCTATATTAGATGTTGCCAAAATAAGAGTATATCTCTGCTCAAATAAATTGTCTTACAAAATAAATAAGAGCAAAATAATCATGAAACAAATCAAAATGGTGGTTAAATATATAATAAAAAATTACCAATATCAGAAGTTTCTCAAAAAGATTTCACATATTTAAGATTAAATTGCTTCTCATTTATTTTTCTTCTATCCCCTCTTCTCAATCTTTTCAATAAATTCTCAAAGTTTCACAAGAAAATTTAATTGTCTTATATTGCATATCAATTAAGGTTTCATGTATCAGGTGTGGGCTCTGAAAATTCGTCACCGACCTCTCGATTGAAGAGAGTATGACTTATGTGTCGTTGAGATTTTGAGAAGGCAATTGGAATAGTAGATAAGACACTACTCAGAGATTTCGCCCTCATTTTATGAGAACTTTAGATCTAGTTCCAGGTTTCCTATAGGTGCAAGCATTTATAGTTAATTACCCTTCCCAATGCTGAGAGAGAACTTTCGATTAAGGCTAGTCATTAAATCGCTGAATGCGTAGGGTATAATAGCAGCATGTGGAGTTTTAGAATTTAGATTTATGAAATTCATCATCCTTTACTTGAAGTGGATGGTTGGAGGAATGATAACGTGCTCAATCTAGATCCCATGGTTCCGTCATCCCGGGCTGTCGTGGTCCCTAGTTTATTTAGTCAGAGGAGGTAGTCGACCCAACCTGACCAAAGAATCCTTATCAGCAACACATGAGTTACGTCGTCCAAGAAATTCTTCTAGACTTGGGGTGATGTTTGCCCTATGATTCACAACCCAAAAGCAAAGCATTGTGATACAGCTACTACGTTATCGTAATATAATAATTTCATTTGGCGCAACCACCATCATGTGGACTCAATAACCGCATCATATGGAGCTTATCGATCAAGCCACCGAGGACACGCCATGTCCTTTCTGACGTGAGATTGATTGAGAGTGGATATAATATAATACTTGATTTGATTTTAGCCCTTTTGTGAGCTAAAGTTTTCTTAGTCACCTTCAACAAATTATTGTGGAAGGTGGATTTGGTTAGATTTTGTTTTAAGTATTTATGGATTAAATTTCAATTAATCATTTATAACTTAATGACATATTAGATTTCACATTTAGTTTGATACTTAATTTGAGTTAGTTTACTTTAAAATTAAAATCACATTTTTATGGAAGTATCTCAGTTGAAATTTCCATTCAACACAGCCATCATCGGGATGGATGTATTATTTTGATCATTTAATTATTATTTTAGATCCTGTCTACTCTATTAGTTTAATAATAGAGGATCAAATCTACTATCATATGACAAAATTAGCTTCTTAGATGTTTTAATAAGTTGAAATTCTTATAATAATATTACTGGATTTTTAGGTTTTGTTAACCCGGACCTGGACATAGGACTAAACTTGGAAGCAACCCGCGCAGCATCCTCAGAGACTAAATTTAAGCATTCAACGTAGTGTGGGGGCCCATGCGGGTATTTATAACTTAGATAGTTTCATCTAATTAATGAAATCATTGATTTTAAAAATCATAATGAGAATAAGAATTTTCTAATTTTGAATTGAAGGAAGATTCTTTATTCGTGCAGAATTTAATTTAGTGTCACCTTCTGTTTGCTTGTACGAAAAATTGCATATCTAATGGCGTAGAAGGCGTTATTGAATTTTTCAATTCTTAGATATTATTTGACTTGTAGTCTTTAATGAGCTTTAGTTATACTTGCCAAAAAGTTGCTTGTCTTTAGTGAAACTCATTTTTGAAATTCATTTGATTTTCACTTTAACTTGAAAATAGCACTCATCAAATCTCATATGTATCAATTTTAATTTTAAATGCAAGATCTAAATTGTTCTTTTAAAGGCTATTGTGGGCTTCAAAAAATTTTCCACATCGCCCTCATCAAGAGAGTGATTTAAAATGTGTCGTAATTTTCGAGATGGAATAGTAGATAAGACACTTCTAAATTTCCCTAATTTTGAGGACTTTAGATCTTCCCGTGATTTCACAAATTGTTCCATCTATAATTACCCTCTCAATCCGAGAGAACTTTCGATTAAGGCAAGTCGTTAGCACGCTTAATGCATAGCATATAGTAGCAACATGTGGAGTTTTAGAATTCAAATTATAAAATTCATTATATTTAACTTAAAGCGGATAGTTGGGGGAATGATGACGCGCCCGATCTAGATCCCATGGTTTCATCCCGGGTCGTGGTCCTAGTCTACTTAGAGAGGTAGTCAACCCAACGACCAAGGATCTTATCGAACACATGGGTTACGCCATCCAAGAAATCCTTACACTGTGTTTGTCAGGAGACAAGCTTAAACCTTAACAAAGATTTTTTGCCCAATCAAGTATACCCTATGAATCACAACTCAAAGGCGAGCCATTGGGGAGCATACTGAACCGTGATCATAATATAATATTGTCATTTAGCGATAACCACCGAGGACTCTCAATCTGATCATGTGTGGAGCCTACTACCAAACCACGCATGAGGACACGCCACGCTCATGGAGATTGTTTGAGAGTAAACATAGTTGTGTACTTGATTTGACTTTGGCTCCTTTGTGAGCTAGATTTTCTTAATTTATCATCTTGAATAAACTATTATGGAAGGTGGATTGATTTTTAGCTTTAAGTTTTTTAAAAATTAAATTTCATTTAGACATTTATAGTTTAATGATAATTTAAATTTTACATTTGGATTGAGATTCAATCTAAGTTAATTTATTTTGAGATTGTAATCATATTTTGATTGAAGTAACTCCTCCAGTTAAATTTTTCATTTAACACAACCATCATCGGGGTGGTTAATTGATTGAATCAAATATATTTGAGAACTTTAGATCCTATCAACTTTATCATCTAGAGGATCACTATCACATTTAATATTCGATATTTTACTAAGTTGAAATTTTATAATAGATTTTTAGGTTTTGTTAACCCGCACCCTAAGACTAAACCGAATCGACAAAGATCCTCAAATATTAAATTTAAGCATTTAGATAAGTCGGGGCCCATGGTGTTTAAATCATTTAATTTATTATTTTAAATCTTGTCGATTCTATCAATTTAATAATAGGATCGACCTAGATTTATATTTTGAGGATTTTAATTTGAGAATATTGAATATAATATCTTAAATATTTTGATAATAGTTACCCTCTGTTGATGTCTTGATCAACTAAGTTGTCAGGGGAGATACATAATGCCAAATGATAAAATTAGCTTCTTAGAGATTTTCTGTGAGAAAGTATAACCTCATTAGGTTTTATTAACTTCGCAGACCCAACCTGAATCAACCCGCAAGAACATCCTCAGACATTAAGTTTAAGCATTCAACATAGTGTTGGGGCCAATGTAGGTGGTTAAAATACTTGTACTAATTTTGAAAAGATCAAATTTAATTGGCGATTGCTTTATATTTTGTATAAGAATTTATTTCTTTTGAATGATTGCATAAATTCTGAAGCACTTGAATTGAGTGATAGTTGCTTCATAATTTATGCAAAATTAATATATTTGAAGTCTATTTAGAATTTAAGCCAACGCCTTCTATCTGAGGAAGAGGCATCAAAGTGGCGTAAGATGTTACATATTGATCTAATATCTTATTAGATTTTTTAAGATTAATATTTAATTGATTCCAATTTAGCCTGCGCAACTTTATCAGACATTAAAATTTGCATATGCAGGTATATCTAAGAATGCCTTAATTAACACATTTTGTTCGCTTGTAGATATGTTGCGAATCTGGTGGCATAAGATTTTTTTTTAAAATCTTATTCAATTATTTATATTAGCGTTCATTTGTTTGCATTTGGTTCATAACTTATTGAGCTATTTAGGTTTCAATGGAACTTAGCTTGTGCTCACCGAGAAACTCATAAGCTCATGACAAGTCTCATTCTAATTATTTTTGCTCTGAACGTTTATATTTGATCCTTGTTCTCATTGAAGGACAAGCTTTCAAATCCATTATAAGTCTTGTTTGTGCTCGTAGAAACTATTAAGATAATCAGAAGCTTTACTTGAACTTTATTCTTGTTAGGAGACAAATTCTCAAGTTCATTAAAAGTCTTATTTATGATCGTCAACAAGTTGTCGAGATCCCCTGTAAGATCATTTTTATTTGAAGACTTTTAGAATTTCATATGAAAGTTTAATTTTGATTTATTTTTCTACCTAAGTTTACTTTGAGCTTATTAATGCTTTTATTTGACCATGTTTAAGTCTCATCAATCAATTTGACGCCTCTGATCATAATCAGAGGGCTATTCGACCTTCCCATTACTCTGAGATAACAATGTCTCATGGACTGATTCTTCTAACCTGCCATCTTTATTGAGCATAACAGGATCTTCAAACACTTGCACAAAAAGAGCATATATGTAGGTTTATTTTTTAATTTATCATTTTCAAATAAGTTTAATTTAAGCTCGTCAACACTTTTGTTCTTGTAGTCTCCCATCAATCAAAATTTAAAAACCTCCTGTCATTCAAGACGTTATTCATTCCGTCTCTACTGAGATAATCTGATTTTCAATTTATTTATCGAGCATAACGGGTCTTCAAACACCTATCAATTTAGAATTTAATTTTGAGCAGTTCATTTTCATTAAATTAATTAAATTTCGTCATCAATTTCTCCTTCGCCTTCCCATAATGCATCGAGTATTAGCTAGCTCTCAAAGTATAACAAGTATTTGTGACACTACTACGGATCTTCTACCCTAGCTCGAGCATATGAGTCTTCAAACCTGCATAAAAAGAGCATATATGTAGGTTTATTCTTTAATTTATCATTTTCAAATAAGTTCAATTTATGCTCGGCAACACTTTTATTTGTTTTTATTTGGGTCTCCGTCATAAAATTCTGAACCTCCGTGTGTCATCCCGTAGGGGCTACTAGTATTAGCCTTCCGTCTACTGAAGATATGTGCAACCACGACATCTTATGGTCTTCTAACACGCCATCTCGATAATGTTTCAAACACAAGAAAAGATATATATGTATATTCTTTCATCTCTCTTCATTTCTTTTACTGAAGTTATTCTTCGATTATTACGTCGTTTAAACCTCCTTCCATCTGATCAATAGTCAAAACCCTCTCTCCACATAGTCTCACCCTCTCGTATTCATCTTTTCAAAAAGGCGTCTGATCATCTGAAAGGTCTTTAGCAACCAAGCGATCATCTTCAAAAACACCCATAATAGCTCTGGAGTCCCCCACATTTGCAACAAAGAGTGTGTCGCCACTAACAAGAACAATGATAGCAGTCGTGCCACCATTCATCGAGTCATATATCTAGCTCTTATGGAGAAGAGAATTTACTGCAAGAAATGCATGGCCATCAAAGACTCCAAAGAAATGGAGATTAGGATTTCCTCGAGATTGGTTCTGATGCAGATGGCATCCTGGTTCTCGCGGTCAAGGGTGTCCGGATAGTAGCTGTGTTGTGTAAGAGATGAATACTAGAGGCAGAGGCCATGAGAGGGAACAGTGGCGACGCCCACCATGCTACCAGTTAGCACGTGATTCTGAACCTACCCAACTTCAACGACAGCAGAACCGTTGCCACCAGAAGAGCAAGACGTTGAGGACAGGTATCGACAACTACAACAGCAACATCTAGAATTATACTTCGCCAGTACAACCCATCAAGACGAACTTAACGAGGGTGATTCGATGCCTTTCGGCTACTTTCATATCAATTTCCCAGCAAAACAACCGCCAGAAATATCCCAACATGAATTGCACGAAGCAAAGGTGATTCTCAGATTCAAAAGCAGACGTGAGAAGCAACAGGGTTGTGAAAAGCCAGAAGGAGAGAATCAAAGGCGATGGAGTGCAGGCTGTTCAAGCATAAGTGAAAGAGAAAATAATAGTTGAACTCTAGGGTTTTCTTTAAAAGAGAAGGATCACTTCTAATTGAGTTGGCATTAAACCCTCAACCCAAGAAAGTGGAGGACAAAAGCTCAGCAAATAATGACAGGAAGTAGCTAGAGGCTTAGGTATCCTGTCAACGTAGAGAGAGGGTAGAGAGCCCAAGAGGGCTTGTGCGGCTTGCTATTCCGATCAAGAGATCAGAGTGTCTCGGCTGCTTGCTTGGGCTTTGAACCGAGGGAAGAGGTGAACAAGAGAACGAGATCGAGGAGCCCTCTAGTTGAGACTCTTTTTTTTTTTCTTTTTTTGCTAAGCCATTACTAGAGGGAGCAAGGGGTTCATTTTCCCTTTTTTTGGCCAAGACATCAGAGATGGGATAAGGCTAAGGGTGGTATGGGAGGGATGACATGGAAACTCCTTATTGGCTAGATGGGAGGTGGAGGCATGGGGAGCTACGAGTTTCAAGATTGACGAATGATAAAGAGATAAGTGGATTTATAAATGCTAAATTTTGACAAAATTTTAAGCACAAAAATTTTAATCAAATTGGATATCTACTTTAGGTAATTTTGACGTTCTGAATGTAATGACGCAGTCCATTTCATGAACAAAGATCGTTGAGCGAATTCTGCCGACCGTCACTTTCTCAAAAAATGTGCATTATCGCTCGCCGATGTTCATGACTCATTCAATCGATGGATAGTCTTATTTGATAGGTTTTAACATTTTGGAGTTAACAGCATGATCAATTTTATGAACGACGATCGTTCGGACATCATCGCAGCTTCCCAACTCTGATATGTGTGTCGGCACATTAATAGCTCGAGCACTTAATTAATTGCTCATTAGATTTTTTAATATTTTATTGATCAATTTGATGTTACGAGCGATGATGAAGTCCGTTGATCGATCGAAGGTCATTTCGACCATTTTTGATGACATTCAATGCATTTTGAGCCCTGATTTGCACTCTAATGTATCCGAAGTCCGTCGAATTCAGCCTGTGAGCTTGACTCGACTTATGACACATATATGGAGGTCAACAACTATCCCCCAACAAATGTGATTCATGCATAGAGCTAGTTGGGTTTGTTGAAAACTAGTTGACCCTTTTGGGCTGGTTATGGGTCTTGGATCACTTCAGCTTTCAACTTCCAGATTCACTTGAGAGCTTCTTATTTACTCTTTGCTTGATGGGTTCGAAAGTCTCTTTCTTTTTTATCTTCACGATTTGGATTTTCTCGACCCTAGATTTTGCTTGATCGGGTTGGATGGAGGAATCGGTTGCTTGCTTTGAGATTTGAAATTCCTTATCATAGCTTTAAGCAGCGAACTTGATGAAGGATTGACTGATTTGTCCACATTGACTTGTCGGGGATGTGTATATGCATAAGTCCGTGCTTGTTGCTTTGATAGACTTCGTTGAAGGATGCATATAGATGACCTTTAGCTTATATTAGGTCAATGTTGAGTTATCGGTAGCAATGTGATTTAACATCTTGAATAACCATGAAATTCTTTAGTTGACGTTGCCTTTGTGTATATGGAATCACCGGTCCCGCTTTTTTACTCTTGGACTTGATGAGGGAATTGTCTTTGATATGCGCTTTGTGCTTGATCAGATCATTTGAAAAGAGATTGGAATATCACATTGTAGGCAATATATTGATTAATTTGAGACATCTCTGAATTGAGTGTTTTCTCAGATTGTCATGGTTTGTCGATTGAGTGAAAATATATCTTGGATTTTGGTTGCTTATAGTAACTAAGATGGATCTGGTTTGAGATTGAACAATCATTGGGTGAGTATTCCCTGCGGCCTTTTCTTCTTTTCTTGTTGAGTGAGGAGAGTGTCGCAACTTCGACCATTGTGGGCTTGTTGAGTCGACTTTAGAACTACTCAGTTTTGACTTAAAATTTGTGATGGATTGGCGGTCTGTCGTGACGAACCTCTTTCACTATGGCCTTTTCTTACGGCTTATTGAGTGAGGAGAGTGTCAGCAACTTGGCCACCTATGGGCTTGTTGAGTCCAACTTTTAGAACCCATCCGTATCCTAGACTTGAAGATGTAGAGGTTGATATTTTTCTAATTTAGTTGATTGAAGTTTCCAAAATTGGGAGTTCTTCTAACTTGATCTTCGACACTTGATGAATCTTGGAGGAGAACTTTTGATATTTAGGATCATCTTTTCATGCATTGAAGTAGATTCTTTTTATTATTGTAAGACCTGCAACTTTAACAATAATAGTTATAGATATATTCATAGATCGATATAAAGCTCGATGTCAACCTGAATGCATATGCAAGAAGCTCTCTTGTTTCACAGGGAATGATTGGACAACTTTGATTTATAAAAACTAAAAAATACCCCCTGTCTAACAGGGGCATTGCAGACTAGTTCAAAAATGTATCACAAAGTTTGAACTTCTTTAATATAAATAAACGTAGCTTATTCTAATCACCATGTATATTTATCTAAGGATCTTGGCTTGAAGCACGATGTCGACTTAGATAAATATATAAAAAATGCCCTTTGTCTACAGGGGGACTTTCACAGTAACTGTTGAGAGAATTTGGAATGTCTTTGGTCTTATGCTTTGTGCTCTCGGACTTGTTGAAGGCTTCCTCGTGAGAGTTTAAAATTTGTATTTTCCTCCTGTCCTGGCTTTGTGCCTTGGTGGATTTAATGGAGTTGATAATTTTTTGTTGAGATGAGAACATCTTCGATCCTATGCTTTGTGCTTTGACAGACTTGTTGAAGATTGAATCTCGAAATTTGAAATTTATATTTTCTCTCAGTGGACTTGATGGAGTTAATGACTTATTGGCAAGATGTTAACATCTTTGGTCCTATGCAAGGTGCTTTGACAAACTTATTGAAGATTCAATCTCAAAATTTAAATTTTGTATTTTTCTACTATCATGCCTTTGTGCCTCAGTGGACTTGATGGAGTTGATGACTTGTTGGCGAGATGAGAACATATTTGGTCATATGCATGGTGCTTTGACGGACTTATTGAAGACTTCATCTCAAGGATTCGTATCTTGTATTTCCTTCTATCCTGGCTTCTTTCCTTGAAAGATTTGATGGAGGAAAGTTCCGAATTATCTTAAAGACTTGTCGGGTGATACAAATTATCTTATACGCTACGCTTTCATGGGCTTATAAAGGATGTCTGATGACTAGCCCAGCTTGTGTTGGGTCAATGGAAAATAGTCATCAATCCTATACTTTGCGTGTAATGGACATATTGATGACATAACTCCCTTAGTTTAGCCTTTGTCTTTGTATGAACATTGGGGTGACTTCCTCGGTCCTTTACCTTTTGCTTGGATGAACTTGCTGATGAAGAGTTTCCATCGGTCTTTACTTTCTGCTTTAACAGAATTATTGAAGGAGTCGACATTTCTCATTTGATATTAATACCTAATTCGGCTTAGTGATTTTCTCGAATGAGGATCTTTTTTGTTGGATTTTGAAAAAAATTACCTTATGACTATTAAGGATGATCTCCTAGTCTAGGCCACTTGAACTCACCAAGTTGGAGAGATTTGGAGATTTGGATGCTTACAAAGTAGGGATCCCTTACTTTGATATAGTAAGAAGGGGATAATTACTGTTTGTGAGCATATTGAGAATTTTGGAGATGTATTTTTATCATGATATTATTTACTACTTGATGGATTGATGGAGGATTTTATCATTATGAGATGGGGATCACTCTTTTGGCGGTGGCATGTTGAGTGACTCAGATGCATATTTGGGCTTATTGAATCTGACCTTATACACTCACTTGAGCGCTAGATTTGATGTATGAATGGAAGATGTGTTTCCAACTTGATTTGTTGCAGTTTGCATACTTAAAAATTTCTCTTTTTGGTCGTTAGAACTTTAAGACTTGTAAACTTTGAATACATAATTTGAATACGCATATGGGGATCTCAGCCTTAGGCATGATGTCAACCCAAATACAATAGAAAAGTCTCATGTTTCACAGGGAGAGCTTGATATTTTGTTGTAAAATTTAAAAATGCCCCCTGTCTCGATGGGATAATTTTTGCTTCATTTAAGAAATGCATTATTGTATTATAAGAGAATTTCAAGAGAAACTTACACATATAATGACAGTGAAGAATAATTAGTCTTCTCAGTACCCTGACCAATTCTCCTTCCTGTAAAGCTCGAGAATATACTATATGATTGAATGCTTTAGATGTCCTCGCTCGGTAGACTTCTAAATTTTATTAAGCTTGGAGCCTAGCTTTGTTAAGCGCATCAAGCTATTCTATCTGTAGACGGACATTCTTATCATGAGTGAGATTGTGTTGAATGGCTACTCGAAGTGAAGGTAATTCAACTTCAAGTGGGAACTTTATTCAAAATACTAGCAGGGTGGATTTTGTGAGAGTTTTATAGGTGGTGCGGTAAGCCCATAAAGCTTCAACAAGCTTGATATGCCACTCCCTTTTATTTATTGTAAGGATTTTTTTGAGTAGCTTGACTAGTATTTTATTGAAAGCCTCAGCCAAGCCATTTGTTCTCTGATTATAAATCGACGAGTATTGCCAATCAATCTTATGTTGATCAGCAAATCTATAAATTTTAGTGCTTTTGAATGCTGACTCATTGTCTGACATATTGTTGGCTTCTTCTATTCCCAAACACCATAGCCACATCTGCTCAAAGGATCTATGATATAAGGCATTGCCAATATAAGCATATAGCCAAACCCTTTTCTCAAGTTGTGCATCCATTGGCTTAATTCTCGACAGTTTTCTTTCCTTAAAGTAGTTGACGAAGTGTTCTGCTCTTCTACTATAATGATTTCACTTTGTGGTATTGGAGTTTCTTCAGATTAAGGTCTTGCCTCTTGAATAGTTCGAGCCTCATCTTGTTGATTTTGATGAGCAATTTGTAAGAGAGTGTGAGGAGCAACGTGAGTTGCATCCTGTTAGCTTTCATTTGATGACCCCTCTTCTAGCAGAAATTTTATATTTATTGGCTCTAGGACCCAACAAGTGCAAACACTAATTAGTATAAATTTGTCATCGCCCATACTTGCCATCTCTTTAGCTAACTTAGCCGGGCAATCAGCTTTGCTATTCTTGCATCGAGAACCTGAGTTATAATGATATTTAAAATTTACTTCATAAGCTCGAGAACTCGTTTGTGATAGTGAGCTAATTCAAGCTTGTTGATCTGTAAATACCCAATAATTGATTAATGACGAGCTGAGAATCACCATAAACTTATAGATTCTGGACTCCCATAGAGATGGCTTCCTCCGGATCTTCCACCAACACTTCATATTCTACTTCATTGTTAGTTGCTTAACATGTAGGAGTGCCTCATTATACCAACCTTGTAATCAAGATGAGGCCAATGCCATCGAGCCTTTGAGATTTGAGGGTGAGTATATTTGATGGATGAAGCTCCATCAATATACAATTCTCATATTATTTTTTCCTTTTCATATATATATATATATATATATATATATATATATATCATGATACTCATCAAGAAGATCATCATCGAGCAATGAATCAGAGGATGGTGTACACAAGAAGTCTTTAGAATTTGTCACCCTTTCTAAAACATATATGCAATGTCAAATTAAACTCATCGTGCCTTGAGCTTAGTCTTGTCATCAAAAAACTTCAACGGATTGATCCTTGAAATGAGAGTAATTTTATGAGATAACATATAATGGAGTAGCTTTTGAATAACAAATATTAGCGCCAAACAATGCTTCTCAATTGGAGAATAGTGCATTTTTGCTCCGATTAGTCTTCAACTAATATATAGCATTCTCCTTTCCCTCTTCATTATGTTTACATGCAGAGATTCCTCCAAGTGTATGTAAGATGAGAGGCTTCTGGGTAAGAATAGGCATATTCAGAGATACATCTTGATGTGACATTCTTTGTCCCATTTGAAAGGAGTATCCTTTACATCAACTTCTTCCACTTGGATCTCATCGATGCCTCTAATAAATTTCTAGCTTCGGAGGAATATCGAGCGATCTCTCGAATATGGCTTGGTGGATCTCTTGGATGACTCTTTAAGGTGACGACCGTCAAAAAATTTCATCACATATGACCTTTTTCTTAGGTATACATTCTTGATGAGTTTTATTTATGGCGGATCTCTAGGAGTGCAATACAAATGTTATGCTGTTATCTTTCTTTAAAGCAGTTTCACTTCGAGGCTTTGTCCTCCAAATTTGCTTACATTTTTATCGGGACCTTTCAACGGTGGATTCTTAGACCTGTGGTCCAAGTGGCACACCTCAATGCTCATTGTATGGGACTTGAATTGGTTGACATTTTGTCGAGGTTGTAGGAGAAGGTCTCCTTGGAGAAGCAACTCTAGCTTCCTTGATGATAGGACTTTGATATTTTCTTTTCATTAGTCCTTTCTCTTAACTTTAAGAACGATACACTCTTGCATATTTAGAGTTTCCTCTGAGAAGGGAACTTGACATTATCAGTCGGAAGGACTATTTGATTTGACCAGTAGAGTTATTCCGCTTTACCCATCTTAGGTTATCAAACTTGTTATAGGAACACTCACTTTTGGTTCCACAGCATGTTGTATAATTTTCTGCTTGAATAATGGTTGTTGAGCAATTTCTCACTAGAAAAGTTGGAACTGACATTATCGAGTCCAGAAGGACTATTTGATTTGACCAGTAGAGCTATTGCTTTACCCATCTTAGGTTATCAAACTTGTTATAGAACACTCTTCCCACATATTTTTTCTTGAATAATGGTTGTTGAGCACGAGTTCAGATTTTCTTTCTTATCTCGGTTAGCGCCAAATGAAGAAGCTTCATATCGCTACTTCTTCTCGGCTTGATCCATATTTATTTATTTATTTTACTAAGATCTTTGATGGATTCTCGAACCTATTGGTGTTCATACTCGATGTTCACCGTCGGATATTATTTAGGACGGTCTTGAGCATCACCCACCAAGAGTAGCCTCTTTTATGAAGCTTTATCATTTGTTCTGATAATCAAGCATTGATACTTTTTCTTCATAAGATTCTTCTCCTTGACAACTTTCAACACCCTTTGTACTTTGGAAGACAGAGTCTTGGGATGCCTTTTTTGTGGGATTATAGCTTGATGAATGATTATTTGATATCACCAGTATAGCTATTCTTTTTCACCCATTTCAAAATTTCAAACTTATTGTGAGTAGGAATACTTACGGCTTAAGTCACGGTCACATGGCTGAGTTAGCGACAATTCTTGCTCACAGTTCAACATTTCTATTTTCCCGAGTTACTTCTAGATGAAGAATCTTCTTTTTCGAGGCTTCGCCATATTTATTTTTCTTCCTGGGACCTTTGGTGGATTCTGAACATGCATTCGGTGTCACGCCGATGTTCACCGTACTTCTCGAGGCTTCACCCTCGGATTTATTTTCTTTCTAGGACCTTTGGTGGATTTGGATGCACTATCCAAGTGTCACTGCGATGCTCATGCAAAACTTGTTTAGAATGATTTTGAGTTCTTACTAGCGATGGTAGTTTACGTAGTGGAGCATTCTTGGCTTCTCGATAATTGGCCTTTGATATCTTTTATTTAAGATCTTTTCTATTACTTTCAACACTTGTACTTTCGGTAGATAGATTCAAGTTATTTCTTCTAAGAGTTGTTGAGCCCAAAAAGGCTTAACATCACCGGTAGAATTCCTTTTCACTTTTTAGATTTTTAAACTCGTTGTGAGTGGGAACACTTACGGCATCAAGTCGATTGCATAGCTAGTGATTGAGATAGTGTTGAGCTTTTAGCATTTCTTCTCTTTTCCTTCTATCCTTATCTTGAGATGAGGAAGCTTGACATCATATTGACCTAGTATGAAAGGTTCAAGCGAGTGGTGCATTCACGATATGACACTTTTCCGGTGAAGGTTCCTTTCATGACTGACACCTCAGAATGACCCAATCTATCGGATATAAAGGCTCTTTTGAGGAACCTCACTAGTAGTAGTGGTTATTCTAGTTATCCTCCTCTCCTGCATAGGTTGGTGTGTATAATATGCAGGTGCTTCAGAAAGAGGATTATTTGTAGCTATAATAGTTGGGAAGTTTACACTACCAAATTGGATTATAGCTCCAGCATCTCCAGTATTGATTACAGTATTAGCCAGATAGATGTTGGCTCCATGACTTAACTGCAAGATGAATAATACTGTAAAGATCCATTAATATAGAGAGCAAACAGATTAGTCATAAGGACATGATTGGCTTAGATTTAATTTTATTGAAAATTGATTTTTTTAAAATTTTTTTTATACTCCACTATTACTATAGCTTAGATTCGACTAACCAAAGATGGAAAGAGAAACATCCCCAAAGTGCCATAAATGTGGGCTCCAAAATTCACTCAACCTCAGTTGAGAGTGATTTAAATGTCGGTAATTTTAGATGAATAGTAGATATGACACTACCCAGATATTTCACCCTCATTTTGTGAGGACTTTAGATGTGGTTCCAGGTTTCCTACAAGTGTAAGCACCTATAGGTAATTACCCCTCTCAATGCTAAGAGAGAACTTTTAATTAAGGCTAGTCGTTAGGTTGCTTAATGTATTGCGTATAGTAGCAGTATGTGGAGTTTTAGAATTCAGATTTATGAAATTCATTATATTTAACTTAAGCGATGGTTGGGGGCGATGATCTAGATCCCATGGTTCGTCATCCGCCATTGGTCCCTCTACTTAGTCAGAGGAGGTAGTCAACCCAACATTATCGAAGGATCCTTATTAGCAACACATGAGTTATGTCATCCAAGAAATCCTTGTAAACTTGGTGTTTGTCAGGAGACAAAGCTTAAGTATACCTTTGAGGATTTTTTGCCAATCAAGTATGCTATGGTTCACAACTCAAAGGCGAGCCATTGGGAGCATGACTAATCTTGACCATAATATAATGGTGTCATTTAGTGACAACCACCTGGTCAGAGGACTCTGATTGTAATTACATCATGTGTGGAGCCTACTGGCCAAACCACGCAGTTAGAGGACAAGGGCCACGTCTTTGCTGGCATGAGATTGTTTGAGAGTAAACATAGTTATGTACTTGATTTGACTTTGGCTTCTTTGTGAGCTAGGATTTTCTTAATTTATCATCTTCGACAAACTATTGAGATGGATTGATTTTAGCTTTAAGTTCTTTAAAATTGAATTTCTTTAGACATTTATAGATGATAATTAAATTCTACATTTGGATTGAGATTCAATCTAAGTTAATTTTTTGAGATTGTAATCATATTTTGATTGAAGTATCCCCTGGTTAAAATTTTTTCATTTAACACCATCATTAGGGTGGTTAATTGATTGAATTAATATATTTGAGAAATTTAGATCATATCAACTCTTTAGCTCTAACGAGGATCGATTCTTCACACAAATTAGCTTCTCAAATATTTTACTAAGTTGAAATTCTTATAATAGATTTTTAGGTTTTGTTAACGACACAAGACTAAGCGGGAAGCAACATCCCGGACACTAAATTTAAGCATTTACATAGTGTTGGGCCCATGGGTTTAAATCATTTAATTTATTGATTTAGATCTTATATTCAATTTAATAATAGAGGATCAGACCCTAGATTTATATTTTGAGGATTTTGAATTTGAGAATAGTGAATATAATTTCTTAAATATTTTGATAATAGTTATCCTTCTAGTTGATGTCTTCGATCAACTAAGTTATCATTGGAGAGTTAGGAGATAGTCGTTATATTGCCAAATGACAAAATTAGCTTCTCAGAGATTTTCTCAGGTGGAGAAAGCTATAACAACCTCATTAGGTTTTATTAACCTGGACTTAGTCTGTAAAAACCGAATCATGCATCATCTTAAACTTTAAGCATTGGTAGTGTAATCTTGGTGGTTAGCATACTTGTACTAATTTTGGAAAGATCAAATTTAATTGATGATTGCTTTATATTTTGTATAAGAATTCATTTCTTTCGAATGATTGCATAAATTCTGAAGCATTTGAATTGAGTGATAGTTGCTCTATAATTTATGCAAAATTAATATTTTTGAAGACTATTTAGAATTTAAAAACCTCATACTTGTACAAAGAGTTGAGATCAATTAGAAAATATTATAGATTGATCTAATATCTTATTAAATTTTTTGATTAATATTTAATTCTAATTTAGTTTCTTTTAGACATTAAAATTTCTTTAAATCTTTATGTTGAGCATGCATATATCAAAATGCCTTAATTAATGCCTTATGTTCTCTTGTATGATATGTTGCGAATCTGGTGGCATAAGAATTTTTGTTAAATCTTATTTAATTATTTATATTAGCATTCATTTGTTTTCATTTGTTTCATAACTTATTGAGCTCTTTAGGTTTCAATGGAACTTAGCTCATGCTCATGAAAAACTCATAGGCTCATCATAAGTCTCATTCAAATTCTTTTTGCTCTGAACGATTATATTTGATCCTTATTTTTATTGAAGGATAAGCTTTCAAATCCACTATAAGTCTTGTTTGTCCTCGTAGGCAACTATTAAGATAATCAGAAGCTTTATTTGAACTTTATTCTTGTTAGGCGACAAATTCTCAAGTTCATTAAAAGTCTTATTTATGATCATCAACAAGTTGTCGAGATCTCCTGTAAGATCATATTTATTTGAAGACTTTTAGAATTTCATATGAAAGTTTAATTTTGATTTATTTTTCTACCTAAGTTTACTTTGAGCTTATTAATACTTTTATTTGACCATGTTTAAGTCTCCTATCAATTTGAATTTCTTGTCGCCTGCATAAGAGGTGTGACGGGCAATTCGACCTTCCCTGTCACTCTAGTGAGCATAAGCGCTGTCTTGTAAATTAATTATAGTGGTCTTCTAACCTTGTCTCTACCGAGCATAGAGTGGTCTTCAAACACGCATATAAAAGAGCATATATGTAGGTTTATTTTTTAATTTATTATTTTCAAATAAGTTTAATTTAATCTCGTCAACACTTTTATTTATTCTTATTTAGGTCTCCCATTAATCTAAAATTTGACAGTCTCCTGACATCATCCCCGCATAAAGCATCGTTCGATCTTCCTCTATTTACCGAGCATAACGGTGTCTTGTGATACTACAGTCTTCTACCTTGTAGCTACTGATAATATGGTCTTCAAACACCTACAATTTCAATTTAGATTTTAATTTTGAGCTTCGAGTTCATTTTGCATTAAATTAATTAAGTTCTCTGTCAGATCAAATTCTCCTCCTGGCATCTTCCCAGATAGAGTGCGATCGGTATCTAACCTTCCGTCACTTTTCTGAAAGATAACGACGTTATGACATTATTGTGATCTTTTCAATTCTACCATCGAGCATAATAAAGTCTTCAAACCTGCATAAAGAGAGCATATATGTAGGTTTATTCTTTAATTTATCATTTTCATATAAGTTCAATTTATGGTCATCAACACTTTTATTTGTTCTTGTTTGGGTCTTCGTGTAAAATTCCCTCTCTCAGTTGTCCCTGCGGGTGCATCAAGATAGTTCACGCCTCTAATATATAACTTATAATGACGTGGTCTTCTAACATACTCTATGAGCATAACATGATCTTCAAACACTCACATATATATATATATATATATATATATATATATATATATATATATATATATATTCTTTCATCTCTCTTCATTTCTTTTTCGCTGAAGTTATTCTTCGATTATTATGCCATTTAAACCTCCTTCCATCTGATCAATAGTCAAAACCCTCACTCCACATACTCTCACCCTCTCGTAATTATCTTTTCGAAAAGGCGTCTGATCATGTGAAAGGTCTTCAGCGACCAAGAGATCATCTTCAAAAACACTCGTAATAGCTCTCAAGTCCCCCACATTTGCAACAAAGAGTGTGTCACCACTAACAAGAATGGTGATAGCAGTCGTGCCACTCATCGAGTCATCTATCTTGTTCTTATGGAGAAGAGAATTCACTACAAGAAATGCGTGACCATCAAAGACTCCAAAGAAATGGAGATTAGGATTTCCTTGGAGATTGGTTCTGTTGCAGCTGACATCCTAGTTCTCGCGGTCAAGGGTGTCCGGATAGTAGCCACGTTGTGTAAGCGATGAATACTGGAGGCAGAGGCCATGAGAGGGAACATTGGCGACTCCCACCTTGCTACCAGTTAGCACGTGATTCTGAACCGTCCCGGCTTCAACGGTAGCAGAACCGTCACCGCCTGAAGAGCAAGACGCTGAGGACGAGTATCGACAACAGCAACAACAACATCTAGAGTGGCTACATCTAGAGTTGCACTTCGCCAGTGTAGCCCATCAAGACGAACTCAACGAGAAAGATTCGATGCCTTTCTGCTACTTTCGTACCAATTTCCCAGCAAAACAACCGCCGAAAATATCCAAACATGAATTATGCGAAGCAAAGACAATTCTCAAATTCAAAAGTAGATGTGAGAAGCAACAGGGTTGTGAAAAGCCGAAAGGAGAGAATCAAAGACAGTGGAGTGTAGGATGTTCAAGCGTAAGTGGGAGAGAAAGTGACAGTTGAACTCTAGAGTTTTCTTCAAAAGAGAAGGATCTCTTCTAATTGAGTCGGCATTAAACCCTCAACCCAAGAAACCAGAGGACAAAAGCTCAACAAACAATGACAGGAAGTAGCCAGAGGCTTAGGTATCCTGTCAATGTAGGGAGAGAGAGGTAGAGAGCTTAAGAGGGCTTGTGCGGCTTGCTATTCCGATCAAGAGATCAGAGAGTCTCGGCTGTTTGCTTGGGCATTGAACCAAGGGAAGAGGTGAACAAGAGAACGAGATCGAGGAGCCCTCTGGTTGAGACTTTTTTTTTTTTTTTTGCTGAGATGAAGCCGTTGCTAGAGGGAGCAAGGGGTTCGTTTTTCCCTTTTTTTGGCCAAGACATCAGAGATGGGATAAGGCTAAGGGTGGCAGGAGAGATAATGTGGCAGCTTCTTATTGGCTAGATGGAGGTGGAGGCAAGGGAGTGAGTGGTTGCGAGTTTCTAGGCATTGACCGGATGTGATTAAGAGATAATTAGGTAGATTAATCTTGAAATACGTGCTAATTTTGATGAAATTTTAAGCACAAAAACTTTAATCAAATTGGATGTCTACTCTAGGTAATTTTAACGTTCTGAATGCAATGACGCAGTTCATTTTGTGAACGGAGATCGTTTGAGCAACTTCGGCGTCCAATTTGGTTACTTTCAGCAAAATGCGCATTATTGCTTTTGACCGCTCGACGTTCACGCAGACTCATCCAAATTGAGTACGAATAGTCTCTTTTGATAAATTTCGATATTTCGAAGTTAACAACATGGGTTCAACGATAGTCATTCGCATCATCGTAGCGACCATATATGGACATTAATAGCTCAAGCACTTAATTGATTGCTCATTAGATTTTCCAATATTTATATTCTAATCAATTTTGATGTTTTGAACGTGACGACGAAGTCCGTTGATCGATCGAAGGTCATTTCGACCATTTTTGATGATGTTTAGTGTATTTTGAGCCCTGATTTGCGCACTATTGTATCCGAAGTCCGTCAAATTTGATGTGAGCACTGAATTTATTTAATACATATATAGGTCAACTATATTCATGTGATCATTGCTAATTGAATTTATGCTTTTAAGAAAGTTACCAAATTTTATACTCTTCAATTTATAAATGGACCATTAGATTTATCATCAATCATTTGTTTTTCTATATTTAATTGAGGTTCTTACTTTATTTGACATCAAATGCGATCGTTCAAATGCTCAATTAATATTGTTCATATTGATTACTTGTTCATGAATTTAACGCTTTGAATTTTCAAAGAGAAGCTTTATTCACATAAGAAGAGTTCAAATCCAACATGAATTTATCCTTAACTCTACATTAAGTTACATTTTTTCATTCACAATTGGGTTTAAATTCATTACCAATCATTTGTTATTTAACACAACATTCAATTGAAATCTTTTGGTTTCACTTAACATTAAATGGGATTATTCAAATGTCCATTTAGTTTTATTCCTATAGGTCATCTTTTCAAATTTCATATGAGCAATCGTATTTATTTTATGCATTTATAACTTCACATTTTAGCTTGTTATAATCAAAGTTATGATTTAAATCTTTTATTTAATTCTATTTAAGCTCTTTGATTATTTATTTTTCCTTCTCTTTGTTCTAAAAAATTTGATGAAATTTTGACAAGATTTTATCATCCCCTCAGAAAACTACATCAAAATTGTTTTATTTCACGCAGCTCCTAACGAAATGGACAAACAATGTTCAAGATTTCAATTTTTACAATAATTAATTAGCATAACGTCAATCACTGCATAAAAGTAAATATATATGCAAATATTTTTCTTCCATATTTTTTTTCTAAGTCCAAATTTCAGTCAAAATTTTGGCAATATTTCGGCATAGGGGGAGTGACATCTAAATATTTTTTGACTTTTATGCCAAATGAGTTTAATGAGAGGTGTTTAATCACAACCAATTTTCATCTCATTTAATGAAAGAGTAGCCTTCAAATTTGCATAAAGACAAGCACATATATATATATATATATATATATATATATATATATATATATATATATATATATATATATATATATATATATATATATATATATATATATATATATATATATATATATATATATATATATACATCCTCGTAAAATTAATCTAATCAAGACCTAATCTCAAGGCATTTTCGTAAATGCTTCGATCTAATCACCGATTTCAGAAAAGCTTACATAAACTAACTGCCTCGATGAGATAACATAAGCAACATCAGCATATCCGAAGCTCAATCGACTCGCATCAAGCTATCGCATGAAAATGGATCCCGATCGCCAAATGGTCACCAAAACCGACATATTTATATCGATCGAAGGCCCAAGACGAATCCAACGAATCCAAGATCACCCACATCATTAAGGCACCCGATCATCAAAATACACCGTCCGATCGAGGGGATCGCACTGGGCCGTCCAGATGGGAGTTGGAGTTTTCCACGAATTTACAAGGCCTGCCACTCCCAAAAAATCTATAAATAGAGCCTCATTCTCACCTTAGAGAGGACCGACCGACAAGACCGTGAGAGCTCAGAGCCACTCCGACTCATCTATCACACACCACCACCAAGAAGGTCAAGATCGAGCTCGCCTGAGATCGCCTCAGAGGACTAGAAAAGATCGCTTGCCGCTTTCTCCTCAAGATCAAGAGGTTGCTCCAAGATCCGCTCGCCGCTTTTGGGAAACTTCTCCTTGGGTTGGAGTTGATATTGTATTTTTCTACACTCTAATATTGTTTCTCAGAAACACCTTCTTCTCCAACTAACGGAGAAGCAAGGACCAGATCTTTGAACAAAGTGAAAGTTCTACACCGGGCAAGGCCGTGGTTTTTCCTTAACGGGTTTTCCAATAACCCCGTTCATATCCCCGCCGTGTGTTGATAATTTTGGGCTCAAGATCTCGATCTACCTAATAAAATTCTCTAAAGACGCTTTCACCGTGGGAACAACAGTTCCCCCATTGCTATATCTCCACTATGGTTGGTAAACGGGGTTTGCGCTCCAACGCTCCTCATTCTCAGGATCAAGGACGCCAAGTCTCCAACACTTCTCTACATAATGACTCCCCGTGAGGGTCCCGCCCCCTTTGGAAGATCGCTCAAAGGATGGAGGATTCCTGAACGAAATTCTTCGACTCAGAGGACCCAAGAAAACGCTCCAAAACCGCTGGAAGAGCCACGGGTTCCCGGCCTAATCGATTTTCTTCACGAGAATGATTGCAGGAATGCGGGATCAGCAAGTAGAGAACCCGCGGCACCACATCCGGATCTTTGAACTTACGGATGCGATTCTACTCACCCACGAATGGCTCGCCTATCGGTGAAACTCCGTCACCTTATGCGATGAACTTCTGACGGCAGTGCGGGGAGTTCCCGACAAACAATCGAATGATCCATTCTCCGCCTCTTCAAAACTTCGTCCCTTCGAGATCATCTCGCAATACCCGATTCGGCGAGATTCAAGCTTCCCGGCATGGACCCTTACGATGGCACGCCGTCCGTCGAGCATATCGATCACTTTGAGCGATCATGCACATTCGTGCAAATGACTACTGTCTTGTGTCGGTATTCCCGGCGACTCTCAAAGGGGCGGGGCTGGTACTTGGTTATTCATTTCATTAAGGGTCCGTCAGATCATTTGGAGAGCTTTGATTTTTGTAGAGCAGTTCTGGCGAACAAGAGAATCATCGATTCATCACATCTCTCCGAATCACGAGCGATGGAGTCCCTCAAAGAATACTTCAGGTTCTCCTCACGGCGACAGTCAGGAGTAGATCCAGAACTTTTGAGGGGCGTGCTTCTCGGAGGACTCCGGCGGATACTTATTCATCATTAATGGAGGCAGTCCATTCTATGCTAACTGGTCCACGAATAGAGGCACAAATCTCCGTGAAGCTATCGGTGCTCATCGACAGTTTGAACCACCGGCGCGGAAGAAGGTTCCCAAAGGTGATGTTCAAACATCTCGAGAGAAAAGAAGAGAAGCGACAACCTCCCCAAAACCTCCTCGGCGACCTCGGATGACTCGACCGAGAGGAAATATCTGACTCTCAACCGTCATCGCGAACATCTCTATTTAGGAAGAGGATGGCGTCAGTGGCGACCTTTAAAAGCACAGGTGGAAATCAAGAGAATTACGCCACTTTCATGCGGAGGGCACACCAGAAGAGTGCCACCGAAGGAGAGATTGAAAGACTATCGTCGGTGTATCTAGGCCATTTATACAAAACCAACCTCGTCGACAAATCTTTGGGGCAACCAACTCGGAGGAACCGGTGAGAGATAAAATTGCGGAGGGCGGTGTTATCAGCCAAATATTCATTGTCCGCGAGCGAAGAAGTCTCGGGTTGACCATTCTATCACCTTTGATGATTTAGATCTAGAGGGCATCCCACATCAAGATCCCTTGTCATCGGTCTGATTGATGCTTCAATATTAAAGGATATTGATGACAATGGGAGTTCGGTTGATGTTCTTTTTTACTCCACTTTCCTTAGCATGGGTATAGAAGAGAGAAGCTTCAACCAGCGGCGGTCCCTTGTATGGATTTGATAATCGGCCGGTATTAGTGGAAGGGACAATCGGTCTTCCGTAACTCTTGGAGAATTTCCCGACAACCCACTTGATACTGATTGTAGTCAAGTCGAGTCGCGTCTGATGCAATATTTGGGAGACCTCTCCGGTCATATTGGCGATCACATTGCCTCACCTGATGAAATTCCGACACCGGTGGCATCGGCGTGGTAAGTGGGAATCAATACTGGCGTCTTTATATCAACAAGACCATTTCGTCGGTAACCCTCAACATCGAGAACTTGACTACGAGATGAGGATGCCTGAAAGGGCTTCTCCGGTTGAAGATGTAATTTGTCTTCTATCTCGAAGTTGATCCATCGCGAAGGTGAAGGTGGGATCGTTCTTTGTCGCGATCAATCATCGTGTAGATTTTTGGTAAAATCAAGATATCTTTGCACGGGCGCGCCGATATTACGGGCATTGACGGAAGTCATTACGCACTCCCTCAAAGTTGACTCAACCTGGCGGTGATCTGAAGAAAAGAACCTTGCGATTGCGGTCATAGAACAAGAAATCACCAAACTTACGGAAGTCAAATTCATTCGAGAAGTCTACTACCCCACGGTTGGCTAACGTAGTGTTAGTCAGAAGGCCAGTTCTGGAGAATGTGCATCGACTACGACCTTGTCGTGCCCAAAAGATAGCTTCCCCTTCTTCGTATTCGACCAACTAGTTGATGCGACATCGACATCGGATCTTTGAGCTTCATGGATGCCTATTACTCAAATCGGGATGAACAAAAGCAGATGAGGAAGCAACATCCTTCCAAGCGAGATAAGGGACTATCTTGCTCGGTCATGCCATTGGACTAAAAAATCTTTGGAGCAACATATGCGCCTTATGAATAAGATCTTCAAGGATCTTATAGGGCACAATATGGAGGTGTATGTTGATGATATCTTTGGTGAAAACTTGGAAATATCACAACATATTTACGATCTGCAAGCTTTGACATTCTTGACACTACAAGATGCGGCTCAAGCAAGTGCATTTTGGAGTTTCCTCCTGGAAATTCCTAGGCTTCATGGTCACTCGGCGGGATAGAGGCCAACCAGAAGATAAAAGCACTCAGGACATGTCACCTCAAGAGCGATCAAGGAAGTCCAAGCGTTTGGCGGAAGGATTGCGGCTTTATCACGATTCTTGGCCTTCGGGAGATAAGTATCTACCATTCTTCAAAATCTTAAGGGGTGCAGGAAATGGATTCCGGTGGGCATGAATGTCGGGCTTTTGAGCAACTTGGTCTATTTAGCTTCCCCTCTATTATCAAAGCCTATCAAGGAGAGAAGGCGTACATCTATCTTCTTTGTTTCTTCTCATGCCGTAAGCTCCGTCGCGTATGCGAGGAGAATTCATTGCGACATTTATTATGTCGCAAAATCCTTTCGATCTGAAGGGCGCTATCCACTAGCGGATAAAGGCGGCGTTGGCTAGTGCATTGCGAAAAAAACTGCCCACACCATCAGCGTCTACACTCATCTTCCATTAAGAACTATTACGCAAAAGCGATGTATCACGGAAGGTTGATGAAGTGGTCGGTCGAGCTTGGAGAGTTTGACATCCATTTTCTTCCATCACGATATAAAGTCACAAGTGCTCGACTTGTTGTAGAATGTACCATCCCATCACCACGAGCAGATCATTCATCACTCCATGACAAATCAATGGACATTATATGTTGATGGAGCTTGAGTACCGGTGCGGGGAGGAGGAATTTTGCTTATCTCCCAGTAAAATAACTTTAGAGTGCAGACTTAAGTTCCGACCAATAATGTCGGCGAGTGAGGCCCTCGTAGCGGGACTAAGGCTCGCCATTATTTGTGAGGTCGAACTTAGCCATCCATCTAGACTCACGACTTGTGGCCTCACAGTTGAAGGAGACTTGATGCAGTCATCGCGGCTTGCTCGGCAGTCTTTTGGCAAAGTCACTTCTTGCAGAATCGAGACCCATCGGATAACTCATATTCTAAGGGCGGAACACGCGGCGGATGCCCTCTCAAGTTAGCCACAACAGCACGGAGATCTTTTCAAGAGAAAATACATAGAGGACATCCACTTTCCCGGTATTGAGGCCCTTGGGTGATACAATCTGGAGGACCCAAAAGAATCTTCATGGATTGACCCAATCATGTCCTTTCTTCAAAGCGGGGCCTTGAGACCCCCCCGATGTATCCGTCTCAGGCGTGAAACCTTGAACTTCACCATAATCGGTGACGAACTCTGGCGGTCCTTCTTAGGGCCCTATTTAAAGTGTCTACCACCTTGAGGCTAACTGCAATGAGAGGTTCATTCAGAATTTGTGGTGAACATTTGGGAGGAAAAGCCCTCGCCCTCAAAATCATGAGGCAAGGTTTTCTTTACAATGAAGAAGGGCGCATTGGAGTTTGTAAGAAGTGTAACAAGTGTGGTTACATTCCAATCTCACTCATACACCATCGTAGAACTCACCACAATCGAGCCGTGGCCCTTTGCTCAATGGGGATCGATATAATGGGACCCTTTCCCATTGCCACTAGGCAACGAAAATTCATAATCTTGGCCGTTGATTACTTCAAGTGGGTGGAAGCTGAACCGCCGGCCAAAATCACCGAAACAAATGCCAAGCAATTTTGCGGAAAAATATTATTTGTCGTTTCATTCGGCAAAATCATCACCGATAATGGGATGAGTTCACGGGAAAGACATTCACATCTTTACGCGGCATATCAGTTAATCCACATTTGTATCCCATCCACGGGCAAATGGGGCGAAGTCACCAATAGGACATACTAAAAGGGCTAAAGACACGGCCGAACCACAGGGGCAATGGGCGAAGAACTATCCAATGTTCTTTGGGCTTACCGCATACATCAGGACCCTCTGGAGAAAGCATACAATCGTGTTTGGGCGAGGGCTATTCCGGTCGACATGGTCGAGCCACAGAACCCATAACTTTAATGCCGGACAGCGATAAGCGATTCCATCGGATCTCCCGAGACCGCGACATGTCGCCTCAGAATGGCTTCTATCGACAAAGGATTGCTCGAGGTTTCAACCAGAAGGGTAAAGCCGACCAATATCTGTTGGGGACCTAGTCCTCGAAGTCTCGACTCGGCGGGAAAAGGCCCACAGAGAACAAACTCTCACCGGTTTGGGAAGGCGGTATGTGGTGGTGTCTAAAATCAAGCACGCGTTCAAGCTTAAGGATAGTATGGGAAGACTCTCCCGCGTACACGGAATGCTACAAACCTCAGTACTACGTGATGTCGACTTTTTTATTAGTGTTAATGGAAAACATTATCATCGTGTATGTTTGTATTGCAATTGTTGTTATCAATTAAACATTTATCGATACTCGTTTGTCATACTTATTGTCCAACCTTGGCATCAAGTTGTTTGGATTTATGTTTCTATGTTAAAGTTCTCATACTTATTGTGACTTTTTCTTGCTTATGCTTGCATTTTAAAACAGACTCAAGAGATACGCTATTGTTGTATCTCATTCGGTAAGATCGATCCCGGGAATTGATCGATCTTCCTCTGAGTTAACATCGTCGAGTAGCAGCTCGATAAACAACCTTGGATAAGTTGGCAATCCTATAGGCGCCTACTTTCTCCATAACGGGTTAACATCATCGAGTAAGCGGCTCAGATACACAACCCAGGATAGACAAAATCCTGATTCAATTCGAGATCTTCCTAGTTAACATCGTATAGCTCGATAAACAACCTTGGATAAGTTGGCAATCCTCATATCCGACTTTCTCCATAACGTTAACATCATCTAAATCAGATACACAACCGATAGATCGAGAGGTCAATGGACTTCATCTTCCATCGGTTAACGTCGTAACACCGACAAACAATCGGATAGGTCAAAATCTCGGATTCAATTAGATCTTCATGAGTTAACATTTGAAAGCTCGATAACCTTGGATAAGTTGGCAATCCTCATATGCAACTTTCTCATAACAGTTAACATCATCTCTTGATACACAACCTAGGATAGATGAGGTTACGAGAACCTCATAAATATATTCGTGCAAGTTTGTCATCGTAGCCTCAGTAATGATCTTAGAATAGGTCAGATTACCAAGGGATTCGATGATCTCTTCTGAATCTTTATCATCAGTGCGGCTTTGACACACACTCGGAAATATTCAAACAATTTTTGTGGATTATTAATACTTCTCGCAGACATACAAGTACTGATCAACCGAAATAATATACAACACTCTGCAACATAAAGAACTACAACTACAGTCTTGATGGTCTCATCGTAGATGATGAAGAACTATCGAGTCATCCTCGTCATTGCTAGATCGAAGCTAGGCTAGAAAGGACCTCAACCGACTCACAGCTTGCGTCGTAAGCGTGTCCCCTTGAAACCTGGATGAAGCCTTCATCAACACCTTCTCGTCACCTCACATCGTACCGTGGTCTCACGGCCTCGACGTGATCTGTATGATACTCTTGAAGACTGTCGAGTTCTTAGTCCTCGGCTGTGTCGCTTCTTGAGATAAAGGCCCTCTTTCTGAAAGCGGAAGTAACTCGGTTCTTCTCAGACACGAAACCTTCTAAAAGATCTTGAGATCCTTTCAACTGTTCAGCCTCCACTAATTCATCCGAAGCTCAACTTCGGCGAAAAGAAAGTGGCAGCCAACTTCGGTCTGCATCAAGTTGATTCTCAACACGGACATCTCTTTTACTTTCTCCATCGCTTCTTATATTCACCATGGAGAAACTTGACCTTCACGAATTCCAGTCATTCAGCACAATGTTCATTTTGAAGTCAAGTTCTTGCTTCTTCAGGATCTGAAATAAGAAAAATTACGTTAACAGGAAATGGGAAATAAAAGATGATGAGCATGAAGAATTGTTAGTTCTTGACATCTTGGCGACTGCGAGAATGATTCAACCGTCCTGGAATGAAGATCCTTGGGGCGACTACTGAAGGGCGACTCTTTTGGTGTCGATATCACCATCACCTCTTCTCCTTTTCTCTTCTGAGGCGGGTCCTTCTCGGGAAGAAGCGGAGGGCGCTTGGGAGATGTGGAAACCTCTTTGTTGGGCTTTCTCAGCCAATTGCATAAGACCGCGGATGAATAGAAAGCCGCCTCGAACAAAGATTCCTCCGCAAATCTGTCGATATATCGAATCTCAAATCGAAGATCTTCAATATTACGGAATTTCGTCATGAGATATCTTCATCACCAGCAGGGAATGGGTAAATCTCTCGCTTTCCCATTTCTCGCGAAGACCCATCATTCTTCACAAAAGAATCGCTTGCCCAATTCTTGGGAGAATCCTCAGAGGTCAAGTAGCCGACTCTGGTGATCGACCATGTGCATGTGTAAACTTGCACATCCGTCGCGAGGTCGATAGTCAAGGTCGTGGCCAAAAGACTATAAGTCCCATCACGATCGTCATTGCCGCTTTCAGCGGGAAATGCAAACCTCATCTTGACAAAATGGCGATCATCTTGGGATGGAAAGCCCAATCCGCAAACTCATCGTAAGTGGTGAAATACCCGTCGGAGATTGGGCTCTCGGTTTCTTGGACACTTAAGAACCAAATCATTGAAAATAATATTTTTTAGAAGCGATCAATGTGTCTCCGTGATGACTCCCACGAATCTTGATCCTCCCATTTTAGAAGGTTCCCTGTTCTATCAGATTCTGGTGGACGTGTCTCTTTCAAAGATTCTCACCCATCCTGGCTTCGTCTGATCGAGATGAAAATTATTCAAGAAGAGTGCCCAAACTCCCACCGGGGGAGGGCTATGCACTCTGGTGGAGATGAGGGTAGAGGTTGATCGAAGAGTGCCCAAACTCCCACCGGGGGAGGCTATGCACTCACTTGGTGGAGATGAGGAGGTCCAGAAGAGTCTCTCGGGAGGCATGCACTAGAGGGGTGAGGTTGATCCAAGAAGAGTGCAAACTCCACCAAGGCATGCACTCTTCAGGGAGGATGGATCAGAGTGCCCAAACTCCCAAGGAGGCTATGCCTCAGGAGAAGAGGAGATGAAAGGTGTGCCTTCTCCCTTTAGGGGTTTTTATAGACCTCCCAGGGCAAAAGCGTAAAAACTTAAAACCAGCTCACCCTCAAACCATCATTCGGACGGGTCGTGCCAAGACCCTTGGCAGCCAGTGGCCACGTATACCACCCTCAGTATGCTTGATCGCGGTCGCGCAGACCTCGGTGGCATGACCAGCGGCATAGCCCGTGGCCGTACATACCATGACCATTATGGCAGCTCAGGCCCGTAGCTTGACCCCATTCTTGACCTTGACGCCGTATGATCGTGAACCGTGACCAGCTCACATTCATGTGACCGTAGGCGAATCAGCGGTATCCGCCCGTGAGCCCGTGGTATTGTAGCAAGCCCAGCGCGCCCATGTCTTGGCGTAGCTTGCCGCGCCCATTGAAGCGCCCATGAGCGCTGAAATCTGTTTGCACGGGATGGATCGTAACCTCGAAATCGCAGCATACACACACATTTGCGACCTGCTGACTTCGGTTATAATCTGTACTATGAAGATTTGTTCTCTCAAAATCGCGTTGATGGACTCTCAAATTTCATTGAAGAATTTGCTATTTTCAAGTATTTGACATATATTTTTTGGATGGCGAGATAATGTCACCCAAAATAGAGAGCAACGATACATCCTCGGAAAATTAATCGATCAAACGAATCTCAAGGCATTTTAAATGCGATCTAATGCAACTTATCAAGCGGCGTCTCGATGAGGGCGAACATGTAACATCAAGCATAGTCGATCAGAAGAATCTCGGTCAACTATCGAGGCATGAAAATGGATCGATTCGCAAATGGTCAAAACGACATATTTATAGTCGGTCGGCGCTCGTCAAGGCGAATCCGAATCAAGATCACCCAATTACATCATTAAGGCAGATCATCAAAATACACCGTCGTCGAGGGATCGCCTTGGGTCAGATGGGAGTGGTTGGAGTTTTCCGCAATTTAGGCACGCCACTCAAAAATCTATAAATAGATATTCTCACCTTAGAGGGGAATCGATTGAAGACCAGAGCTCGAGAACCACCGGTCGACCTTGGCCAGGCGATCTATCACCACCACACCAGATGGTGCCGAAGATCGATGCAGGAGATCTCCCAGGAGGTAGAAAAGAAGGTTCTTCTCTCTCCGAAGATCAGAGGTTGCTCCCAAAGATCGTTCTGCCGCTTTTGGGAAACTTCTCCCTTGGGTTGGAGTTGGCCGATATTTATCTACACACTAATATTGTTTAGCCCGTACACCTTCTTCTCGACTAACGAGCGAGGGCGCGTATCTTTTGAACACATAGTGAAAGTTCTGGTAGGCAAGGAGTGGTTTTCCTTACGGGTTTTACGTATAACCCGTGTTCATATCCACTGCTTGTGTGTTGGATAATTTTTTGAGCTGACGAAGATCTGCATCTGAATAAAATTCGCAAATATATATCATTTCCACATTCATATCAAAATCTTTATTTATATATTCATTAGAAGAGCAGTAGTTGAAGGAATGGATATGCCAAAGTCGATTGATTCTAACAAAAAGAGATTGTTTTATATTTGAAGTATTTAAAAGATTTAATTATTAGCAAAAAAATGACAACATTTAAATCCTACAGAATTTTAAATCTATTTCTGCTCCATTTTGGCTTCAATCCCTGATTTAGTAAATCCTGCATAAGCCGGAATTGACTTAAATTTGCTTGTCTCACGAACATCTCTCTTTTTCAAAAGCCGTTGCTTCCGCTGATTTCTTACCTTCCGACATTTCCCTCTGCGTTGCCACCACCTGAACGCTCTCCCCCCTCATCCCCACGCTAACAAGATCGAAGCTTTCATCGATCTTCGACTCCAATTGACCAGCCAAAATCCAATCAAAGCATGAATTGAAAAGAATGGGAACAAAATTTAGTGGCGCATTCTTGATGACGAATTAATAAAAATGGGAACAATCCAATAAATTTTGCTGCATAGTGAATGAGGAGAGTGAAGGATTTGAGGGGAATGAAGCCATGATAATCGAGGAATAGACAGAGGGGAACCTTCAGTTTTTAGCTTGAAGGAAAATTAGGTGGAAGAAGGATCCGATGCTTGTGGTTGAGGGGTTTCTTGCGATTTGAAGTAGGAGACGGACGAGCGGCAGAGATTTTGCGGAAATGACGGGAAGAGGGGGGAACAGTTTCGAGCCGAGAGCTTACGCGCGTGGGGAAACTGAGCGAATGGAGGAAATGAATGGGGATTTTAGGATCGGGTCGACCGAGAGGAAGAGGGATCACGTGCTTCTGTGAGGGATCGAGCCAGGTTTGGGTTATTAGAATAAATATGCTTTTTTTTATTAATTTTCTTAGTATTTAATTAATCTTAATATGAATTTTACACCGACATCATTATAAAGTGAATATATCCATTGATTCGTTATTTTATTTCGAACGACGCAATTCCTCACGACGTATACCATTGGTCAAGCCGGTGAATCAATTTTAAAAAAATGCGCATTATTGCTTCCAACCACTTGACATTCGCATAAAGTTGTACGAATTGAGAGCAAATAGTCTCATTTGATAAGTTTTGACATTTTGATGCTAACGGCATGATCAATTTCGTGAATGGATTGTTTGAATCAGCGCTCCCACTAAGTGCGTGCGATTGACATACCAATCTCTTGATTAGTTGATCTTTTGATTGTACAATATTTATATTCTAAATAATTTTGATGTTCTAAATGCGATAAAAGTCATCAATCGACCATTCGCATCATCGCATCTCATCGATATGCCATCGGCGACATTGACAACTCAATCGCTTGATCGTTAAATTGTACAATATTTATATTCTGACCAATTTTGATGTTCTGAACACAATGAAGAAGTCCGTTCATCGATCGAAGGTCATTTGGGCATCGTCGTAGCCTCCCAACTTTGATATATACGTAAGCACATTGACAGCTCGATCACTTCATCAGTTGATCGTTAAATTATGCAATAGTTATATTATGACCAATTTTAATATTTTGAATGCGATGGCAAAGTCCGTTCATCAATCAGAGGTCATTTCGATTGATTTCAGTGATATTTGGTGCATCTCAGCTCCGATTTACGCCTATTAAATCCAAAGTTCTTTAGATTTGACTTATAGGCTTAACTCGACTCATGTAGCATATATGGAGGTCAACAATTGCCCCATAACAAATATGATTTACACATAAAGCGAGTCATATTTGTTGAAAATTGGTTGATAATTTTAAGTTAAGAACATATTTCAAATTACTTTAGCTTCAACTGGTTTCTGAAGAGCTCTTTCTTTTATATCTTTATAGATTTGGATTTTCTCTAACTCTAGCCCCATGCTTGATTGGGTCATTTGAGAATAAATTGAAATATCATCCTGTAGACAATATAAAGATTGATTTAAGACAGCTCTGAATTGAGAGTTTTTTGATTGAATCATCGAGTAGAAAGATCTCTTAGATTACGCCGCTTATATACTAAGTTGGATCTGGTTTGAGATTAAATAACTATCATCAATGGACTAACTAGCATGGGCTCTTTCATTGCGGCCTTTTCTTATGGCTTGTTGAGTGAGGAGAGCATCATCAACTCGGACATTTATAGGCTTGTTGAGTTCGACCTTTAGAACCTACTCGAGTCTTCGACTTAGGCTGTGATGGGATGGTGTTTTGGTCAACGGACTAACGAAGGGGGGGTTCTTTGACTGCGGCCTTTTCTTGTGGCTTGTTGAGTGAAGAGAGAGTCAGCAACTCAGCCATTTGTGGGCTTATTGAGTTCGACCTTTAGAACCCATATGTGTCATAGACTTCAGGATATATAAGTTGATATTTTTCCAACTCAATTGATTGAAGCTTCCAAAATTAGGAGTTCTTCTGACTTGATCTCCGACATTTGATGAATCTTGGAGAGAAGTTTTTTCTTGATATTTAGGGCTGTCTTTTCATGCGTTGAAATAGATTCTTTTTGTTCATGCAAAAGCCTACAACTTAATAATAATAATAATTATGGATATATTCAGGAATTTTAGCGTAAAACTTGATGTCAACCTAAATCAGAATTATGGTGTTTATTTTTTTTGTTTTTTTGTTTGTGTGTGCTTTATAAGGGGACACCACACAGATTCGCAGATGTACTCATTAGGGTGATCAGGTATGACATTAAGGAATATGTATTATCTCGAGAGATAAAAGTCACTACCTTATAATGGACCTAATCACCTAATCAAGACTCCTAAGGCATGATGGGTCTTCAAATATACCAAAGTTATTTTCTCTATTTTACATGGAAAAGTAAAGTAAGGTTTATTTAAACTGGGTTTGTTAAGTTCCTTATGGAGGCAAGCCTCCATAGTTAATTACATCATAAGGAATGTAAATTCCTTAAGAATACTCTTGATTAAAGTAGGCGATTATCTCTAAAGATTTCAAAGATAGGACTATCAAAAGATTGGTTATATTTTTGAAAATCAAGTGGGAGAGATCAAAAGGGGGAGAGTTCTTATCTAAATCAAAGGAGATGAGTAGGGAGTGTTCATGATACTAGGAAGCCTAATGAGCACTCCAATCTATCCTATGATTGGGCTTTATGTATTTGAAATTGAGGAGATTTATTTGTTTGAGTTAAAATTTTATTAGAGATTTAGGACTTATAATTCCACAATACAAGGTTGTGAAAATGCCTAAGAGGTGAGGATTTATGCTTGTACCCACAAAGAAAACAACAATCTCAGATCCTAAATCTAGGGAGCTTTGGTGAGGGCCAAAGCGCAACCTAAATCTAAGACAGAAATAGGTATTTGGTTTACCTCCATAAAAGAGAGAGTAAGCCACAACCGCTGACTTATCACTGAGTAGTGCCTAACTCCTCCTATGCTTTAAATCCATGTATGCACCATATGCTTTGCAAGATGGTTAAACTCTTATTTATTTAGAGAAAACTAAGTCTTTAAACTACTAAGAGACTAGATCATGAAGGGCATGAGTAATGACTTAATCTAATGCAAATTTTAACAAGTTTTATTTGATTTTGACTTTATTTTGACAGGCTATAAGTTTTTTTTTGTATGCCTAAATGCATGAGAAATTGGTTGTGGGCTAAATCAGAAGAGAAAGATGTGTCTTTCTATCAAAGACTCTTACAGGTCAAGCCTTTACTCTCTGGCACGGATGGAAGCTCTCTCCTAATAAGAGTGGAAGAATATGACATTCATGATGTTATACATACAATCATCCATCTAAGGGGTTGCTAAAAATTTTGTTATCTTGATTTAATTTCTAGGCTTTTATGTGAGGTTATGAATTATTTTAAATTTTAGTTATGAGTTGTTAGTGGGATAGAAAATTTATTTTTATCATAGGAGCCTAATTGCATCCAGGCCACACAACAATCACCAATCATAAAAAAACTATGAAAAGGCATGCTATTTCTAATGCGTAAGCTAAACAAAATATCACACAATTTTATAAAGCTATCTTAAAAGAATAAGAGGCTTGCGCGTTCGGGTACCGCCATACAACCTGAAATGAAATGTGAGTAGCCGAGCTCTACCCTTATACATCCCCGTAAAATGAAAGAATAAATTACAATTACAAAATGATAAGTGTTATGCGGGTCTTCATTCTTCATCCTCCATTCTTCATTCTTTCATCTTGATTTCTTCATTTCTTTCTTTCTTTTGGCTTTGATTTACTCCATTTTCTTTCTTTATTTGACTTGATTGGGATGTAGCTCGCTCCAAAGGTATCACATGATTTATAAGACATAGTCTTATAACCAATATTCATCCTTAATCCCCATAACACTCACCTTAATCTGAATGCAAAATTACATTAAAAGAGAAGGAAAGTAAATCTAGCTACACTTGCAAAATAAATATTAGTTAAAACATGCCATACAACCCAAGCAATTATATGAATAATTTGGACTTAGCACCCCACACATGGGTAACCAAGCCCACCTGTCCTAACTTGGGTTATGTTTAGGGATATAAGCAACCTGCACAACAAAAAGTATTTGATATTTTTATTACAGTGCCCCTTAAGCACAATCCCTTGCAGAAAAATATGATTAGGCTAATATTGGCCTAACATCCAGACTACGCACATAAACCCTAACATCCAGACTAAAATAATACATCACAAAACTAAACATTCATCAAACCATGCACCACCCTAACATAAAGCTAGAAATGGTGACTTAGTTTAATGTGCATGTGTTAAGGCTTGTGTGACATGTCCTAACTAAGCTTTAGAGTTATGATTTTCTAAATGTGAGGGATTTAATTTATGAAGGGGTTGATTTCTCTTTAAGTGGTTTGGAGATTTTATTTAGTATTTTTTTTGTTTCATATGACCTACACTTAATAACTAAGTGTTGTAAAGAGAAGAAAGAGAAGGGATCTCTCCTTTATCCCTACCTTAAGTTATTTCTAAGGTGAATTAATTAATGGATTTCCTTTTGGTGAATGATTTATTATGTGTTTTAATTAACCCTAAGTTTAGATTCACTCTAAATAGCTCTATTCAATAAGAAAGATATATTAAGATTAATTGAAATAGATTACTATCACATAACACACATCCATTTATTTCCTTCCACCATGTTTATCATGCATATGAATAGATCCTAAGCATACCTATACATGCAATGTAAATCTTAGCATACTTTAATGATGAATGCTAAGAAGTGTATTTGGATTTAGATGTTTCATTTTTTTTGATTGAATTATGAATGCATATTTTTGTTATGTAGAAAAGAGGGATTTTTCATGCATTAGCTACACACATTTACATGTATAAAAGTTCTAAGTGAGTATGACGCCATTATTTTCTATACTAGGGGTGTAAGGTACCAAACCTACTTAGGGCTACTTAAAGTCTCGCAGTCTTGAGATGTCCAGACTAATACACAACTTTCTTAGATACATGTAGATGTATGAATGACTATAAGGATAGAAAATCCATGCAAAAGGTGATATTTCATTTATTTGATTTATGATTCTTTATTCATTAGCCACATCACACATGCATATGTATAAGAGTTTTAGTGCGTACGACACCATTATTTTCTACACCAGTGCTAACCTAGCTCTAAAGCCTCGCATCCCCAGGATGTCAAGACTAATATATCACTTTTCTCAAATACATATGAATGTACAAAAAGAAACATATGAATAGGGAATCATGCAAGAAATAATGTTTGATTTGATTATGTGATTTATATGTGTAATAAGAAATTCTTCCTAAGTATTAACATGGAAATGCATAGGAATAGATTTAAGCAAGTGTTATGTTATTTTCAAATGAACTATACATTTACAAATCCTATGTGAGTCCATGCCAAGATGGGAAAAGAACTTCACATTACACATCTTATACTATCATCACATGCAAGCTTATAAATATTTGTAATTAGCATCACTTCATTTTTAATAATTGATTTATAGGTTTTGAAAATAGCTTTTGATTTAATAGTGATAATAGCCACTCATATTTGATTTAAGTCAATACATACAATTTGACATAAAGAAAATATTTTATTTCATTAATTTAAAAGAAATGAATGCATGATTTTATATGGCAAGCAATATTTAACATGATTGGAAAGAAATAAATGAATGTAAGCATATGATTTCTTTCATCCTAATTAATTCCTAAGGATAATCAAATTAAATAAAGCTATTTAAAATGAATCAAAATTCTTTAAAGATGTTTTTAAATTTGAATTTGATTTGATTTAAGGAAAGTGAAAGAGGTTTGCTAACCCTAACCCAATTCCCCATGTGTGAATTAACTTAGTTTAATGAAGAATATTTAGGTTGATTTTATGTTTTGATTAAGTTAAAGTATTGATTAAGTGAATTAATTATCCTTACTTATATCACCTTAAGTTAACTAACTAGTTAATGATAAGCTAATATGATATGCAACCACATGAAAAGTAAATTTTCAATGCTCCTAAGAAATGAAAAAGGGCCTAATGTAATTGGCTTATGATTAATAGTTAATTGAACTTAAACTTAATTACTTTTATGATTTTCTCACACATGTGAGCCAACCATAATTTAATTATCTCTCACCTTGGGTTATTGAACACTTAAGGAGCCACCCAAAATTAATTAAGGGTTGTTTAAGTTTGGATGAATTGATTTTTTTTAATTTTAGTTTCATTAAGCCTTTAATTAATTGATTAAATATTTTGGTTATGTTTTAATTTGAATGATAAAATTAACTTAGGGAGAAGATCAAGGGCATGGCCTTAATCCTAATCCCTAAATCATTTAAGCATTCAATTAAGTTTTGATTTCTCATTTTGAAGAATAGTCACTTAATTAACCACTTAATCATTTCATTAGCCATTAATTAATTTGATTTTAAAAAGTAAAGAAAACTTAAGAGATAGATTAGGGAAAGTATCCCCAATCACATTCCCTAAGTGATCTTACTGTTCAATAGAGGTAATTATGCTTAAATGATCATTTAAGTTACTATTCACTCATTAATTATAATTAATTGAATTAAGAGAGTGATTAGGGCCTAATCAAGTGATTCTCCTAATTAAGCAATCAATAAAATCTCAAAAAAATAGGGGAGGTGAGGTCATCCCCCTAAAGATCTACATAAGATTTGGGATTAATTGGACACTTAATTAAGGTGTAATTAAGCTAATTAGATTTTTGATAAAACCCTAATTAAGCCAAAGTCACTATTCAAAATCAATTAATCATAATTTTTCTAGATTCCCCTCTAGAATATCTTCAAAATGAGCCTAAGCTTGTATTTTTTTTGCTTTTTTACAATTAGTTATGATTTTAGGAAGTTTCAGAATTAAAACTAATTAATTATCCTTAATTTAACCCTTAATCTTGTCAGGCCATGTGGTTGTTGGCGTGGCACGATGGTTTATTTAAGTAGTTATCCGTGCGCGACTCGCCATGCGTACGCTTTCGTGGGCCGTCCAATTTGAGATCGAACGGCCATGATTTAATCTGCGAGTTAAGGGAGAAATCAAAGGGTATACCGTGCAATTTGATCAGAGTCGTTCATCTCGATCACACGAGATGGACGGTTCGTGATCTATCCCATTTGCAAGTGGCAAAAGATGAGCACATCCATTTCCTGCTCGACCAGCTCACCCGAGCTCAGATTGGGATCAAATGGATCCTACATCAAGGAGCATACAATCACATCCAACGCTAAAATCTCGACATGGAGATTTCTTTCACAAAAGACCAACACATAGGCCTAGAGCTACTTGAGAAATTACCTCACCGGAGCTAATGTCCGGTGCAACGCTGGAGGTAGCTGCTTGAAAGGCCGTGTTGAAGGAGTCTGAGTTCAATTTGGCCTGTTTTGACCAATCCATGCGATGCCTCACCATCGACGATCCTCCCATGGATTGGAAGCTTAAGAATTGGTTTGGTTGAGCTCGATGAAGTGTGGTGATGGTGTGGCTAAGATGAATTTGGCTTTGGTTTCAAAATGGGGGAGTATTGCTTGAGGGAAGGGTGTCTGCTTACTTTCACGAATGGCGATGGAAATGAGAGGGCTTAGGGATCCTTGTATTTGCTCTGAGGGAGTTCAGAATGTGCTTAGGGAATCACACGAGGTGATTGTGTGTGAAAAATCATTTTGAATTGAGGGGGTATACCCCTCAATTTGCCATCATTGATGGACAGGAGTGTGCGCACACTTTGCCTTAGCTCGCCGCTGTCCAGTCGCCAGAGTTGCTTCATCAAAGTTAGGCCGCACACTAGGGATGGGTAGATTCATGGGAGGAGCCTCAAGGGCTAGTGTGCAAAGATTCTTCTTCCTTTGTCCACGGGGTGCTCAGTTTGGCTTGGAGGTGAGTCAACTCACCTCCCAGAGGTTCTTAGCCAACCTAGAGTGGGTTAGGTGCACTAGGTGTGTTAGGGAAGGTTCCATGTAGTGATCATGAGCTGCCATGGGGGATGGGTAGTTGACTTTAGCCTTGATCCATTAGGTTTAAGGTTCAAATCCTATGGTTTGAGGGGTAATTCTCTTAGTGGGGTCCACTTGGCTTTTGGTCTAATTGGAAATGAGTTGGGATATGTTTGGGTCTGGTTTGGCTAGGTCTTAGGGTCTCATAAGTTGATTTGGAGGGATTTGGCTTCATTTGGTCAAAGTGGGTTCATTTGGGTTAGGTTGAGTTGACCAATTGGTCAAAATCAAAGGCTTGGGTTAGGTTCATATGATGATTTGGAATGTTTTTGTTTAATTAATTTGGATTGGTTAGGCTTAGGTTTGAATTTGACTCATTTGGAATCAAAAGGGTCAAATTGGTCAAGTTGACCAATTTAACCAATTTGACCAAATTAGGTTGGGTTAGGTGTTGATCAAGTTCAATTGGTTGATTGAAAATGATTGTAGGCTTTTGTTTGGTTTAATTTATAATTAATTTGGATTTTGATCAATTTTACTTTTTAGGTCAATTTGGGTTAGGTTGGGTCAAGTTGACAAATTGGTCAACTTGGGCTCAATCATGGCTTTGGTCGAGTTCAGCAAGTGATTTGGAATGAACTTGATACATTGGTTGCAATCAATTTAAGTTAAATCATGATTTGACCCATTTTAGTTTTTTAGGCCAATTTGGGTCAACTTAGGTCAAGTGGCTAGTTAGGCTTGGTTTGGCTCAATTGATGGCTTGGTCATGTTCAATCATTGATTATGGATCAGTTTGGATCAATGGTTTTAATTAATTTAGCATATGATAGATTTTGGCTAGTTTGGGTTTCATTTGGGCTAAATGTTGACTTGATCAAAGGCTAGCTTTGACTTGGTTTGACCCAATTCAAGGTGCTTGATCACCCCATGATGATAGTTGATCATGATCGAGGTTTAGATAGGCTTAGTTAAATCCAATTTAGGTTGGATTAAAACTTAGCTCAAGAAGATCCTTTAGGTCACTTTAGGTCAAGTGAGACTAAACGGTCAATTGGCTTGATCAAGGTTTGATTCAAGTTTAGTTGAACTCACTTATGAGCTTAGGATTGAAATATAATTCCAATTGTAATTGATTTGGGGCCAAATGGGTCTTGGTTCATATGACAATTTCAACTCAAAAGGGTCAACTTGGGTTTGATTTGGGTTGACTTGGGCTGGGTTTGACAATGATGATTTATGTTTATATTTGGATCAATGATTGTAAGAATGATTGAATCATGAAGAAATACATGAGTTTTGAGTTGATTTGGGTTTCATTTAGCCAAGTTCAAAAGTTTGGCTAAAAGGGTTAAAATTGGGAATTTGATTTGGATTTGGATTTGGTTTGGATCATTTGAATTTATATTTCATTTATATTTGTGAATATAAATGAAGATATAAATGGGTTATGAGAAAATCACTTGAGTTTGGAGTGATTTGGAAGCAAATTTGACCAAATTAAGGGATGTATGTCAAAAAGGCTTCCTTGGATTTTGAATTGGTTTAATTTATTTTTGATCATTGGAGAGTGGGTTTCATTTATATTTATGAATATAAATGAAGGAATGATTGATTTATAAAGAAATCAATCATGTTTGAGTTGGTTTGAAGGAGTTTTGACTAAGCATATGAAGGTGGCTCATATGGCTTAGAAATGGATTTTTGGAATTTGGAGTTAATCATGGGTTTCAATCATTGGATAATTGGATTTGATTTATGATTTGGAATTTGATTTGAGATTGAATTTGATAATTGAGAAAATCAATTGGATTGGGGTTGATTTGGATTTGGTTAAGGCTAAGTCTATAAGATAAAATCAAAGGGCTTAGGAAGAGATTTAATATTTGGATTGAATGGTGGATTTCAATCATTGGATAGTTGGATTTGATTTATGATTTAGAATTTGATTTGAGATTGAATTTGATAATTGAGAAAATCAATTGGATTGGGGTTCTTTTGGATTTGGTTAAGGCTAAGTCCATAAGATAAAATCAAAGAGCTTAGGGAGGGATTTAGAGTTTGGATTGAATGATGGATTTCAATCATTGGATAGTTGGATTTGGTTTATGATTTGGAATTTGATTTGAGATTGAATTTGAGGTTTGGTTTTGAAAGAAGGAAGCAAGGATTAGGTTTGGGCTATAGGGTAGGCAAGTCCCCCTAAATCCCTAAGGCACAACGTATTCATATGACTAACTCTTCTAAGTCTCTAGGGTTAGGTTAAGTGTTCACATAATCACTAGAAGTGTCTTAAGACTAAGTAACTCTTAATGTCTATAAGAGTCCTAGATCTATGACGAGGAAGTTGAGGGCTCACTCTAAAAGTGAGGTTAACAAGAATATATTCAAGGATTTCATCTTACAACACAATTTCAACTTAGCTAAATATATAAAAATATCCCATGTCTTGCAAGGGAAATTCTAATGCACTTTGAAAAAGTTCTAAAATAATTTAAGAAAATATATCAATGTATGAGTTGATGCATTTGATCTTATGGGAGTTTTAACATGTAATATTGATTTCATCTATATATAAAATCTAAAAATGACCCCTATGTAACAAGAGAATTTTCATGGAAATTTTTTTTATCTTGAGTAAGTATATTTATTTAGGGATCTTGGCATGAACCACGATGTCAACCCAAATAAATATGCTAAAAAATGTCCCCTGTCTTGCAGGGGGATTTCTATTATACCTCAAGAATGTATTTATCATATATAATACTTTTTTAGGTATCGACCATTAATTGGCGGCATTGATCTTTCACCCTTTAAGTTAATGAATTGGTATGCCCCTCCTTGATACACTTTCTCAATGATAAAAGAGCCCTCTCAATTAGGCTCAAATTTGCCACCAATTATCTAATTAGGAATAATTGGTCTTCTCAGCACCAATACCAATTTCCCTTTTTAGAATATTCAAGATCACACTGTATGATCAAATGCATTCTTGTGATTATATTTTTAGGTGTAATATTATTTCAAATATCGACCATTGATTGGCTGGTAGGCTCCACCCTGATATACATTTTCAATGGCGAAGAGCCCTTTCCAATTAGACTCAAATTTACTGCCTATTTTGTGGTGAGAATTAATTGGTCATTTCAACACCAGGATCATTTCTCCTTCTTAAAAAGTTTGAGGACACACCATATAATTGAATGCTTTGGACATCCTTGCTCGATAAACTTTTAAATTTTAGAGCTTGGAGCCCGACCTCAATAAATGCATCATGCCCATCCATCTGTAGACAAACATTCTCATCTTAGGTAAGCTCATGTTGAATGACTACTCAAAGTGAATGTAGTTCAACTTCAAGTGGAAAGACTACTTTAGCTCCAAATACTAGCATATAAGGAGTGGATTTTATGGGAGTACAGTCCAAATGTCATGTCATTGTCTTTCTTTAATGTAGTTTCACTTTGAGACTTTGGCCTTCACATTTGCTTACCTTTTTATTGGGACCTTTCAATGGAGGATTCCTGGACATATGGTCCAAGTGTCATGCCTCAATGCTCACCGTGCGAGACTTGAAATGGTTGACATCTTGTCGGGGTTATAGGAGGAGGTCTCTTTGGAGGAGAAACTCTGGCCTCCCTGATGATTGACCTTCATATTTTCTTTACCAGTCATTTCTCCTTAGCAACTTTGAGGACCCGATGCATATACAGTTTTGAGTTTTCTCACTGGAGAAGCTGAAACTTAACATTGTCGGGTCCATAATGACTATTTGATTTGACCAATAGAGCTATTCCGTGTTTCCCAACTTAGGATGTCAAGCATGTTATGGGTTGAAACACTCACTTCTGGTTCCACAATTGGTTATACAATTTTCTGCTTGAATAATGACAGTTAAGCACACAGTTCAACATTTCTCTTTCTCCACTATCTCTAGTTAGCTTGCTTCTAGATGAAGAAGCTTTTGCATTGCTACTTCTTCTCAAGGCTTCAGCCTCCATATTTGTTTTTCTTTTTTTCGGGACCTTTCGGCGGTGAATTCCTAGACATGCAGTCTAGGTGTCACGCTCCAATGCTCACCGTGCAGGAATTTCTTAGGTTTGAGCATTACCCATTGAGAGTAGCATCTTTATTGAAGCCTTCTCATTTTCTCTGATAATCAAGCATTGATCCTTTTTCCTCATAAGACCCTTCTCCTTAATAATTTTCAGCACCCCGTGCACTTTAGAGGACAGAGTCTCAAGATGCCTCCTTTCTGGGATTATAGTTGGGTGTCGTTACTCCTAGAATGATTGTTTGATATCACCAGTAGAGCTATTCCTTTTCATAAACTTGAGATTTTCAAACTTATTATGAGTGGGAACACTCACTTCGGGTATCAAGTCTGGTCACATGGCTAGTGATTCAAGTAGTAATTATTAAGCTCTTAGTTTAGCATTTTTTCTTTTTTTTGCCTTCTACTCAGTTTTCCTCTAGAAGAGGAAGCTTCAGTATCAAGCCTTCCTAATGCAAAAGGTTCGATTGATAGAGTTGTGTCATTTTGGAGAACTAAAGTAACTATTCTCTAAGTAACTTTATACTTTAATTTTATTATATTTTGCTGCTATTATGGTGAAAAATTTTCATCACATGGGATGTGTGTATTATCCTATTAATTCTATCCTTTATCTTTCATAATAAAGTAAAGATAAAAATAATACGCTAATTTGACACCACATAGATCTGTAGATATTCTTATTCAGGTGATCAGGTACGTCATTAAGGAATAGTATATTATCTCGAGAGATAGAAGTCGCTATCATAAAATGGACCTAATCACCTCAATAAGGACTCCTATGGACAATGGTCATGTACTAGAGATTCTTTCTCTACTTGACATGAAAAAGTAAAGCATGGTTTATTTTAAATCGTTAGAAAGTTCCTACAGGCAAGCCTCAGTTAATTACATCCTAAGGAACATGATTCCTTAATAATACTCTCGATTAAGGTAAATGATCGTTGTCTCTGAGGATTTCAAGGATAAGACTACCAATCAATTGGCTATTTTTGGAAGATCAAATGGGAATGATCAAGAAGAGAGACTTATTATCGAGGCCAAAGGAGAATAAGTAGGGGATGCTTATGATACTAGGAAGCCTAATAAACATTCCAAACTATCATATGATTAGGCTTTATATTTTTGAAGTTGAGGGAAATTATTTGTTTGAGTTGTCATTTTCATTAGAAATTTAGGGTTTATAATCCATCAACACATGATCGTGGAGATGCCTAAGAGGTGAGGATTTATGCTAGTAGCCCGCAAAGGGAAACAACAACCTCTAAACCTAAATCTAGGGAGCTTTGGGGAGGGCCACAAGCACCTAAATCTAAGGTGAAGATGGGTATATGGTTTATCTCCATAAAAGAGAATAAACCACCCAACTATTTGGACTTACAATTGCCTAGGGGTGGCTGCCAACTAACTCCTCCTACGATTTTAAATACATGTAGGCAAGCCTTATGCTTATATAAGATAGCTAAGCCGTTGTTTATTTAGAAAGAGACTAAGTCCTTAAACTCACTCCCTAAAAGAGTAGATCATATACGAGCATGAGTAATGACCTAAATCTAATGAAAATTTTTATTATGTTTTATTTTTATTTTGGACAATCATTTGACTCAGGCTTATAGATTCATATGCCTAATGCATGAGAAATTTGATTATGGGCCAAAATTAACAAGAAAAGAGGTGTGTTTCTACCATGGCTCTCAAAGGTCAAGCCAAGCTCACTGGCATGGATGGAAGCCCTCCAAATCAAGAGTGAAATAATATACTTTTTATGCATGATGTGAGAAAGAAAGTACAACATCCAGCTAAGGGGTTGCAAATTTTTTTATCTTGATTTATAACCTAAGCTTTAAGTGAGGTTATGAGTTATTTATTTTCAGTTTTGAGTTGTTTATGTTGGATAGAAAATTTATTTTTCTAAGAGCCTAACCACCTCCAGGCCATACATCAAAGCAAGGAAAAACTAGAAAACATGCCATCTCAATGCACAAGCTAAGCAAATCATCAATCAATTTATAAAGGTAGCTCAAAAGGATAAAATGCCAATTGTGGCCGGGTACCACTGCACAACTTGAAAGAAGAATGTGGATAGCTGAGCTCTACCCTTATACAACCCAATTATAAATGAATTAGTTACAATTAAGCAAGAATTCTTGTTATGGGGGTCTTCATATCTTCATGTCTTCATTTCTTCATATCTTCATGTCTTCTTGTCTTCATTTGCTCCTTTTGACTTGGTTGGAATGTGGTTTGCTCCAAGGCTTCACATGGTATATAAGATATGGTCTTATAACCAGTGTTCATCCTAATCTCCCATAACAATCATTCCAAATCAAAATTATAAAATTACATGAAAATGAGAAAACAAGATATCTAACCGAAAACTATAAAAAATAGATAAAACAAATACAATCCCAAGCATGTATATGAATAAATTGGACATAGCACACACATGGGTAACCAAGTCCACCTGACCTATTTTGGATTATGCTTAGGGGTAGAAGCAACCTGTACAACAAAAGCATTTATTATTTTAATTACAGCACTCCTTAAGCACAATCCTCTGTAGAAAATATGATTAGACTAAGATCGCCCTATCATCTTGACTACGATCATACACCCTAACATCCAGTCTAGAAACATCTCATCATAAAATAAAAGCAAAGCATCAAATCATGCACCGCTCTAACCTAAGGCTAGAAATGGAGACTTAGTCTAATGTGTGTGCCTTAACTAGGTTTGTGTGGCATGTCCTAATTAAGCTTTAAGGTTGAAGTTTTCTAAGTGTGAAAAGTTCAACATAAAGGGTGGTTTTATTTAAGTGTTTTATATTTCATTTTGATTTATTTGAATGAACCTACACCTAATTACTAAGTGTTGTAAAGAGAAGAAAAGAGAGAAAAGCTCTCTTTCATCCCTACCTTAAGTAATTTCTAAGGTAGATTCATTAGTGATTTTTCTTTACGGAATATTTTATTATATGTTTTAATTAATCCTAAGTTTAGCTGAATTCTAAACAAAACTATTCAAAGAGAAAGACATTTTAAGATTAAATAAAGTGAATTACTATCACAAAACACACAACACTTTATTTCTTTCCCAACATGTGTAACATGCATATGGATGAATCCTAAGCATATCTATACATACAAATGAGAATGTTTAGCACAACTTTATGATGAATCCTAGGAGAGGTTGCTTAAGGAAATTTAGAATGTTTCATGTATGCATGCTTTTGTTAAGTAGAAGAGAGTGATTCTTTTATCCATTTTTCATATGCACATTCAAAGTATAAATGACATAAGTATATGCATTGTTAGCAAAGGTGTAAGGTACAAGACTACTTGGCTACTTTAAAGCCTAGAATGGGTTGTCAGAATATACCACTTTTCTTAAATACATGTGCATGTACAAAAAAAGTGCATGGAAAGAGAATAATGCAAAGGATTTTATTTTGATATTTATTTTGGTTATGCAATTTATATGTGTGAATGTGAGGATCCTTCTTAAGTTATAACATGGAAGAGGATAAGAGTAGATTTAAGCAAGTGTTATTTTCTTTTAAAAGAACTATACACTTTGCAAATCTTATTCAAATCCATATTAAGAGGAAAGAAAGAAAGAAAACATAAGGCACATTTTATATTCACATGCAAGCTTATAAATAAAGTAATGTAGTTTCATCTTTGTTTTATGTTTGATTTCAAAAATGTGAAAGAATGTTTGCTGGTCCTAACCCATTTCCTCCTTTATGTGAGTTGATTTAGTTTGTTCTTAGGATCATTAGATGATTTTTATATTTTGTTTAGGTTAAGGTGTAAATTAAATGCATTAATTACCCTTACTTACACCACTTTAGCATACTTAATCAAATAATTATGAGCCAATGTAAGTCATAAAACTACTCAAGGAATTTAAATGAGCAATTCACCAAAGAAAGAAAGGGACCTAATGCAATTGGCTCATGATTAAGGATTAGTTAAGCTAAAGGATTTAATTTAAGTACTTTCCTAACCCCTCCCACACATGTAGATTGGATTTTGATTTTTTAAGGTACTTAGGTTATTAAACACCTAAGTATCTACCCAAGATGAATTAATTAAGTTCTGGAAGGTTTTGAAATTTTTATCAAGCTAATTAAGTAAGTAATTAGTGGATTAGCCCTTAATTAAATTTAGATTAAGGAAGGAGGGGGGTTTAGGAAATAGCTTAAGTAAAAATATCCCAAAATTATTCCATAAACCTCCTATTCACTTAAACAAAGCTTAATTGGCTCAATTGGATTAAACCTACTTAATTAGATATTAATTTGACTTAATTTCATTAAGATGGTAATTAGGAATAAATTAAACAATCTCTAATTAAATCATTAATAAATCCCAAGAAAATTAGGGGAGGTAGAAGTCATCCCACTAAACATACCTGAGAAGTTTGGAATTAATCAATGGAATAATTAGGGAGTAATTAAACTAATTACATTCCCAATAAAACCTAAATTTCATGAAATTTACTATTCAAAATCAATCAAACTCAATTTTATATTATTCTACATTGAAATATCTTTCATATGCATTTTACTTTATATTTTTATGATTTGTTTACATTTAGTTATGTAATTTAGAAGTTTTTGTGATTAAAATATAATAAAAAATTATATAACTTAACGGGCGGCAATGGTTTTCACATGGGCACAATGGGATTGGTTATTTAAGTTATCAAATGGGCCGCACACAATTGAGGTACATGCGCTTTCTCATCGTCCATCAAGATCGATGATCGGATTAAACCGCGATTCTAATAGGATAAATCAAGGGATCTAATGTAGCTTGATCAGAACCGTCCATCCAAAATATGCTGGATGGATGGCCCATGATCCGTCACTGAGCTCACCTACGGGAGAGGGCAACCGTCCACTCTTTAAGGCTTGATCCAAGCTCAATTGAGCTCGGATTGAGCTCAAACTCAACCCACACCATCATCATGCAAGGAGCAAGACATCCAATGGCTAATTTTACATGAGGTAAAATTTTCTTTCACAAAGGACCAAACACTTCCTATTCTAAGCTCGGTTTAGGGCATACCACGGAGGCTATCAGCGCTTCAATAATCGCTAGCTTAGTGGAGAGAAGCCCTTGAAGTTTCAAGCTTTGGGATTAAGTGGATCTTCCTATGGACCAAAGTGGGCTTCAAGAGCTTGCAGCTTTGGTCTAGTTCCCACCTATCGTGCCTTGGAAGCTTGGAAGAAGCTTCAGATCAATTCGATTAGGTCCTCTGAGGGTGCTTGCAAGAGCAATTGAGCTAATTGGGTATTGGATAAGATGGAATTTCTTGCTACCTCCTATTTTTACCTTGAAGAAACTGAGAATGGAGAAGTTGAATTAGCTTAGGAAGCTTGGAGGAACCTTGGGATGCTAGCTCTGGCTTCCTATTACTCAATCAAATGCAAGACTCAAAAAATGAAATGAAATTAGGGGGAGTATATCTCCCCCTACAAAGATCAAATGATCTAGCATTGCTTTACCATTTTGATCAAATTGATCCTAGTGGTTGAGTTGGTTAGGCCATTTTGGACACCATGTGATTCGGGCAGAGGGAGGTAGTGGAGAAGTGTCATGTGCTGATTTTGGGTGGAGGAGTGATCCATTGAAATGAAAGGAGTGGTGCTTTGGCCATTGGCCGGGCTAACCCAAACCCATTGGGTCGTGCACCACTCTATTTCCATGGTCCACTAAGAGGGTGTCGAGTGGCCATGAAGAGGATTTGACCAAATTCTAAGTGAATTTGGCCAAAAATTACCCTTTGACTTAGGAGTAAATTGGTCATTTGGCTTGGATTTCAATTTGAATATGTTTGGTATGATTGAAAAATGGGTTGGGCGAAGTTTTAATGAATTTGGAGTTGATTTGATTTGATTTTGCTCATGTTTACCATTTAGGTCAAAATGGGTCAACTTGGGTTAAGTTGACTAATTGGTCAAATTGGGTCAAACTAAGGGTTGAGTCAAGTTCAAATGATCATATGAATTGATTTGGTATCTTTGTTTCCAATCAATTTGGGTTAAATTTTATTTTGGTTCAATTGAGTTCATTTAGGTCAAATGGTTCAAGTTGACCAATTTGACCTATTTGACCCATTTGGGTTAGGTCAAGTGTTGGTTTATGTTGGGTTTATCATTTGAAATGGATTGGTATTTTTGTGTCCAATCAATTTTGTCTTGGTTTGATTTCAACTTGATTTGACCATTTAGGTCGAGTTGGGTTCATGGCCAATTGGGCTAGGTAAGGTCTAGTTAGCCATGTGAGGCTTTGGTCAAGTTCAACAAGTGATTTGGAATGAACTTGACCTATTGGTTTCAACTAATTTGGCTTAGATCAAGTTTTGACATATGTTGGGTTTCATTTGGCTAAGTGTTGACTTGGTCAACACTTGGGTTTGATCTTGGTTTGACCCAATTTGATGATTGATCATCTCATGGTGATGGTTGCTCACAATGTGAGGCTAAGTTGGGCTTAGTTCAATCCAATTTGGGTAGGATTAGAATTTGGCTCAAAAAGGGTACTTTAGCTCACTTTGGGTCAAATGAACCTAAGTAGGTCAAATGACTTGGTCAAAGCTTGATTTGAGTTTGATTGAACTTGTATATGGACTTATGATTGAAATATAAATCAATTTGCAAGTGGTTTGAAGTCAAATGTGTTCTGATTCATTTGACAAATTTTAAGTTCAAAGGATGAACATGAAATGAATTTTGGGTATATGTTTAATTTTGATATGGTGTTCGGTTTGGTTTTAGATTTAATCATATGATTGATTATTGATTGTTGATTGTAGAGAAAATCCAAAGGTTATTGATTTGAGAAAATCAATTGGTTTAAAATTGATTTGGCTAAGTCCATAAGATGAAATCAAAATGGCTTAGGAAAGATTTTAGATTTTGCTTGATCATGGATTTCAATCATGGGTTTTAATCATGAGTTTGGAATTGAAATATGATTTGAGAAAATCCATTGGGTTGAAATTATTTTGAGCTTGAAAAAATCAATTGGTTTGAAATTGATTTGAATTTGACTTGAAGGAAAGAAGTAAGGAAGGATTTAGTTCAAGCTATAGGGTAGGAAAGTTTTCCTAAACTCTTAAGGTATAACCCTATTCCTATGTCTAACTCTTCTAAGTCTCTAGCTTAGGTTAAGTGTTCATCTAATCACTAGAAGTATCTTAAGACTAAGGAGCTCTTAATTTCTAAGAGAAGTTCTATGACTAAGATAGGAGAGGTTGAGAGCTCATTTCAAAAATGAGGTCAACAAAGGAGTGTCTTAAGACTAAGAAACTCTTAATATCTAAGAGAAGTCCTATGCCTAAGATGGAGAGGTTGAGAGCTCATTGCAAAAATTAGGTCAACAAAGGGTGCCCAATAGGTGTGGTATGACTAAAAAGGCATACCACACATATTGGTGTTGATCAAATGATCAATGTCTAAATGATCATAAGTGTTACCAGAAATGACTTACTCTTAAACTCGAGGTGTAGATGTAATCAAGACACTAGACCAGGACTCCACTCATGTCTAAGACATAAGAGAGTAAAAGAGGGATCCACTAGGGATCAAGCAAGTGAGCCTTCCACTAGGGAAGTAGGCTCAAGTCATCCTCTAGGGGATGAAAGATATGAACCTTCCATTGGGGAAGCAGGTTCAAGTTATCCACTGGGGGATGAGAGATTTGATTTAAATGGAGTCTCATTGTGGAGAAAGTTGATTTGATTAGTTGATTTATGATTTGGATGTTCCACTGGGGATGAAAATGTGAGCCTTCCACTAGGGAAGTAGGCTCAAGTCAACCACTGGGAACAAGAGGTTAAGAAATCCACTGAAAGATTAGAATCCAAAATTGATGAGGATACAAGGAAAGAATGCATCTCACTGAAGAGAAGCATAAAATGATTGGATTGACTAGATGGATCGGATTTGACTCCACAGAGGAAGATTGACTGATTTATGTTTGTTTCAAATATTTTTAGATTTTGTTAGTGGATGTTAAGATAGACCCTATTGGTATGCAACGAACAGTACTGAGTAGAGGGCATGGCGGCCTTGCACTATATTAGATTTACCAATCCAAAGGGGTAGTCTACTAGTGACATAGTAGGACTAACCAACCAAAGGGATGCCTTTCGGTGTGCAATGGTCAAGTTTGGAAGAAAGCATGGGGACTCATATCTTCCAAAATAAGGAACCACTGGGGTGACACGTTAGCAAGGTAACATGTAGATCCGACCTAGGGTAGACTATTGAGTGAATGCCACTAGGGGACTTAAATCAGCTCAATGATAGTCAAATACAGATTTTATTTGATTGTGCATGTTTGTGTGAATTCCATTGGTGTGTGATGGGCTTCACTGAGTAGAGGCCATGGCCGCTGAGCTACAACAGATTTACCAATCCAAAGGGATAGTCTACTAACCACATAGTAAGATTAACCAACAAAGGAGATGCCTTTCGGTGTGCAATGGTTAAGTTGGAAATAAAGTGCGGGGACTCACATCTTCCACAATAAGGAACCACTGGGGTGACACGTTAACAAAGTAACATGTAAACCCGACCTAAGGCTGACTATTGAGTGAATACCACTGGGGGACTTAAATTAGGTCAAGCACAGTCAAGATCAATTTCATTTTAATTATTTTGTTGTGTGTGATTTCCATTAGTGTGTGATGGACTGCATTGAGTAGGGTTCATGGTGTTCTTGGGCTACATCAGATTTACCAATCAAGGATAGTCTACTAACCACATAGTAGGACTAACCAACCAAGGAGATGCCCTTTGGTGTGCAATGGTCAAGTTGGAAAAAAAGCATAGGGACTCACATCTTCCACGATAAGGAATCACCGGTGACTTGTTAGCAAGGTAACATGTAAACCTGACTTAAGGATGACTATTGAGTGAATGCTGACAGGGGACTTAAATTAGCTTAAAGATAGTCAAAAGGTAAGGAGCATCTAGGGGACTTATCTAAACCTCAAATATATTCGACCTAGTTAGTGTATGATGGATAGTTCAAGAAGAAAGCATGGGGACTCATCTTCTTAAACAAAGTTAAAATGAGGTAGCTCACTGGCTAAATAGTGAAGCATACCAAACTAACAAGGTGTTTGTCGGTGTGCAATGGTCAAGTGAAGCAAAAAGCGTGGGGACTCACATCCGCCTAAGAAGTGACCACTGGGGTGAAATACTAGCAAGGTAGAATGTCAACCCGACCTAGAGCAGTTAATGGTGAGTGCCACGGGAGGATTGCTCCCATATGAAAGTAGCTCGAGAAGAAGATATGTGTTTATGTTTCATTTTTATTTATTTTAATGTCAATCATTTTAATTTTGATGGATCCCCTTGGTGCGATGGATCCATTAAAAAGGGGCTAATATTAGCCTAGACTTATCTTAGGTTTACAAATCCAAAGGGAGTAGCTTCCAGATGGGAGAACTATCCAACCAGGGGTGCCTTTCGGTGTGCAATGGCCAATTTGGGGAAGAAAACATGGGGACTCACATCTTTCCTGAAAAGAAGACCACTGGGGTGATCGGTTACTTGCACAACAAATCAACCGACCTAAGTTTCCGTTTGCAGCAACGATAAAAGAATGCATAGTATACTTATATAATTCAATGTAAAGACAACCATCGAGGCAACCTATCTTATGGAAAAATAGAACATGACTGGGACTACAAAGAGAGTGCCCAGGGACTTATCTACTCAGTAGTCAAACAATTTCTATAAGGAGTTTTGCTGACACTGCCCTAAAGATAGGATGCCTGCTTGGGAAAGGGAGTATTGGGGCTTGAATTCCTAATCCATAAATGAAATATTTTGTTTGTTTATTTTAGTATCGTGGACCCTGTTGGTGTGTGAGGGATCACATTGAGAAGGAGCTTATATCAGCCTAGACTTATCTTAGGTTTACTGGACCAAGGGAGAATCTACATATTCGCTGAACAAATTCTCCAACCATAGGGGTGGTTACAAGGAAAGGGGGATTGTCCAATCCAAGAGTAACCCGGGTAGTGTCTAAATGGGGTCGCAAAGGATGAGATCCAAATAGAATGCCAGGGAGAGGGGCCGCTAAGGGCATAATCCAAAACCCTAGAGAAGAAAGCTTGTAAGTATTAAGTGGCCAATTCAAGGAGAAAGCATAGGGACTCACATTTTCTAGGAGTGGTGTATCCATCAAGTGGGTCACCGTTAGCATGGCTAGAACCAACCAACCTAAGGTGTCTATCAGCGTGCAACAAGCAGCCTAGAAGAAAGCATCGGAGACTCTCATCTTCCTATAACAAAATTGACTACTAGGATAGTCTATCTTTGGCTCGACAGAGGGCTATCTGACCTAGGGCAACTATTGAGTGAATATAACTGGGGAGCTTATATCAACTCAAAAGTAGTCAGGAGGAAAGGACCCTCTAGGGGACTTATCCTAAACCTCAAAGATACTCAACCTAGTTTATGCATGAAGGATGGTTCAAGAAGAAAGCGCGGGGACTTACATCTTCTTAAACAAAGTCAACATGAGGTAGCTTACTAGCTGAGCAGTGAAACCTACCAAACTAATAAGGTGCTCATTAATGGACAATGGTCAAGTCGGGAAGAAAGCGTAGGGACTCACATCTTCCACAATAAGGAACCACTAAGGCGACATAGTAGTAAGGTAGCATATCAGCCCGACCTAGAGCTGCTAATGAGTGAGTGCCACAGGGCTTGCTCCCATATCAAAATAGCTAAAGTCAAAATGATATATATGTGTGTGTATGTGCTTAAAGGAATAAGATGCCGCTCAGGACTCTTACACATAAACCTCAAGGACACTGACTTCATCAGTTTATGAAGGTTAGTTCAAGAAGAAAGCATGGGGACTCACATCTTCTTAAACAAAAAAACACACAAGGTCTGGCTAAGCAGTGAGTCCTACCAAACTAACAAGGCGCTCATCGATGTGTAATGATCAAGTCAGGAAGAAAGCACGGGGACTCACATCCACCAAAAAAATGACCACTAGGGCGACATACTTACAAGGTAGCACATCAGCCCGACCTAGAGCAGCTAATGAGTGAGTGTCATAGGGGGCTTGCTCCCACATCAAAATAGCCTGAGACAAAGATATATGTGTGTCAGATATATTTAACCAAGTTAGTTCACAATGGCTAGTTCAAGAAGAAGGCGTAGCAGAACTATATCCTCTTAAATGGAGCCAACATGAGGGCAGCTTACCGATTGGGCAGTAAGACCTACCAAACTAATAAGGCGCTCGTTGGTGTGCAATGGTCAATCAAGAAGAAAGTGCAGGGACTCACATCCACTTGAAAATGACCATTGGGGTGAAATACTAGCAAGGTAGCATGTCAGCCAACCTAGAGTAACTAATGAGTGAGTGCCACAGTGGGCTTGCTCCCACATCAAAATAGCCTGAAAAAAAGATATATGTGTCAGATATACTCAACCAAGTCAGTTCATGATGGCTAGTTTAAGAAGAAGGTGTAGAAGAATTACATTATCTTAAACGGAGCCAACATGAAGGTAACTTACCAACCGCGTGGTAAGCCTACCAAACTAACAAGGCGTTTGTTGGTGTGCAACGGTCAAGTCATGCAGAAGGCGTGGGGACTCACATCCACCTGAGAAATGACCACTGGGGTGAAATAATAGAAAGGTAGTATGTCAGCCCAACCTAGAGCAGCTAATGAGTGAGTGCCACAAGGGCTTACTCCCACCTCAAAGTAGTTCGAGACAAAGATATATGTGTTGTGTTAAAGGAATAGGATGATGCTGGGGGCCTTTTACACCTACCTTGAGCATGTAGGAGTGCTACTCCACTAAGAAAGGATGATGCATGGGATCTCACACCTAACTTAGTTGTGCTAGTTGAAATATAAAGCTTCTTGGGATGTCACATCTAATTAAATAGCATAGGAGGAATGTGTTTGTGATGTGAAAAAGGGACAGGATGCTGCTGGGGGACTCTTACACCTACACTAAACACGTTGATAGATTCATAAATAAGTAAATGATGATTCGAAAGAAGAGAAAGTTTGGATGAATTGGAATCGAAGTTTTATATTGAATTGGATTATTTTCAGACATAGTTCTATGGATAATATTTTGTTAGATAAAGCCCATTAATTGGAAGCATCAAGTGTTCCCCCTTATAATCAATGAGCTGATATGATCCTCGTTGGTAGGCCTTCTTTATGACATAGGGGCCTTCCCAAGTGGGTTCAAATTTACCTCCCATCTTTCGACGAGCAAAAATTGGTCTCCTTAGGACAAGGACGAGCTCTCCTACTTGGAAAGTTCTAGGGAAGACCAGCTTGTTGTGAGCTTGAATCATTTTGACCATGTATAACTCGAGGTTTTGGCATGCAGAGGCATCTCTCCTCAAACCGAGCTCTTCTCAACACTTTCTTCTCAGTAATCTGCTACTCCATATCCTTAGTGATGGGAGTTGGACTTCTAATAATAGAACAACTTCAGATCCATACACTAAGGATAATGGGGTAGATTGAGTCAGAGTCTTGTATGTAGCGTGGTAGGCCCACAAGGCTTCAACCAACTGCTCATGCCACTATTGTTTGTATCATCAAGTGTCTTCTTCAATATCTGGATGAGAGTTTTGTTGATTGCCTCATCTAGGCCATTGGCCCTGGGATAGTAGATAGTGGAATCTCTCCAATCTATGTTGTGTCTCCTCATAAAGCTATTGATCTTGGTGCTTCTGAATGCAGTACCATTATTAGATATAATTCATCGAGGCACCCTGAACCTATATATGATATGGTTCCTAAAAAATGGAAGCACATGCTGAGTTGTGACCTCTTTGAGTGGGATTGCTTCCGCCCACTTGGAAAAGTAGTCGGTAGTAGCTAAGATGAACCAGTGACCCTTGGAAGAAGGAGGATCGATCGAACCCACAATGTTAGTACCCTAACACTCAAATGGCCATGAGGCTAATGTAGGGTGTAGAATATTGGGTGGTTGGTGGAGGACCACACCGTGTACCTGACATTGGTGGCATCTCCTAGCCACATTCATCTAGTCTGTGATCATCGAAGGCCAGTAGTATCTTAGTTTCTTGATCTTGGCTTTCATCTTGATTGATGCGCTCGCATAGACGAATGTACCTCTGATCTTAAGGATTGTGTTTATCTAACAACATAACCACATGTGATCAAGACCTCGGTATAAGTGCCATCCACGAGCATAGAGAGAGCTCTGTTTCACGATGGGCTTGTGATTTCTCTTGAGGTAGTTTGTCTATGTTTATGTAATCCATGAATGGTTGCCTCTAATCTAACTCATCGTCCATTTTGGCAATGACAACCTCCCCTTCAAGAGAAAATCTATTGATGAGTTCAACATTAGTAAGGGACAGGACTTGTCTATTTTGGACCCTTATTAGAATGGACTCATCTTCGGACATGCCAATTCTTTGGCAAGTTTGGCCAAAGCATCTGCTACTGCATTCTACCCTCGAGGGATCTTGTAGATGGTAACTTCTAGAATTTGGGCCAACAGCTTCATGGTGTACTCATGGTAGTGATGAAGCTTGGGTTTCAGAACCTTGTAAGACCTGTCAATCTAGTTGATGACCAATTGAGAATCCCCGTAGATGTTGATGCTTCTGACACAAACTGTAATGGCTAACTCTAGACCGACAATCAAAGTCTCATACTCAGCTTCATTGTTGGTGCATGGATTGGCGAGATAGTATGAGATTCTCATCACATCACGATTTAGAGTTAGGAGAATAATTCCTACCCTTTCCTTCTCCGGAAGAGTATATCGTGGTGCTTCCCCTTTTTGGAAAGAAGCTGCACCATCAAAATACATCTCCCAGTGGCAAATACTAGTGTCCCCTAAGTTCATGATTTGTTCATGGGAGGTCATCACTAGCGAGAGAATCAAGGGGGGTGTCTTTGTTAAGAAATTCAATGTCCTTTCACGTATGGGGGTATAAATGTGATATCTAACTATGATAAGATCATGGACAAACATGCCAACCGTTTGGATAACATCAGCCCTGTCATGAGATATTATAGTGGATTGATCCTGGAGATCAAGTTCACCTTATTAGAAAGCATATAGTACCATAGCTTTTGAGATGCAAAGATTAAAGCTAGATAATGTTTCTCAATAGGTGGGTAGTTTGCTTCAGCATGTATCAGATGACAGCTGAGATAGTAGAAAGTGTTCTCCTTTCCTTCATCGTTGGCTTGGGCAACAAAGCAGAGAGTCATCAATGTGTGTAGAGAATGAGTGGATAGGGGATTGCTAGAGCGGTGGCTTCACCAAATACTGCTTGAAATCTTTAAAGGCATGCTTGCACTTATCATCCCACTTAAACTTGGCATCCTTTTTGACAAGTGCTAAAAATGGCTTGCATCTCCCTGATAGGTTGGAGATAAAGCATCTTAGATATCTACCCTCCGAATGATCTCGAGTTGAGTTAAACTTTTGGGAGGTGGCATCTAAGATAGCTTTGATCTTTTGATCTACCTCTATTCTTGTGTCGGACAACAAACCCAAGGAACTTCCCAAGCTACTCTAAATGCACACTTCATTTTGAGGTGTATTATCTTAACCATTCAAAATTACTCTCAAGTCAAAGAGATGGTCTTCCTTTTCTTTGCTTTTGACTACTAGATCATCAACATAACAACATGATGAATGAGTTCATTGAAGATCGAGTCATGGCCCATTGGTATGTAGCACCGGCATTTTAAAAGGCATGACCTTATAATAAGATTATCGGGTTTGAAAAGCACTTATTCATCTTGGAGACATGATTGATTGTATAGAGATGACCCATCCATGAATAAGAATACTACATGAGATGAGACAATGTCCACCATTAATTCTAATATAGGAAGAGAAAACTCATCCTTAGGGCATGCCTTATTTAAGTCCCTGAAATCGATGCATATGCAAATTTGGCCATTCTTCTTCTTAATTAGGATGACATAGGCTAACCAGGTAGGGTATTTTTCTTCCTTGTTGAAACCAACATCGATCAATTTCTTGACTTTAGAAATGACTTGTTGTTCGATTTCTAATCGCATGCGTCGAGGAGCTTGCTTGATAGGGTTTGCGTTAGGTTTTATTGCTAGCTTGTGGACTACTACATTAGAGATAATCCAGGCATATCTTCATACTCCATATGAAACAGTCTTTAAACTCAATCAATAGCTTAACTAAATCATTGGTTTCTTCTTTATTCAGCAACAAATTGATGTATGTAGGACGCAACTCTTCCTCTGTCCCGAGGTTGATTTCTGTAAGCTTGTCAATTGTTGAATGTATGTCTTCTTCAAATTTTTGGGGTGCATATTTGACTTGAGAATCATCTAGATGATATGAAGTTTCTAAACACACCTATTCATAAGAATTAGTGTGATGTGCAAGAACCTATCAGACTCCATGATGGTGACAAGCAGTAATGTCATCATTGACCAACATCGAATCCTAGTCCTGATCTTGATTGTGCCTCCCTACCTGTGTTGTTCCAAAGCTTTTCAAAGTACTTTGACTTGTGTCTGGATCATGTATGATGAACCAAACCTTTCTTTATACGATTATGAACACAAGGCGAGTAAAATCAAAATGTAGTTTCATTAATTCTTTGTATGAATTATCCTCAAGTCTTACATCTATTTCTTGACTTGATGATGATCCCAAGAGGAATCTATTTGGCTTATCATATATGGAAGACTTAGGGGCTTCCTTAACTACCAAACCATTGACTTTTTGAGAAGAATGGAGGTTAGAGCTAAAGTTCTCAAGCTCTTGTTGGTTTCATAAATTGATTCAAATACTTTCATGCTTTTGGAGGCATCTTCATCACTCGGATCGAGTCACCTCAATGGAACCTGAGAGGGGTTGGGCGGTGTACATCACGAGACTCATCCTCAGCAAGATTCTAGTCTATGTGAATAGCGGGGTACTCCAGAACATAGCATTGGGTACCCAACCTCTTCCCTTTGGGCGCCTCTATGCGCCTCACCTTTAGTGGAGGTCAGTCATCCTACCCATATGTCCATATGATGGAACAAGCTGTGGGTGGAATGTAACATGCGACTCTACTTCTTCCTCAGAGTTCCTTTCTTGTTCACTTGGATTTTCTTTTTCTTTTCTTTTTCTATTGCTTTTGTTTCTTCTATTTCTTTTTTTTTTTTATGATTGTCCAAGTTCATGAGAAAAGGCCTTTTGATTTTGAGAAAGATAGTATGTCACATCCTCATATATTTCAACCTCTACGAAAATGGCTTTTCATCCCCTTTGATGCAGTATTCAATTCCATCCTTCCAAAACTTGATGCACTGGTGAAGAGAGGATGGAATCATCTTGTTTTGATGTATCCAAGGCTTACCGAGCAAGCAGTGAATGAAGTATTCAAATCAATTATGTAGAATTTGCTTTAGTCTTCCATTCACTATCTCCAATGGTAACACTATGGAGCTATAGCTCTCTCACCTTGTTCATTGAATCCTCTCAACATCATCCGATTGCCTCAGAGTGTATAGATGTCGATCCTCAAATAGGCAAGGGTCTTTAGACTCATAATGTTCACCGATGCACTTGAATCAATCAAAACCTTGGAGAGTTTGAATCTTTCCATGTCTGCTATGATGTAGAGGGGATAGTTGTGCTCCATGTCCCACAGTAGTAGGTCTTCATCTGTGAAGGTGACTCCTTGGGCTTCTCTGGAATAATGTGCCTCCTCTCCAATAGTGGACAACTGAGCTAAACATTTCTCATGGATCAAGAAGGGCCTTGACCAATGATTCCCTCATCTCTTTAGATAAGACAAGGGCATCGTATATGCTTAACTTAGATGGCAACTTTCTTAGGTGAGCGAGGACATTGTAATCAACTTTGGGTTGGTCCTCCAAGCATGTCTATGGGTGGAGCATCCTATGGAGGGTCTTCTGGATCTCCTGATCCAATGACTTGTTTCCTCTTATCTTGAGGTGATGCCCTAAGAGGTAGAACCTTACCACTATGGAGGTTGACTTCGATGATCTCTTGTGGCAAGGTAGTGGAAGATTCTACTTGCTCATCAGGTACACCTACAACTTCTTCAATGGGACCCTCAGAATTGGATGATTCCAAGTCTATCTCAAGACTGAACCCATTATGAGTAAGGAAATTCCAACTTTGAATCAGAAAGAAGAGATTGATAGAATTATTATAATTGTTATTTTAACTTTAAGAGTTTTCTTGAAGAATAAAGTTTGACAACCCATCAGAAGTGACACATATATAACTCAAGCTAGCTTTCTTAATTAATTTCTTGGATTTTGAATGAGGTACATAGTAGAAGTCAAGTAAAGTAAGTGGGGTTAGGGATTTGATGCCCTCATCCATCGATACAAGAGTTCTACTAGTAGAAGAGGAACTAGCTGAAGTAGAGGTGCTCACTGATGTAGTAGCTACAACTGTGGACTAGAGGTTGGACTCGATTGGTGGTTGCGTTACATGGCTATCCCGGACAATCACAGGCTACTGCTGCTGAACTCCCACTTTCCCAAAGTTGTCTTTAGCAACTTGCAAACCCCTTTAGATGTTGGAGGTTTAAGCTGCTTCAGGCACCTGCAAGGACAATTTCTTGATCTTCTAGATAATTTTCTTAGAGGTTTGAGATAAGAAAATATCCCAACCTTCTTTTATTTTAAGAGGATCACATGTATCCCCAAGGATTACCCTAATGGAACTGGATGGTTGTTCCACAAGATATTCCTTTGGGATAACTATGGCACCGGTCTTGAAGCTACGTTCAAGCCAATCATTAAATGTGATGCAGTCCTCTAAAACATGGCATAGCTTACGGTGATAGGGGCAAAAGTTAGGATCATGGCTCCTGCCCACTTTCAGGTCTCCTAGGCTTGGGTAGCTAGAAAGTTTCTTTAAGAGATTCTTAAAGATCTTCCTAACTACCTCCCTCTTAAATGAATATGGTTTATTTAATCTATCCATAAGACTAGGTGGGTAGTAGCTACCTGATGATGGGTATGTGTACCACTACTGGTGGTGGTATGGCTGAGGGGGCAACGAAGGCCATGGAGGCTACTGTGGTGGCTGGTATGATGGCTTAGGCAGTGGTAGAAAAGGTAGAAGCGAAGGCTGCTGAGGTCGTGGTCTCTCAGACTGATCTCTAGTTGGTTGCTTTCCCTTGTCTACTGCTACTACTACCCCTGGTTTCTTCTCATAAGCTTTATACGGATTTGACTTGGACAACTTATCCTGAAAAGGCAACCATTTGGCTTTCCTTGTAGATTAGCCACCTTGTTGATTAGCTTCTCAAATATTTTGATGGTGAAGCCCTTAAGCATGAAGGCAACCAAACCATGATATTATTTAGAAGAATTTTAATGGTGTGCTGCTCAGGCAGTTGTGGTTGCATTTCATACTCAGGTTATGCTATCTGAGAATGTAGTCAACAAGGGACTCACCTGTGTGCTATTTTGTTATAACGAGATCATCCATAGTGATCTTTTGTTGAGCTAGCAAACCTCTTGATGAAGAGTTACTCAAACTCAGCAAATATCTTCACTGAATTATTGGGAAGTTTAGCATACCAGTCAAAGGCTATGCTTGCTACTGATAAAAAAAGTCAGAACAAAAGAGCATCACTACCACCTGCATTGCAACAACTGGATCTGAAATGCCCAATATGCTACCTTGGGTTCTTATTATGAAGCTTTTGAAAGAAGGTAATACGAAACCCTTAGGATATTGGATGACATCAAATTCCTCTGGGTAGGGTCTACCCTTTGGAACTGATGATCCTCCTAAGGCTTGAGCCAATGCTTCTCTCACCTATTGCTCAACCATGAGCTTTATGTCCTTCTCTTCATGGAGGTACTATCCATTACCTTCTATGAAAGTTGGTGCTCCCCTGATCTATTGAAGGTGAAGTCTTAGCTGGATCCAAGACATGTAGTAACTCAAGATGAGTCTCCATAAGTGGATGTACTACTGGGGTTTGGTTTTGGAGTGCCAAAACTGCTGCTGGTAAATCCTTGAGTCTCTGCCCCATTATGTCTATCATCTCATCTTTCTGCTTGATCTAATGAAGGAGGTGTTGGGTCGAGTGGCCGTGTCTTCTTTCTCGGCCTGCAACACCTTCCATACCTGATCTCTTAGGAGGGACCCCCTGTTGTCTACCATGTGGACTCCTGCTGAATCTCCTAATATATCATCTTCATTAGGATCAAAACTGATATTCTTCTCATCGAACTATCATATCGTAATATCTCCTTCTTCTCCATAAGATAATGTGCTACTATATCATCTTGAGAATGATCTATCTGAGTAGGTACAAAAGACCTTAGCTGACTGGTGGGATCACTATCATGTATTGAGAGGCATCGGACCTCCCCTTCTACTGTAGAGTTAACCCTGTGAGGGCTATACTCATTAGAAGAAATATGCTCCTAGCTGTAACTGAATTTGTATGGAGGGGCACTCTAGGAGGATCTATCAACATAAGTGTAGCTGAACTGTCACCTTCTTCCTCGATAGCTGCTATATCCATCAAATGTTGGTGGTGGTGGTGACATGGTACGACTACGATGCTCCATGGTCGCCATTCTTTTCTCACCACAATTGGGGTAGAAGGTCGAGCATGAGAGCTCAGCTTGGTGGTGTGGATGGAATGTGATCTCTTGGCCATATCCGGATCACCAATGGGGGTCTCTTCTCCCGGATTCGGCCTTCATGGCCTTTGATGGAATGGTAGATACTGGAACCTAGACTAGAGATGATGGGCGTGGTGTGGAGCAGTGTTATAGAGATAACACTAACTATCTTTGTGAGTCCTCTTTATGATGGGTGGAGTCAAGAATCGTCGGTATGATCGATGGGTGCACCGATCGAGGAAAATCAATAAGGCGAATAGGCGGCTCTACTACATCTCTCTAGAAATCTAAACCGATGTACCCTCCGGCCCTCTCTTGTTATGATATGTATATTTGTGGGAATGACAAAATGAAGATTAAATTGAGCCCCAGACTCTGATCATCCGTAGGCTCTGCCGACTTGGCGAAGAATTGACTGAAGGCTAGTGTATGACCTCCTCCTCTCCGTAATAGGAGCCTGATACTGCACTGGTAGCGGAGGTGAAGATAAACTCCTCCTAACATCCTCTCTATCTAAACCATAGAGGGGGTGAAATCTATTCTCCATAATCAGGGGAGAAACAATCCTAGGCACCTCCTCTACTGCAGACTAAGTAGCTGCCTCCATCTCCCTGGCTATGCGTGTATGAAATTGCTTGATCATGCCATTCTTATTTCTATGCTGAGTATGGGTAGGTGGACCAGTACGAGAGCTAGACCTAATCTCGAAGGTTGGGGAGGCTACCCCTGGGGCCAGGGGAGCCTTCCCCTTAGAAGGTATTGATGAGTGAGTGCTAGCCCTCTGAGGAAAAGAAACCACTAATTGTCTGGTCGGTGCCTACACTCGGAACTATCACAACCTTCCTCTTCAGTGAGGGCACCTTTGAATCTGATGAAAACTCTACATGAATGACTGGTTTTGCCCAGCCACTGAGTCCCTGCTAATAGTCATGAGGGCTGTCCCCTTAAAGCCTTGTCAAAATGAATGAGGTGAGCAAAGTCAGATTATGGGAGGCTAGCCCATCCAAGGCCAAGTCCATCTCGAAAGGAAATGTGAACACATACTTCTGTGCTGCCATTGAAACTGAGCTGAATAGAACTAAAAATTGACTGAACTGAGAGTGAACTTTTGCAATTTGAAAAGTAAACTTAAATCAGATTTCTACCATGTTAACTTTTTGAATTTTGATTTAGAATTTGAACCCACACTCAACATCTTGAAAGTGTTAAGTGGGGCTCAAATGAAGAGAGATTTTTGAATTGATTTTGAGAAGAGAGAGGAGATCTTTCGATGCTTCCATTTAAATTATGTTTGAATTTAATTTTTGTTGTATTTTGAAATGAGGATTTTTACTTAGCAAATGTGGTATGCTAAATAAAGAATCCAAATGTGTATTTGATGTTGTATTTTTGAAAAAGAGGATCCTTACTTAGCAAATGTGGTATGCTAAATAAAGAACCCAAATGTGTATGTGATTTGTTATTATCATTTTGAAAAGAGAATCATTACTTAGTAAATGTGGTATGCTAAATAAAGGATCCAAATGTGTATGTGATTTATCATTTTGAAAAGAGAATCTTTACTTAGCAAATGTGGTATGCTAAATAAAGAATCTAAATGTGTATGTGATTTGTCATTATCATTTTGAAAAGAGAATCCTTAGTTAGCAAATGTGGTATGCTAAATAAAGGATCCAAATGTGTACGTGATTTATCATTTTCATTTTGAAAAGAGAATCCTTACTTAGCAAATGTGGTATGCTAAATAAAGATCCAAATGTGTATGTGATTTGTCATTATCATTTTGAAAAGAGAATCCTTACTTAGCAAATGTGGTATGCTAAATAGAGGATCCAAATGTGTATATGATTTATCATTTTGAAAAGAGAATCCTTACTTAGCAAATGTGGTATGCTAAATAAAGGATCCAAATGTGTATGTGATTTATCATTTTGAAATAGAATCCTTACTTAGCAAATGTGGTATGCTAAATAAAGGATCCAAATGTGTATTGTGAAAAGAGGATTCTTACTTAGCAAATATGGTATGCTAAATAAAGAACCAAATTGTATCATTTTGAAAAGAGAATCCTTACTTAGCAAATGTGGTATGCTAAATAAAGGATCCAAATGTGTATGTGATTTATCATTATCATTTTGAAAAGAGAATCCTTACTTAGCAAATGTGATATGCTAAATAAATGATCCAAATGTGTATGTGATTTGTTATTATCATTTTGAAAAGAGAATCCTTACTTAGCAAATGTGGTATGCTAAATAAAGGATCCAAATGTGTATGATTTTTATGTCATTTTGAAAAGAGGATCCTTACTTAGAAAATGTGATATGCTAAATAAAGGATCCAAATGTGTATGTGATTTGTTGTTATCATTTTGAAAAGAGAATCCTTACTTAGCAAATATGGTATGCTAAATAAAGGATTCAAATGTGTATGATTTTGAAAATGAGGATTGTTATTTAGCAAATGTGGTATGCTAAATAAAGAATCCAAAATGTATTACATTTTGTTATGTGATTTTGAAAAAGAGGATCTTTACTTAGCAAATGTGGTATGCTAAATAAACAACCTAAATGTGTATGATTTTTGAAAATTAGGATCTTTACTTAGCAAATGTGGTATGCTAAACAAAGAATCCAAATGTGTATTGTATTTGTGATTTCATTTTTGAAAAGAAGATACTTACTTAGCAAATGTGGTATGCTAAATAAGGGATCCAAATGTGTATTTGATGTTGTATTTTGAAAAAGAGGATCCTTACTCAGCAAATGTGGTATGCTAAATAAAAAACCCAAATCTATATGAGTTTTTGTTATATGATTTTGAAAAAGAGGATCTTTACTTAGAAAATGTGGCATGCTAAAGAAAGAACCTAAATGTGTATGAAATTATATTTTCGAAAAGATGATCTTCACTTAGCAAATGTGGTATGCTAAATAAAAAATCCTAAATGTGTATGAAATTGTATTTTTGAAAAGAGGATCTTCACTTAGCAAATGTGGTATGCTAAATGAAGTTCCAATGTGTTATGATTTTTGTGATTTTTGAAATGTGGATCTTCACTTAACAAATGTGGTATGCTAGATGAAGGATCCAAATGTGTTTAAATTTTCAAAAATGGAGACTTCACTTAGCAAATGTGAGTATGCTAAAATGGAATTCCAATGTGTTTCGAAAATTTGCATTTTGAAAAGAATGGAGATTTCACTTAATAAATGTGGGTATGCTAAGTGAAATTCCAAAGTGTTTTTTGAAATTTTGTATTTTTGAAGAATGGAGATTTCACTTAACAAATGTGGGTATGCTAAGTGAAATTCTAATGTGTTTTAAATTTTATATTTTGAAAAGTGGGATTTCCATTTAACAATTTTGGGTATGTAAGATGGAAATCAATTATGTTTTTCAAAGATGTAATTTTGTGTGATTATTGCTTTTTGAAAGAGGAAATTCCAACTTAATCATATATGGAATATGTTAAGTGGGATTTCCAAAATAATGTCATTTTATTTAGAAGTGAAATCTTCATTCAATAAATTTGGGTATATTGAATGGAGATGTTCACATGTGCTTTTGGAAAATTTATTTTTGATTGAAAATGAAGCCTCCATTCAATAAATGTGGGTATATTGAATGAAAAAGTTCATTTGTGCTTTTGAAAAGATTTATTTTGATTTTAGTTTGGAATGAAACCTCCATTCAATTTGGGTATATTGAATGGAGAGGTTCATATGTGCTTTTGAAAATTTATTGTTGATTGAAAATGAAACATCCATTCAACAAATGTGGGTATATTGAATGGAGAAGTTTCATGTGTGCTTTTTGAAATATGATTGTTGATTTTGATTTTGAAAGGATCCTACATATAACAATCTTGGAGATTGCTATGTGAGGTACATGTGTCTTTGTGCAATTATGTGCTTTTGAAAAAGTGCTTTTGGAAAGTCATGTTTTTATGAAGAATTTATTTTTATCATATTTTTATTTTTGAAATGAACCTTTCATTACCATAGAAATGGTAAGGAAGTTCAACAAAGTTTTCTTAGAGATCTCTTCTTTTTTATTATATTTTATTTTTCACCTATTGGAAAACCCAATAGAAGTTTTAAGACCTCTTTAGAATGAGATCCTAAAACCTAAAGATGTTGGCTAGCTCAGCTCAAGAGTGAAATGAGATAAGTGCCAATGAAAGAGAAAGATAGTCTTGAATCTATATGAAATACAAATCCACTATTGATACTCAGAGACAATGATCATTTATCAAAGATGGAGAGATGAACCATCCCTGAGTCACTAGAAAAATATGTGGTGAAAAATTTTCATCACATGGGATGTGTGTATTATCGTATTAGTTCTATCCTTTATATTTAAGAATAAAGTAAGGACAAAAATAATATATACTAATTTGACACCATGTAGATCCACATATGTTCTTATTCAAGTGATCAGGTATGTCATTAAGGAATAGTGTACTATCTCGAGAGATAGAATTCACTATATAATGGACCTAATCACCTCAATAAGGACTCCATAGGACAATGGGTATGCACATGTACTATAGATTCTTCCCTACTTTATATGGAAAAATAAAGTAGGGTTTATTTTAAACTAGTTTCATTGAGTTTCCCTATAGAGGCAAACCCCCATAGTTAATTATATCTTAAGGAATGTGATTCCTTAAGAATACTATCGATTAAGGTAAATGATCATTGTCTCTGAAGATTTTAAGGATAAGACTATCAATCAATTGGCTATTTTTGGAAGATCAAATGAGAATGATCAAGAAGAGAGACTTATTATCGAGGTTAAAGGAGAATAAGTAGGGGATGTTTATGATACTAGGAGGCCTAGTAAGCATCCCAAACTATCATATGATTGGGCTTTATATTTTTGAAATTGAGGGGAATTATTTGTTTGAGTTGTCATTTTTATTAGAAATTTGGGGCTTATAATCCATCAACACAAGATCGTGGAGATTCCTAAGAGGTGAATTTATGCTAGTAGCCTGCATAGGGAAACAACAATCTCTAAACCTAAATCTAGGGAGCTTTGGCGAGGGCCACAAGCACGGCCTAAATCTAAGGCGAAAATGGGTATATGATTTACCTCCACAAGAGAGAATAAATAACCCGACAGTTTGGACTTACAATCGCCTAGGGGTGGCTGCCAACTAACTCCTCCTATAGTTTTAAATACATGTAGGCAAGTCTTATGCTTATGCAAGATAGCTAAGCTATTGTTTATTTAGAAAGAGACTAAGTCCTTAAACTCACTCCCTAAGAGACTAGATCATGTACAGGCATGAGTAATGACCTAAATCTAATACAAATTTTTATTATGTTTTATTTTATTTTGGATAATCATTTGACTCAGGCTTATAGGATTCATATACCTAATGCATGAGAAATTTGATTACGGGCCAAAAATCAGCAAGAAAGGGGTGTGTTTCCACCATGGCTCTCAAAGGTCAAGCCAAGTTCACTGGAATGAGTGAAAGCCCTCTAAATGAAGAGTGAAATAATATGCTTTTTATGCATAATGTGAGAAAGAAAGTACAACATCCAGCTAAGGGGTTGCTAATTCTTTTATCTTGATTTATAACCTAAGTTTTAAGTGAGATTATGAGTTATTTTTTTAGTTTTGAGTTATTTATGTTTGGATAGAAAACTTATTTTCCTAAGAGCTTAACCACCTCCAGGCCATACATCAAAGCAAGGAAGAAACTAAAAAAATATGCCATCTTAATGCACAAGCTAAACAAATCATCAATCAATTTGTAAAGTTAGCAAAAGAATAAAAGACCAATTGTGATCAGCTACCACCGCACAACTTGAAAAGAAGAATGTGGATAGCCGAGCTCTACCCTTATACAACCCAGATTACAAATGAATTAGTTACAATTAAGCAAGAATTCATGTTATGGGGGTCTCCATTTCTTCATGTCTTCATGTCTTCATATCTTCATGTCTTCATTTCTTCATTTGCTTCTTTTGACTTTGTCAGAATGTGGTTTGCTCCAAGGCTTCATATGGTATATAAGACATGGTATTATAACCAATGTTCATCCTAATCCCCCATAACAATCATTCCAATCCAAATTATAAAATTACATGAAAATGAGAAAAAGGAAATCTAACTAAAACCTACAAAATAGAGATTAGCTAAACAAACCACACAATCCCAAACATGTATATGAATAAATTAGACTTAGCACCCCACACATGGGTAACCAAGTCCACCTGGCCTATTTTGGATTATGCTTAGGGGTAGAAGCAACCTGCACAGCAAAAGCATTTATTATTTTTATTACATCACCCCTTAAGTACAATCCCTTACAAAAAATATGATTAGGCTAAGATCGCACTATCATTCGGACTAGGATCATACACCCTAACATCCAGTGTAGAAATATCACATCACAAAATAAAGCAAAGCATCAAACCATGCACCGCCTTAACCTAAGGCTAGAAATGATGACTTAGTCTAATGTGTGTGCCTTAACTAGGTTTGTGTGGCATGTCCTAATTAGGCTTTAAGGTTGAAGTTTTCTAAGTGTGAAAAGTTAAACTTAAAGGGTGGTTGCATTTAAGTGATTTAATTTATTTATTTGTATTTTATATGCCATTTTTATTTTTTTTTGAATGAACCTACCTAATTACTAAGTGTTGTAAAGAGAAGAAAAGAGAGAAAAGCTCTATTTCATCCCTACCTTAAGTAATTTCTAAGGTAGATTCATTAGTGATTTTTTTAGTGAATGTTTTATTATGGTTTAATTAATCCTAAGTTTAGATGAATTCTAAACAAAACTATTCAAAGAGAAAGGCATTTTAAGATTAAATAAAGTGAATTACTATCACGAAATACACAACACTTTATTTCTTTCCCAACAAGTGTAACATGCATATGGATGAATCCTAAGCATATCTATACATATAAATGGAATGTTTAGCACACATTTATGATGAATCCTAGGTGAGGTTGCTTAAGAAAATTTAGAATGTTTCATGTATGCATGATTTTGTTAAGTAGAAGAGAGTGATTCTTTTATCCATTTTTCATATGCATATTCACAAGTATAAATGACATAAGTGAGTATGGTGCCATTGTTAGCACCAGAGGTGTAAGGTACAAGACATACTTAGGGATACTTAAAACCTCGTAATCCCGGGGTTGTCCAGACTAATATACCACTTTTCTTAAATACATGTGCTTGTACAAAAAGAAGTGCATGGAAATAGAATCATGCAAAGGATTTTATTTTGATATTTATTTTGGTTATGCAATTTTTATGTGTGAATGTAAGGATCCTTCTTAAGTTATAACATGGAAGAGGATAAGAGTAGATTTAAGCAAGTGTTGTGTTCTTTTAAAAGAACTATACACTTTGCAAATCTTATTCAACCATGTTAAGAGGAAAGAAAGAAAGCAAACATAAGGCACATTTTATATTCACATGCAAGAATTATAAATAAAGTATAAGTAGCATTCATTTTATTTGTAATATTTGATTTATATGTTTAATAATAGTTTTGAGTTTAATAATGATAGTAGCCACTCATATTCATACTTTAGCCAAAACATAATTAGACATAAAGGAAACATTTCATTTTAATTTGATTTTTCAAAAGACATGAATGCATGAGTTCATATGACATACATATTTATAATGCTAGAAAAGAAATAAAGTGATGAAAGCAATGTAAATTCATTCACCCTAATTAATTCTTAAAGACAATCTTATGGAATAAGAATGTTTACAGTGAATCAAAATTGTTTAAATGTAATGTTGTTTCATCTTTATTTTATGTTTGATTTAGGAAATGTGAAAGAATGTTTGCTGGTCCTAACCCATTTCTCCCTTATGTGAGTTGATTTAGTTTGTGCTTAGGATCATTAGATAATTTTTATATATTTTTTAGGTTAAGGTGTAAATTAAATGCATTAATTACCCCTTACCTACACCACTTTAGCATACTTAATCAAATAATTATGAGCCAATGTATTACATAAAACTACATAAGGAATTTAAATTCAATGCACCTAAGAAAGAAAGGGACCTAATGCATTTGGCTCATGATTAAGGATTAGTTAAGTTAAAGGGTTTAATTTAAGTACTTTCCTAACCCATCCACACATGTGGTTGGATTTTGATTTCCTTATTGTACTTAGGTTATTGAACACCTAAGTATCCACTCAAGATGAATTAATTAAGTTCTGGAAGGTTTTGAATTTTTATCAAGCTAATTAAGTAGGTAATTAGTGGATTAGCCCTTAATTAAATTTGGATTAAGGAAGGAAGGGAGTTTATGAAATAGCTTAAGGAAAATATCCCAAAATTATTCCATAAACCTCCTATTCACTTAAACAAAGCTTAAACACTTAATTAGGCTTAATTTTATTAAGAGGGTAATTAGGAATAAATTAAGCAATTCCCTAATTAAATCATTAATAAATCCCAACAAAATTAGGGGAGGTAGAAATCATCCCACTAAACATACCTGAGAAGTTTGGAATTAATCAATGGAATAATTAGGGAGTAATTAACCTAATTATATTCCCAATAAAAACCAAATTACATGAAATATATTATTTAAAATCAGTCAAACTTAATTTTATATTATTCTACATTCAAATATCTTTCATATGCATTTTACTTTATATTTTTATGATTTTTTTACATTTAGTAATGCAATTTAGAAATTTATGTAATTAAAAATTAATTAAAACCTCTAATTATATAACTAATCCCGTCGATGCCACGTGGACCGCTGATGGGATGTGCACTTTCTATGTGGCATGATGGTATTGGTTATTTAAGTTATCAAATTGGCTATCATGTCAGTCGGCGGTGCTCCACGCTTTCTCCTCGACCGTCCGATCGAAGATCAAACAGTCAGGATTAAACCCGCAGTTCTAATAGGATAAATCAAGAGATCTGACTTTGTTTGATCATAACCATCCATCCAAAACATGCTGGATGAATGACCCATGATCCGTCACTAAGGTCTTGGAGAGGGCAACTGTTCACTCCTTAGGGATTGATCCAAGCTAGATTGAGCTCAGATTGAGCTCAAACTCATCCGACACCATCATCTTGCAAGGAGAAAGACATCCAACGGCTAATTTTATGCGAGGTGAAAGTCTCTTTCACAAAGGACCAAACACTTCCTATTCAAGCTATTTGAAGGCATACCTCACTGAGGCGCTTCCAACCATCGATGTAGCTTCGTCTAGTGGAGACAAAGTTCTGTTGAAGGTTTCAAGCTTTGGGATTGAGTGGATCTTCCTATGGACCAAATTGGGCTTCAAGTACTTCCAGCTTTGGCCTAGCTCGCATCTCCGTGCCTTGGAAGCATGGAATAATCTTTGGATCAATTTGATTAGGTATTATGAGGGTGCTTGCAAGAGCAATTGAGCTGAAATTGGGTATTTGATGAGATGGAATTTCTTCCTACCTCCCCTATTTTTGGGTTGAAGAAATCGAGAATGGAGAAGTTGAATTAGCTCTAAGAACCTTGAAGGAACCTTGGGATGCTAGCTCTAGCTTCCTATTACTCAATCGAATGCAAGACTCTAAAAATGAAATGAAATTAGGGGGAGTATATCTCACCCTCCAAGGATCGGATGGTCGAGCATGGCTTTGCCATTTTGATCAAATTGATCCTAGGGGTTGAGTTGGTTAGGCCGTTTTGGACACCATATGATTCGGTTTGGCCAGAGGGAGCAGTGGAGATGTGCAATGTGCGGATTTTGGGTGGAGGAGTGATTACCATGTGCTTGAAATGAAGGGAGTGACCAATTTTGGCCTTGGGTTGGGTTGGGTTGACCCAAACCCATTGGGCCAGATGCACCACTCCTATTAGTGCCCATGGGATCTACTAAGAGGGTGCCAAGTGGCATAAAGTGGATTTGACCAAATTTCAAGTGAATTTAGCCAAAAATTACCCTTTGACCTAGGTGTAAGATGGTCATTTGGCTTGATTTCAATTTGAATTTATATCATCTCATTATATACACAAATCATGAAGCAAGAAGTAGAAGTTTGACTACCTCATAATGCTTGTATGAATAATTTCAATTTGAAATAGTTGATTGTCCATATGCATTTGAACACAAGTCTTCAACATAAGAGTTGCATTGAGATTCATGTATCGCTCATTCTATTAAGCTGCTTACATGCATTTTGAGGCATATGATTTGAGTGTATTGGCTTCATAAGGCATGCAAGACTCATCTCCTTATAACATTTACATGCATCTCAATGTGATGGACTCTTATGTATGGTTGCTTTGGAGTATCTATAAGTGCATTAAAACCAACTTGATATAATTGTCCATTTAATATATTGGGTTTTAGGTTTGATAATCCTAATTTCATGATCATTTAATCTCTCTTAATCATCTCAATATAGATTATCAAATAATTAGATATTCAACAAGAAGTTGCATTCATACTTGTTATAGGTTGCCAAATTTTGTTAATGCTTGCTAACATATATTCAAATGATTTTCTTGAATTGAAAGAATTCCCAAGGTTCTACCAGTTCACGTTTGTTTGATCCTTGTCTGTGCTCTTTAACGAGCTAATTTATCTCATTCTATGCAAGTAGGATATCAAATCTAGCAGAAGAGTTATCAAACTCAATTCAACTTTGCTTTGAGTCTAATTGAAGTCTCATTTGTGTATAGATTCAAGAGCTTTCAATGTCACCACAAATTTCATTTAAATTTTATTCTAATAAGTTTTTTGTAAATTCATTTTTTTCAGTTTAGGAGTTTTGCAATTTGATTTAATACCAATTGTGACTTCAATTTAGGTTTTAAGTGTCTTTTTATTGTTCCTTGTTGGTCCAGGTTTTGATGAAATTTTGGTAGCACCCCCCCTAGCCAGGGAGATTTCTACCGAAGCTAGGCCTACCCATCTAAAAAGATGCACATGAGTGATGTTTTGACACCATGGCCGTGAATCCTCCAACCTTCCCATCTAAAAAGATGTGCATAGGCTCTTTGAGTACCTGCATAAAAATCAAGCACAATATATTTGTATATTCATGAATTTATATAATACAAATGATAACCATAAATCAATGAGGATCGACAATGAAATTTGCAAAGCCCTCTTCTTTTTTTTTAGATTTTCTGCTCTTTTTTTGTAATTTGGTGGGGAGAAAGAAGATGAGAGGTGGAGGTTGGGTTGGCATGTCCAGTGCTTGTGGATTTGTTGAGAGGGACATTTGGTTGGAGCGGGAGTTGAAGCCAAGAGGGAAGAAAGGGAAGGTGAGACCTATAACATGGATGGGGCAGTAGTGGAGATTGTTCGAATGGGAAAGAAAAGGAACCAATATATGAGATTCAAATTTTTTTTACAAGAGGAAGAATGGAGGGGATGAGCTAAAAGTCACTATACCTGGATTGATAGAAAAATCAGGCAGAGGAGTTCGTTCATATGGTTCAAAAAATGGGCAAGGGATCACAGTGAAGGTGGGAAAAGGAATAGAAGAGGAGCAACTTCAGTTCGATGCTTGATTTGCACCGGGGAAATGAAAGGGAGGGCATTTTCGGTTTGATCGCCGTACAGACTTGAACGGGATGGAAGCTGACCGAGAGAGGAAATTTGTTTGGGAAAAAGTGATGTTCGCGAAAGTTACTCTTATGCGGCACGTGCAATGAGTTAGGGCTGCGAATGGGAGAGTTAGGGTTAGATATTATTAGGTATATATATACCTTTTTTAGTGCTTAATTAACCATAACATGAACTTTTACTATTGTATTATTATATTGCCAATATATATATATATATATATATATATATATATATATATATATATATTCTATATTATTTCATATTTATATATGATATATATATTTCATGATATATTTAGTTCAAGTCAATATCGAATCGAATCAATTTCAGTTAAAAAATTTGCGCCATCGCTTTTGACTGCTCAATATTTGAGCAGACTCATCCGAATTGACTGTAGACAGTCTCATTTAAAAGGTTTTGACATTTCGGCACTAACATCGTAATGAATTTCACCAACAGAGGTTATTTAGGCATCATCAAGGCTTCCCAATCTTGATATACGCATAGGTATGTCGACAGATTTGCTTCTTGATCGGTCGGTTGAATTATGCAATATGTATATTCTAATCAATTTTGATGTTCTTAACATGATGATAAAGTTTGTTCATCAATCAAAGATCATTTCAACTAATTTTTAGTGTTGTCGAGTGTATTTCAACAGATTTGTGCATTATTGCATCCGTCAAATTTATCTTATGAGCTCTACTTGACTGATGCAACATGCATGGAGGTCAATAAATGCCCCCCAATAAACATGATTCTCGCATGGAGTGAGTAATGTTTATTGAATGCTGATTGACCCTTTGGGTTGGCCATGAATCTTGAATAATTTCATATTCAATTTCAATAATTTATGGAACTTTGATGGAATCTGTCATTAGTACAATGTCATGTGCTTGGATGAGCTAAATGAGATGATTGACCGATTTGTCCTAATTGACATGGATGGATAAGAGCTTATTCCACCATTTACTCTCTACTTTAATGGGTCTATTGAAGATCTCTTTCTTTGGTGTCTTTATATATTTGGGTTTCTCCGACCCTAGCTTCGTGCTTGATCGGGTTTGATGGAGGAATTAGTTTACTTATTTTGAGATTTGAAATTCCTTCAATCCTAGCTTTAAGCTTGATGAACTTGATGAAGGATTGACCTGATTTGTCTATATTGACTTGTCAGGAAATGTATATATGCCCTAAATCCCATGCTTGCTGCTTTGACAGACTCATTGAAGGGTGCATACAGATGATCCAGCCTTCCATCTCATTTTAGATCAATGTTGAGTTATCAATCTAGCAATGTGCGCTTTAACATACTAAATAACCATGAAATTCCTTTAATTTGACCATTGCCTTTGTATGAATTATAAAATCGCTTCCTCAACCTTGTGCTTTATGCTTTCATGGACTTGATGAGGAAATTGACTTTGGTCTATGCTTTTGCTTGATCAACTCACTTGAAAAGATACTATAATATCACATTGCAGGTAATATATAGATTGATTTGAGGCAGCTCTGAATTGAGAGTTTCCTCAGATTATCTTGGTCCATTGATTAAGTGAAAAGATCTCTTGGATTCTGGTTATTTATAGTCTCTAAGCTGGATCTAGTTTGAGATTGAATAGCTATCATCATTGGATTGACAAGCAATGACTCTTTCACTGTGACCTTTTCTTGCACCTTATTGAGTGAGGAGAGCATCAACAACTGGCCATCTGACCTTTAGAACCTACTCAAGTCTTCGATTTAAGTTGTGATGGCTTGATGGTCTTGTCATCAGACTGATGAACAAAGACTCTTTCACTACGGTCTTTTTTGCGGCTTGTTGAGTGAGAAGAGCATTAGCAACTCGACTATTTATTGGCTTTGTTGAGTTCGACCTTTAGAATCATCCATGTCCTAGACTTGAAGATGTAGAGGCTGATATTTTTCAACTTAGTTGATTAAAGCTTCTAAAATTGAGAGTTCTTCTAACTTGATCTTTGACATTTGACGAATCCTAGAGAGAAACTTTTGATATTTTGGGCTGTCTTTTTTAGCATTGAAGTATATTTTTTTTTTGTTCTTGCAAGAGCTTGCAACTTTAACAATAACAGTTATAGATATATTCAAGTATCTTGGCATAAAGGTCAATGTCAACCTGAATGCATATACAAGAAGATCTCCTACTTCACAGGGAAGAATTGAACATATTTGATTTATAAAAACTAAAAAAATGCCCCCCAAGGATTGTAGTCATAAATATATTATAGAGTTTGAACTTCTTTAATATAAATAGAGCTCATATCGATATATATATTTATCTGAGGATCTCGGCTTGAAGCATGATGTTAACTTAGCTAAATATATAAAAATTCCCTTGTACTAATAGGAGGGCTTTCACAATAACTTAAAAATGCATTCTTATTTTATGAGAGAATCTTCAAGTGACATTACATGTGTATTTGGCATGAAAGCCTTACTAGTGCAAGATTCATTTAAGTATTTATATACTTATCCACAACCAATTGTGATATTTCTTGAGATATTGACCATTGATTAGTGGCATGACCATTGACCATTCTTCAATAAGTGTAGGCTCCTCCTTACACCTTCTCTATGACATAAGGACCTTCCCAGTTAGCTTCAAATTTATCATCAATCTTGCGATGAGGGATGATTGGCCTTCTCAGCACTATAATTAATTCACCTTTTTGGAATGTCTGAGGATGTACTGAACTATTAAATGCTTTGGACATCCTCACTCAGTAAATTTTTAAACTTTGTTGAGCTTGGAGTCTAACTCCGTCAAGCGCATCCAACTCTTCCATTCATAGATGAGCATTCTCATCTTGAGTAAGATTGAATTAGGCAGCTACTAGAAGTGATGGTATCTCAACTTCTAGTGGTAGAATGGCTTCAACTCCAAATTTTAGAGCAAAAGGAGTGGTCTTGGTTGGTGTTTTGTAAGTTATTCTATAAGCTAGTGCTTCCATCATTTTACTCTCTTTTTTATTCTTTGAGAATCTTTTGAGCAACTTCACTAAGGTTTTATTGAAAATATTTGCCAAATCATTGGCCCTTGGATTGTAGATTGATGAGTACAACCAATCAATTTTGTGCCGATCAGAATCTGTATATCTTTGCACTCTTGAAAGCTGGACTGTTGTCTGAAATGATTCATCATGGCACCGAATCTATAGATAATATTATGGTGAAGAATTCAACAATTCGATCAGCAATGACTTCCTTGAATGGAGCAGCTTTGGCCCATTTGGAGAAGTAGTCAGTAGCCGCTAGAATGAACCAATGTCTGGCTGATGATGAAGGATCAATCAGTCGATTACATCCTTGCCCCAACTTTCAAATGGCCAGTCTTTCACCATCAAAAGTCAATAGTATCCCATCCTTTTAATTTTTTTTGCCATTTTAGGACCTGACTAATGTTCCCCATAAAGCCCTTCATGAATTTCAGACATAACTTTGTTGGCTTCATCCATCCATAAGCATCACAACCACATCTGTTCAAAGGATCTATGGTATAATGTGTCACTAACATAGGCATATCATAAGATCCTTTTTGTAATCTGCATGGTTAGTGATTTATTGCTCTAATTTTCTTTCATTGAAATAATTGAAGAAGGGTTGTCTCTAATCAGCAGGCTCTTCCACTATGAAAGCTTCACATGATTTCTTTGTATTACTTTTGAGTTTTTCTATCTCTTATACTTATTATTCTTTAGGAGAGTGAGGAGCAATTTGAATTACTTCTGCTGACTTGAGTTTGATGTCTCCTCTACCCACAGGGAGTATGGTTTACTAGTCACAGAACATGATGAGTGGACACTTCAATCAACACATCATCATTTTTTGCCATTTCTTTTGCTTGGCTTGGCAATTTGCTTTCTTATTCTTGATCGAGAAACTTAAACTAGTTTAATATTTGGAATTTGCTTCATGAGCTCTAGCACTTGCCTATGATAATATGCCAATTCAAGTTTATTAATCTTATAAATACCCAACACTTGGTTGATCACCAATTGAGAGTCTCCAAAGATTCTTAAATTTTGGATCGATAACAACCTTCTTCTTGAGACCACGACCTCATATTCTTCATTGTTGGTTCTTGGTTCGGTCGGCTGTGACGCTCATTATGCCACCTTCTGGTGTTATGAAGATGAGGCTAATGCTAGCTCTTGCTTCTGGTATATTTGGGGGTTGAGTAGACTTAATAGATGATGCACCGTCAAAATATATTTCTCAGATCTGCAGCTTTTCTCTTTCATGGATAAGCAGAGTCTGTTCATTAGGTAAATCATCATTAACTACTGAATTTGCTGGGATAGGATGTGCAGCGAGAAAATATGCTAGTATTTGCCCCCTTTATAGCTTTCTGGGATACATATGTAATATCGAACTGTAACAGGAACACTGCCCATCGTGCCAAATGACCTATCAATGCTTGTCTTGTCATCAAGAATTCAGCAAATTGATCTTTGAGATGAGTGTTATCTTATGTGATAACATATAATATCGAAGCTTCTAGGCAGTGAAGATCAGTGCAAGATAGTGCTTCTCAATTAGAGAGTACTTTGTCTCAGCTCCTATCAATCTTCAACTGATATAGTACAATGCATTTTCTTTGCCTTCTTCATTGTGCTATGCAAGCAATGCTCCGAGGCACTCTTTTAGTGTAGCTGTATACAAAATGAGAGGCTTTCCCGAGATTGGTGCCACAAGAATTGGTGGATTTAATAGGTATCTTTTGATGCTATCGAATGCTTCTTGACATTCATCATCCCATTTAAATGGTGCATTCTTCTTCATCAATTTAGTAAATGGTTGATACCTGCCCGATAGATTTGATATGAAGCACCGGATGAATGTCAAATATTTTTGTACATAACGAAGTTGATGAAGATTCTTGGTGACATATCCACTATCACTTTAATTTTATTAGGGTCGATCTCAATTCCTCTATACTGCATCACGTAGCCAAGGAACTTTTCAGATGAAATCCTAAATGGATATTTGAGAGGATTCATCTTGAGATTGTACTGCCTAATTCTTTTAAAGACCATCTTTAGGTCATCAAAATGATCTTCTCAATCTATGCTCTTAACGATGAGGTCATCCACATAGCATTCTACTTTATGATGAATCAATTCATCGAAGATGCACATCATGGCCCTCGATATGCTCAACATTCTTCAATCCAAGGGCATGTAGCATATATACCAATTAGCATCCTAAATGATGTGTGCTTCTTATCTTTAGGAGCCATATTGATTTGATTATATCCTAATGATCCTTTCATAAATAAGAACATGTTGTAGTAGAAAGTATTATCCACTTAGTTATTGGCGAAAATCATCTTTTTTGGGCATGCTTCGGATCTCAAGTCAATGTGATATGGATTTGACCATTCTTCTTCTCAGGATGATGTTAGCTATCCAATACATCTCATCCATGATGTTTTCTTGATCAACTTTTTGTTTTATTAACTATTCAATTTCAATCTGTTAGGAGCTTGCTTATCTAGTTTAATAGCAACTTTATGAACTGCCACCTCATGGGATAAGTCTTGCATTTCAGAGTATGTCCAAACAAAATAGTCCCTGAGTTTGCATAGTAGAGCTTTCATTTCTTCAACCTTTTCATTAGGAAGAAGGGCACTAACGAAAGTTGGGTGAGGATCATCCCTTGTTCCCAAGTTGATTTCCTTTAACTCATCCATTGTAGCTCCCTGTCCACCATCTTTGAGTTTATCAGGTGCTGGCTTGGCTTCTACCTCCCCATCATTTGTGAGATTAACTTCATAAAAGTCATCTTCATTTTTAGTCTTAGTCTCAATCTCTTATTTTGTTATCCATGGCCTTTAGTGGTGTAGTTATCATTTTTTTGTGATAGAGAGCATCAAAGAAGTGAGATCGCCACTTATCCATTCTGACATCAACCACTAATTTGTGCATCATTCTTTGAATATTTAGAGGGTAGTATTTCAGGATCATTCTAAGAATTATATGATTAGATTCATCAAATTGCATGAGCCAATCAGAATCTTGATTATAACACTCCTCGAACTTGTAGAATAAGGTTCCGGGTCTATCACTCCTCGGCAAAGAAGGTACATAAAAGGTCTTCAACTCCTCAATGATGTGAACTTCACGTGGAGTAATTTCTTTGAAGTATTTAGAAGGGATTAGTGTGATCACAAGTGAATCTTCTGATATTAATAGATTTATTATCCTTATTAAAGAGGCACATTGAGCCTCACCTTCATAGCTGGATTCAAACTCATAATCTGAATTAAAGTATTTTACTTTCTCCTTTCCCTTCCTAGAAGATTATTCACGAGTCTCCTTGGGCATGACATAAATTTTATCTTCTTTTTCGTATCACTACCCAAGTGAGGAACTGGCCTCTTTATTGGATGGTATTTCAGATGTTTTAAGAAGAACTAGCATCACCTTCTTTCTTCTTTTTTATTTCATATCTTCTTTCTCTTCATTCAACTTCTTTGTAGACTTTGAGGTTGATGGTGTTGACTGTTGAGGCATAGGATCCATTTGAAAAAAATATTTAGCATCTTCATAGATCTATGCCTCATAGACAATAAACGGTTGAAGATTGCCAAAGATCATGTGCTCCTTCGATACCTCTGTGAATCATTCCATGCATGGAGGGATGACCAAAATAAATGAGGTGTCGATCATCATGGAACTTAACATCCATATAAGTTCCGAATCTTAGTGGAAGCATAAAAGATCGAGTCTTCTCCCTTTTCATTAAAGCCATGAATCATTAGCTCTGAGATGTTTAATGTCGAGAGACAATCCTCTTAATGCTTTGAGACTCATGAGATTGAGATGAGCTTAGATCGATTAGAATTCATTATAATACCATCACTCTCTCCACGAGACATATAGCGTGTATGATGTTCCAAGCATAAGATCTTCCTTAGAAAATGTGATTGTTAGAAGGTCTTGAGATTGTAATACTTCAGTCATACACTGCTCGATGAAGTACACTTCATATTTCTCCATATTCTTAAGATACTAAATTAAGGTTTCAAGGAGATCTTGTGACATCAAGAGAACCTCATACATACTCAATTGTGTAGGGATCTTCCTCAAGTATGACAAGATGTTGTAATAGACTCCTTTATCCATGTTAGACTTCTTCTCTGGATCTTTATGAATGATATTTTTATTAATTTCTATATTTTTATCATTGCCTTTATTTGGCATTCCTTTCTTCTGTGACAACGGTAGTATCTTTCCATTTCTTAGTTATACTAGGGTTGCTCTATCTGGCTCATATTCTTTTAAAGAAGCCTCCCCTTCAGAATCACTATTTATGCCAGAGGATCGGATGGAGACTTCAGAATCACTTAATTTTATGCCCTTCATTAATAGTGATATTGAAGACTCTAACTCATCTTCCTCCAGAAAGCACAAGTCTTCTTCCAAGCTATCATCTGTTTGCTTCACCATCTGGCAAGACATGAATGTCACATCATTGTTGGTTCCTCTTCTTGAATCATCTTGAAGAAGTGAACTCCATCAGAATATCAGGACACTTAATGAACTTCTCCAAAAGAGATTCTTCATCATCATCTACTTCATCATTTGTTTCAATGATTTGGAGTCCTGACATGAAATCAACAAGCTTAATTGGTTATTTAGCTGGTTGTTGATACTCTTCGAGATTATTAATAATCTTTTGAGTGACAGATTTTTTTCTTTGTCTTCTTTTGTTTGGATGGTCTTTTAGAAGTTTTTGGTGGGTTCTAAATAGGCTGCTTCTCAAGTCTATGGGTGTCAATCACCTTGGACTGCCTTTGAAGAGTAGAACCTTTTGATGTGGACACTACCTTTAATTCTAGCTCAAAGATCTCCACTTGACACAGAATGCCTTCTTTGCTTGACATCTTCACAATTTTCTTTAAGATCGCAGTATCCCATTCATCATCCTCAATTTCCTTTTCTTTTGCTTTATTTTCCTGTAGGTGCACGGAAGAAGACGTAACCACCCTTGTAGATTCTTTCTTTGGGTGAATAAGAACATTGTTGGGTAGCATGAATTCACCTCTCTTGCATTTTTTTTCTAGCCAGTCTTTAAATACATACCAGTATTCTATAAGGTGGCTAACTACCTAATAATATGGTAAGTAGGTTCATTCGACTATTAATTCTTTTACATTAACTCAACCCCAGGAGTGCTTGTTGGAATAGTTTAGCTACACTTTCTCTTTTGAAAGAGTATTCTTTATTCATTTTCTCCTTAAGAGATGGATGCATTTGATCATCATCTCCTAATGATTGTCTTGGGCACTCACCATTATGCGAGAAAGTTATGGGTTTGTCATTACCTCCAAGAACTAACTTTGGTGAGAATTAAAGGGTTGTTTGACTTTTTCTTCAAAATAAATGGGTTGTTTCCCCTTATCTGCATTATAGGTTGCTCACCTTCCTCTATTTGAATCATAAGCTGTGAGATTTACTTCTTCTTGATTATGAGAACTTCCCTTTCTTTTTTTCTTTCTGGATATCTTTCAAGCTTGGAAAGATTCAGCTTTTCAAATTTTGCCACCCGATCAAGTAGTTCTTGGAAGGTGGTGATGGAAGCCATGCATAAATAGGGTGCCATTTTATCATTAATGTTGCCCATTAGCAGTTGAATTGCATGTTCCATTTCTAGGTGTTGTTCACACTTCATGCTCATATTGCGCCAGTGAGTTATGTATTAAGTGACTGACTCGTTCTTCTTTCTCTTCTCCAAGGCGAGGTCAGCTATAGTAGTCTTTCTGACTGCACTGACAAATCTTTTGATGAACATTGCCTCCAACTCAATGAATGTCTTAATTGAGTCATTCAATAACTCTGCACACCATTCAAAAGTGGTTGAAGTTAACGCTAATGAATTAGCAAAATAATAGTGCGTCATTGCCCCCAGTGTTACCATAAGTTGCTTTAAATTATGCTAGGTGTTGCCTGGGGTTATCGTTGCCATCAAATGAGTGGAATTTCAGCATCAAGTAACCTTTGGGATATGACTCCTAGTCATATTCTAGAGGGTATGGGTGACCTCTATTTATCAGTTTCTCCACCTATTACGTAGCTATGACAGCTTTGATTTTTTCACTTATGATAGTTTCAACCTATATGGTTGTCACCAGCTTAGATATGCTCAATATATGCTGAGGAATATGTTGAGTAGTCAATCGATTGACTTCATTTATACTATCATGAGCACTTTGTGCTCTGGAGGTCTGCGACGCTTGCTCAACTAGTGGGTTGATGGACGCAGTGTTGATTGTTTGATGATTAGCTTAAGGAACTGGTGTCGGTGCAGCAACAACGTTCACATCATTTGTATCATGAGATTCATCCGCATCATCATCTAATTCATCTTTGAATTCAGTTGAGATATCTCTTTATCCTTTACTTTCATCTGCCGTTGCATTTTCCTTTGCACCTGAGCAAGTGTAGTAGTGTCAGTGAATAGTGTGTTATCTTCTTCTTCTCGTTCCTCTTCATGCTCATCACTTGAGGAGGAACAAAAAGGTTCCAGTTCTATTTGACATGGTGCTGGTTCTTCGATGTGGATAGGAGGTGCGGTGTTATGATGCGGATGGTACTATATGATGGTTCTCCATGTGTTGTACCATCACCATATACCCCATGATATCTTCTTCATCTTCCTCTTCTTCTTATCTCTTGATGTCTCCATCTAATTTCGGGCTCGGGAGTGGGGCTATCTCCTCAATCGGAGGCTATATCAAAATCAAGGAAGATCATTTAAGTTGATGATGGGATTCCAGGATTCTGAGTGTAACCGAGCCTCATTAATTATAACATTCTTTTTAGGAACCCATTCCTATTGGGCCTTGTCATCAACGGATCTCTGACTATGCAAATTGGATGTCACACCTTTTCCTTTATGTGGTAGCTTCTTCTTGAGGCTTCGACCTCCATACTTATTTTCTTTCTATTGGGATCTTTGGTGGATTCTTGAAGTGGTCAAGTGCTCGATGCTCACCATGTAAGGCTCTGATCTTTATTGTTTATTACTAAAACTTCCCATTGGAGCTTTTCTCTCTCGATGGCCCTGATATTTCTTCTTCATAAGGTCATTTTCTTTGACAACCTTCAACACTTTGTGCACTTTAGCATACAGAGTCTCAGGCTGCTTCTTTTGAGGGGTTAGAGCTTGTCATTATTGATTCCAAAAAGATTATTTGATTTAGCCAGTGGAGTTATTCCTCTTGACCCACTTTAGATTTTCAAATTTATTGTAGGTAGGAACATTCGCTTCTGGCTATAGTGCTAGCTATGTGATTGGTGGTTCAGGCAACAATTGTTGAGCTCATAGCTCAACATTCATTCTTCTTCATATCTTATTAAGAGGAAGCCATCATGCCTTCCAAGAGAAAATGGCTCAGTTGGTAAGGTGGTAAATTTACTGGAACAATGAAATATTTTGGCCAATAATAGTTCTCTTCATTAGTGGGGCTTCTACATGTCCTAATCTTTCAAACATAGAGGCCCTCTTCCTTGGAGCCTCAGTAATAATGATTTTAATCAGCATTCATTGTTGCACTGGCAATGGCGCACGTCGTGAAGTCATTTCAGTTGGATTGAGCTTGACTTCGGGCAAGTGGGTTGTGAGCAGTTGAGTTTCATCATGGTTGACAACGATAATAGCTGGGATGTCCACGCTACCAAACTAGATAGTAGCTCCGCATCCCAGTATTGATAACAGGGTTAGCCAGACGGATGTTAGCTCTGTGGCCTAGCTTGACGGTGAGGTGTGTTCTAGAGATCCATTCTATTCAAATGAAAGATAGTGATTAGTAATCAACAATTGATATATCACCTCACACTTTCAAATGTAGATACAATATAACAAACAAGATAAAACATAAGAATAAATTATGCATAAAAAAGATTTTGAAAACTTCAGAATTATGTTTATTATAAAATAATTTTGAGTTTCAATCAATTTCATTTTATAAATAACTTTAAGTTTTAACTTTATTATACTCCACAGTTATTATAGCTTTATTTCGACTAGCTAAAGATGGAAAGAGAAACCTGCCAGAGTGTGAAATCAGGTCTCAAAATTCACCACCGACCTCTCAATGAAGAGAGTAGATTAAATGTCGATCAAACTTTTAGAAGGCAGATGGAATAGTAGAGAAGGCACTATCCAGAGATTTCACTCTTATTTTGTGAGGGCTTTAGATCTGGTTCCAGGTTTCCTATAGGCGCAAGCACCTATAGTTAATTACCCCTCTCAATGTTGAGAGAGAAGTTTCGATTCTGGCTAGTCGTTAGGTCACTAATTGTATAGCATATAGTAGCGGCATACGGAGTTTAAAATTTAGAATTTAGAATTTATGAAATTCATCATTATTTAACTTAAAGAGGATGGTTGGGGGAATGATGACATGCCCGATCAAGATCCCATGGTTCCATCATCCCGGGCTATAGTGGTCCCTAGTCTACTTAGTCAGAGGAGGTAGTCGACCCAACTTGACTGAAGGGTCCTTGTCAGCAGTCATGGGTTGCGTCGTCCAAGGGAACCTTGTATACCGGGGTGGTGTTTGTCTAAGGAGATAAGTTTAAGTCCATCTTAGCTGACAGAAGGATTTTTGTCCTATCAAGTGCACGCTATAGTTCACACTCAAGGTATAGATCCATTGGGAGTATGAAACTGATCATAGTAATATAATGGTGTCATTTGGCCACCCTTGGACTTTTAATTATACTGAGCCTATATGGAGCCTCTAGCCAAGCCACGTAGTTAGAGGACACGGACCATGTCCTTACTGGCATAAGATTAATTGAGAGTGAATATTATTATGTACTTGATTTGACATTGGCTCCTTTGTGAGATAGAATCTTCTTAATTTGCCACTACGATAAATAATTGCAAGTTGGATAGATTAAGTTTTACTTTAAGTTTTTAGGTTGCTAATTTTCATTTAAACATTTATATTTGATTTCTTTTTCATTCATCATATCCTTATGAGATTTGAATTTATCTTGATTTGGCTTTGAATTTTGAATATAACTTGATGGTGATATCCTCTCCGATTGAAATCTCCATTCAACATAGCCATCATTGGAGAGTGAATGATTCTTCATTTTATTATTCAGATCATGTCGATTCTATTAATTTAATAATAGAGGATCATATCTAGATTTATATTTTGAAAATTTTGAATTTAAGGATATTGAATATAAATATCTTATATATTTTTGATAATGACCCTCCGTTAATATCTTCAATCAACTCATCATGTGGTAGACCTTATCAACTTTGCTCATTTGCTAACATAGGATCAGGTCTTTGACTTGTATTCATGAATTTGGATTTGAGATATTTTAACATAAATACTTTAAAAATTTAGATAATAATAAACCCCTCTGATTAGATTCTACAATCAACACAGCCATCACTAGGGATAGTTTGATTATAAAATTTCTCTATTTAGACCTTTGATGCCCATATGCAAATGTATAAATTAAATTCTCTTCTTGGTGATTGGGCATTTGATTTAGAATCAATCTTGTCGACTCCTATTTTGCAAGGAGGATTGGATTGATAAAGTTGGACTTACGACTTCACCATATAGATAAAATAGGCCAGTTGAATCTATTTTCAATTTTATTGAATTTTGTGAAGTCTATAAAATTTGCATGCTTTATGAGGCAATTAAAGCTATGCCTATGACATTCCTCGTGAAATGTGTAAGTCAATTGAGAGTACTTGGACACTTCTTAAAGCATTTCAATTTATATCATCTCATTATATACACAAATCTTGAAGCAAGAAGTAGAAGTTTGACTGCCTCATAATGCTTGTATGAATAATTTTATTTTGAAATAGTTGATTGTCCATATGCATTTGAACACAAGTCTTCAACATAAGAGTTGCATTGAGATTCATGTATCACTCATTCTATCAAGCGCTTACATGAATTTTGAGGTATTTGATTTGAGTGCATTGGCTTCATAAGGCATGCAAGACTCATCTCCTTATAACATTTACATGCATCTCGGTGTGATGGACTTGTATGTATAGTTGCTTTGGAGTATCTATAAGTGCCTTAAAAGCAGCTTGATATTAATGTCCATTTAATATATTAGGCTTTTGGTTTGACAATCCCAATTTCATGATCATTTAATGTTCTCTTAATCATTTCAATATAGATTGTCAAATAATCAGATATTCAACAAGAAGTTGCATTCATACTCATTAGTAGGTTGCCAAATTTTGTTGTTGCTTGCTAACATATATTCAAATGATGTTCTTGAATTGAAAGAATTCCCAAGGCTCTACCAGTTCATGTTTGTTGATCCTTGTTTGTGCTCTTAAATGAGCTACTTTATCTCATTCTTCTATGTAGGATATCAAATCTAGCGAGAGTTATCAAACTCAATTCAACTTTGCTTCAAGTCCAATTAAAGTCTCATTTGTGCATAGATTCAAGAGCTTTCAATGTCACCAAAAATTTCATTTAAGTTTTTCCTAATATGTTTTTTGCAAATTCATTTTTTTTAGTTTAGGAGTGTGCATTTTGATTTAATACCAATTTTGACTTCAATTTAGGTTTTAAGTGTCTTTTTTTGTTCCTCGTTGATCTAGGTTTTGACAAAATTTTGACACCTCCCACAGGGAGATTTCTAGAAGATAGCCGCCCACTCTAAAAAAAGACGTGCATGGGTGGTGTTTTGCACCATCGTGGCCATGAATCTCCAACCTACCTGCCTAAAAAGATGCACATAGGCTCTTCGAGTACCTGCATAAAAATCAAGCACAATATATTTGTACATTCATGCATTTATACAATACGAATAACAACCACAGAATCAACGAGGATCGAAAATGAATTTTCAAAGCCCTCTTTTTTGATTTTATGCTCTCTTTTTTTGTAGGTGGGGAGAAAGGGGATGAGAGGTGGAGCTAAGGTTGGCACATCCAGTGCTTGTGGATTTGTTGCGAGGGACGGCTTGTTGGAGCGGGAGTTGAAGCCAAGAGGGAAGAAAGGGAAACTGAGACCTGTAGCATGGACGGGGCAACAGTGGAGATTGTTCGAGCGGGAGAGAAAAGAAAATGATAGATGAGATTCAGATTTTATTGCTACTGAGGGGAAACGAGTTCTGCGTGGCAGGATGAATTTTGTTGGCTTGAAAATCGCCACCACCACTCGACAATTTTATATTGAATTGAGAGTGATTTGAAGTGTCGGTGTATTTTTCAGAAGGCAGATGCAATAGTAGATAAGACACTACCTATAGATTTCACTCTCATTTTGTGAGGACTTTAAATATGGTTCCAGGTTTTCTATAAGCACAAACCCCTATAGTTAATTACCCCTCTCAATAAGTGAGAGAACTTTGATTAAGGTAGTCATTAGATGCAGAATAAGTAGCATTAGTAGCAGTAGAGTTTTAAAATTTAAGATATGAAATTTATCATTTTAGCTTAAACCGGATGGTTGAATGATGATGTTCCGATCTAGATCCCATGGTTCCATCATCCCAGGCGTCACTCCACTTAGTCGAGGAGGAGGTGTCCCAACGATGAAGGATTCTTATCCGACACATGGATTACGTCATCCAAGAAATCCTTGGGCAGAGGTGGTGTTTGTCAGGAGGAGTCTTAAGTCCACCTTAATGAGGGCTATTTGCCTATCAAGTATACCATGATTCACAACTCAAAGAAAGGAGAATGGGGCCGCGATCGTGATCATAATATAATGGAGCTAATTGGCCAAACCGTCAGGACTCACGGTCGCTTCATCTTGCCTTGGCCAGCATCAGAGGACATGATTCCGCTCTTTCTTGGCAAAGATTGATTGAGAGTGAATATATACACCTTGACATTGGTCCTTTGTGAGAGTTTTCTTAATTTGTCACCACCGAAATAGTTGTGGGAGGTGGATAGATTGAGTTTTGATTTAAGCTTTTAGTGATAGAGTTTCATTTAAGTAGTTTCAGATTGTTACTTAATTTGATTTAAAAATTAATTTTGAATATATTTAAGAACTTTAGATCCTTTCAACTCTTTGTTTACATTGAGGATTAGATCTTATCACTGGCAGTCGATTTCTGATATTTCATTAATTTGAGACTCTTATTATAGGTTTTTAGGTTTTGTTAACCCGGACTCAGTCCTAAGACTAAACCGGGTAACAACCCGCGCAACATCCTCATACATTTGAATTTAAGCATTCAGCGTAGTGTCGGGGCCCATGTGGGTGTATAGTAATTTTAGATAATTTTATGTTTAAATTATGAGATTGATTTCAGATTTTTCATTCACTTGAAATCTCTATGTCCGAGTATATGCAGACATTTATAGCTTAATTAATTTCACCTAATTAATGATTTCGTTGAATTTGAAAATCATAATTAGAATGAAATTCTTTAATTTTTGATTGAAGGAAAGCTCCATGATTTTTGTAGATTTTGATTTAGTGTTGCCTTCTCCTTGTACAAAAGTTGCGATTAAGAAAGCGTTTGATTTAGATTCAAAGAGAGTTTAATTTGTTATTTTAAAGAAGATTTATCCCTAGCTTTTATTTTCCTCCTCTTTTTTATTTTACTTTTGTGTTTGTCGTATGCTATTTGCCCTCCCCTTTTTATTATTTAGAGTTTTAAATTTGAATTTTAGCTTTAGGTTTCATTGCTTGACATTCTTAAGTTGATCCCTTTACTTTTTATTTTTTTTCCAAGTCTAGAATATTGACAAAATTTGATGCATCTTGAAGCGTCTTGAATTGCTTCCTGATTCACTCTCTTACTGATCTGAGCCTTGATCATAAATAAGATACTGATACAATATATATTTGTTCCCCTTCTTTTTTTCTAAGTCCGGAAATTAAAATTTGATTTAGTCTAGGGAAGCGACAGATATTGGTTTTGCTTTCGATGCCTCTTGGCGTGCAGTGTCTTTGACACCCATTATTTTTTCTCTCATTGCCCTCTTGAGCACAATGAGGCTCTCAAATTTAAGGAAATACATATATATATATATATATATATATATATATATATATATATATATATATATATATATATATATATATATTATTCACATTTGATTCCACATGTTTTGACTCATTTTTTGGCATCTTTGTGCCATAAAGGTAACAAGGTTATCCAATTAGAATGTAAGCAGGCTACGGCCGAAAATCGAAAAAGAATTCTCTTGATGATTTTTTTTCGGTTCATGTAAGCAAAATTGACGGTTATGCAAGAATCGATGCACGAAAAAAATTCTTTACGATGTTCTTCCTTTCACGGGAAAATTGACGGGTTAAGGAATGCGACGCTGGAAACCGAAAGAAGAATTTGCCTCTTTACGATGTTCTTCCCTGGTTCGCGGTGAAGCAAAAATGGGACGGGATGGGCCGGAACAGCTTGTTGTGGCTGGATGGTTTTGCGGCCTGCGGATGCAGAGGCTGGCCATCTCGCGGGATTGGACAGTGGGCTCGTGGGCTGTAGGAAGGTGATTGCTTGAGTCATGCTGATATAGCCATATGTCTTGAAAGCAATGTTAGCAAGAGACCTTCCAGGGTATATGCATCCAAGTATCAGTTCAGTGAGAACATTAAGCCCTGGTTGTTGATTTGTTGTGGCTGTGATGATTCCAATTGGGAGGGTAAATACAAGAGCCAAGCCAACAGTAAGCAAAACTCCCCAGTAAGGAAGCTGCAGCTGCTTGCCAAATCCTTCACAGGCAAAGATGGCAAGACCGACCATCATTAGCAGATAGTGTAGAACTACCATTGAGGCACAGAGTCATAGTTTTTTCTTCATCAGCCTCATATGAACATCTCCAAATTTATCTTGCATCACTGCCTTTGTCTGATCCTATATTTCTCTTCCATGAAACAAGGAAATATGAGAAAGTGTGGCAGAGAGAGTAGCAAAGCTGAGTCCATAAGTGATAACAAAGAAAATGTTGAGATTGAGTGGCCCGACCGCATCATACTTCTCCTTATCAAAACTAAATGTTTCTTTATTCAAGATCTTCTGCACATCATACTGGGTTCCATTTCTCATGAACACATTAGAAGAAAATATTGGAAAGTTCTTTGCATGGTACGCATTTTTCCAGTAAGCTATTAGTATGATGACATAAAGCAAAACATAGAAACCAAACAAGAATTGATGATGGCAAAGCCTGGGGTGGCTAAAGGACTGCCGAGGAAGCCGGCGATGGTGGACCAGTCGATGGTGAAGGAACTAACACCAAGACCGTAAAGGCCTGAGTCTACTTGCTGCATTGTGACAGAATTCTTCCATTTCCAGCAGATGAAGGAGAGGGCTGTAATGGAAGGGAAGAAATAGTTGGGGACTATGTAGCATGTGAAGCTTGTGATGAAGACTGCGAGGAAGAACTGTAGCCTGGTGACGTCGGCTCGGTGATCCACGGTCAGGCCTCTCTTGGGAAGATGCGATCCACAGTGACGATGGCTCAGTGTTAAATTGGATGGAAGTGAGGTAGGAATGGGATGATAAGTGATTGAAAAGGATCCACCACCCATTCCGAGCCATCGTCGACGGTGGAGAATGCTGACGAAAGGGGTAATCGATACGAAGGCCGGAAGAGTGAGAGATAGGCTAGATGCAGAGTTGTTTCGAAAATTTGCGCCTTTGATTTTTGACGGCCCAACCCCTCATCCTCGATTTTCTGAGAATCAGCGCGTCTCCTCCTCTAGAAAATCAACAGAATTGAGAGAGGGAGCAATTTTTTTTTTCTTTTTGTAGAGAGAGTGGTTTTCTTTTTAGTTAGAGGGAACGGTTGAAGGATTCGAGCTGCGTGCGGTTGAGATTGAGCGAAAGGGAGGAGGCCATTTGAGTGGGTTTTAAATTTTATTATAAATTTAAAGTTAATTAATACATGAATATTAATCAAGCATCTAATTAATCTCAATTAGAATTTTATGATGATGAAATCATATGATTAATATATATATATATATATATATATATATTAATCGTAAGTAATTTTGATATTAGAAAATGGTATAGTCGTTTCGTCCAGCGCTTTTGGTTTGAGTGTCGAATCAGTATTTTAGCTTAAAAATACATCACCACTTTTACGCCGATTTTCATGCGACTCATCAATTAAGTGCAAATAGTCTTGATAGATTTTGATGTTTTAAAGCTAATGTGCAATTTAAACGGGGTCATTTGATGCCTCTCTTGACCTTGACATGCGTCGACAATTGACCTCGGCGTTTGATTGGTTGATCATCAAGTTATGTAATATTTATATTTTTGACCATTATCTACGTTCTGAACGTGATGTCGAAGTCCCTTCATCGATCGGAGGTCATTTAAGTTGATTTTGGTGACGTCTTGTATATTTCAGCCTCGATTTGCGCACTGTCACTTCAAATCATTGACATTTATACGGACTCATCCGATTTGAGCGTGAACAATCTCATTTGATATTTTTTTAATGTTTCAGAGCTAATGACATGATCAATTTCATGAACGGAGATTGTTTGGTCATCATCACAGCTTCCCGACTCTGATATGCATGTCGACACATAGATAGCTCGAGCGCTTAATCAATTAATCGTTAGATTTTGCAATATTAATATTATGATCAATTTTGACATTCTGAATGCGACGGAGAAGTCCGTTCTTCGATCGGAGGTCGTTTTGGCGATTTTCAGAAACGTCTACTACATTTCAGCCTTGATTTACACACTGCCACTGCTGATTATTCGACATTTGCACAGACTCATCCGAATTGAGTGCGGATAGTCTCATTTGATAGTTTTCAATGTTTTGAAGCTAACGACTTGATCAATTTCATGAATAGAAGTCATTCAAACATTGTCATAGCTTTCTTGATATACACATCGACACATAACTGGCTTAATCGATTACCGTTGAGATTGTATTTATATTTTGATCAATTTTGATGTTTTGAATGCAACGGTGAAGTCCGTTCACTGATCGAAGATCATTTTAACCATTTTTAATGACATTTAGTACATTTTGAGCCCCGATTTCTGCACTATCGCTTCTGAAGTATGTTGAATTTAACTTGTGGGCTTGTCTTGATTTATGACACAAATATGAAGGTTAACAAATACCCCCCAACAAATGTGATTCATGCATAGAGCGAGTCACATTTGTTGAAAACTGACCTTTTGGCCGCTAAGAACTTGAATCCTTTCACCGATTGCAAACTTTGGAGCTTTTGATAAGATTTGTCATTATTATGATGTCTTATTCATGACATGCTAAATGACGAAGCTTGACCGAATCGTAATCGACTTTGTCGATTGATGAGTTCTTACACCATCTACTATCTGCTCTTTGGCTTGTCAAGATCTCTTTCTTTTATGTCATTGCAGATTTGAGTTTCCTCCAACCCTGGCTTCATGCTTGGTTGGGTTTGATGGAGGAATTGGTCTACTTATTTTAAAGAAGGATTCAACTATGGAATTAGTTTATCTGTGCTTGATCGGATTTGAAATTCCTTCTGTCCTAGCTTTGAGCTTGACGGACTTGATGACTAACGATTTGTCTCCGACTTGTCTATATGTAGGCCATGAATCCCATGCTCGCTGACAAATTCTCATTGAAGGTATGACTGATGACTTAGCCTTATATAGGGTCAATATTGAGTTATTAGTCAAATGTTCCTTTAAATGATCAATAACCATGAAATTCTTTTAGTTCAATCGTCGACTTTGTTTGAACTATGGAATTGCTTTCTGCCCTCGCTTTCGCTGATGTACTTAATGAGGATTAGCTTTGATCGTTTTGAGCTTGATCTGCATCATTTGAGAATAGATTAAATATCATTAAAGAATATGAAGATTGATTGATTCTAAATTGAGCGTTTCATATTGTATTGATCTATCGATCAAGTGAAAGATCTTGGATCTTATAATCTTCGATCCGCGAGATTTGAGATTGAACATCATCGACCATCGGGGGCTTTTCATGGCCTTTTCGGCTTGTTGAGAGAGCGTTAGCAACTCGGCCATATTTTGGCTTGTTGTGTTTGACCTTTAAAACCTACTCGAGTCTTTGACTTAAGTTGTAGTGGGTTGGTGGTTTTGTCATTCGGCTAACGAGCTCTTTCACGGCCTTCTCTCATGCGGTTGAGTGAGGGAGAGCATTAACAACCTCGCCATTTATGGCTTGTTGAGTTCGACCTTTAGAACTCATCCATGTCCTACTTGGGATGTAGAGGTTGATGTTTTCCAACTCGCTTGATTGAAGCCTCAGGGGAGTTCTTTCACTTGACTTGATCAGAATTTGGAAAATCGAGATAAAATTTCTTGACATAGGATTGTCTTTTCATGCATAGAAATATATTCTTTTTGTTCCTGCAAGAATCTGCAACTTAACAATAATAATTATGGATATACTCAGGGATTTTAGCGCAAAGCTCGATGTTAACCTGAATAAGAATATATTTGAGGATAGCATGATGACATCAACTCAAATAAACTAAACATAAACTATAAAAAAATACCCCCTCTTTTGCAGAGAGAATTCTAAAGTACATTTAGAAGAATTTTCAAGATAAAAATACATAAATACATCAATATTTGAATTGATATACTTTTAAGAGAGTTTTGACATGTAGCATTGCTTTTGCCTATGTATATAAATTTAAAATGCCCCATGTGTAACAAGAAAGTTTTCATGGAAAATATTTTTTCATCTCGAGTGAGTATTTTTTTTTAAGGATCTCGGCATGAAGCACGATATCGACCTAAATAGATTACTAAAAAAATGCCCCTGTATTGCAAGGGGATTTCTAGTGTACCTCGAGAATGTGATCGTCAAGTATAGTACTTTTTTAAGTATCGACCATTAATTGGCGGCATTAGTCTTTCACCCTTTAGGTTGATGAGCTGGTATGCCTCTCCTTGGAACTATTTTTCAATGACAAAAGGGCCTTCCCAATTAGGCTCAAATTTGTTACCAAATTTTCGATTGAGAATAATTGATCTTGTCAGCACCAAGACTAATTCCCCTTTTCAGAATGCTCGAGGTCGCACTGTATGATCAAAAGCTTTGGACATCTTTGCTCGGTAGACTTCTAAATTTTGCTAAGCTTGGAGCCTGACGTCGTCAAGCACATCAAGCTCTTTCATCCGTAGACAGACATTCTCATATTGAGTGAGATTGTGTTGAATGACTACTCAGAGCGAAGGTAGTTCAACTTCAAGTAATATAACTACTTCAGCCTTTAATGCTAGCACATAAGGAGTATATTTTTGTTGGCGTACAGTCTAGATGTTGCATTGTTGTCTTTCTGTAAGGTAATTTCACTTCGAGATTTTGGCCTCCAAATTTGCTCACCTATTTGTCGGGACCTTTCAATGGCGGATTCTTGGACCTATGGTCCAAGTGTCACGCCTCGACGTTCATCATGTGGGACTTAAATTAGTAGACATCTAGTCAGGGTTGTAGGAGGAGGTCTCTTTGAAGGGGCAACTTTGGCCTCCCTGATGATAGGATCTTCATGTTTTCTTTTTATCAGTCCTTTCTCCTTAGCAACTTTGAGAACCCGATGCACTATTGCATATACAATTTCAAGTTTTCTCACTGGATAAGCTAGAATATGATGTTATCTAGTCCAGAATGTCTGTTTGATTTGATCAGTCGAGCTGTTCCACTTTACTCATCTTAAGTTGTCAAATCTGTTATGGGTTGGAACACTCGCTTCTGGTTCCACAACTGGTTGTACAATTTTCTACTTGAACAATGGCTGTTGAGCATATAGTTCAGCATTTCTCTTTCTCCGCTGTCTCTAGTTTAACTTACTTCCAGATGAAGAAGCTTCTATGTTGCTACTTCTTCTCGAGGCTTTGACCTCCATATTTATTTTTCTTTTCTATCTAACCTTTTCAGAATGGATTCCCAACATACGTGTGTCACACCCTGATGCTCACCATATAGGAATTGCTTAGAACAGTCTTGAGCCCTTATAAATTTTGATGTTTCGAAGCCAATGACGCGATCAATTTCACGAACGAATGTCGTTTGATCCTCATCGGTGCCTCATGACCTCGACATGCATACAGGCGCGTTGACGACTCGAGCGCTTGATCGGTTGATCATCAAGTTGTACAATATTTATATTATGACCAGTTTCTACATTCTGAATGCGATAGCAAAGTTTGTTTGTCGATCGGAGGTCATTTGATTTGATTTTGGTGACATCCTGTGCATTTCATTCTCGATTTACGTGCTATCATTTCAAATCATTTGACATTTGTATAGACTCGTCCGATTTGAGCCTGAATAGTCTCATTTGATAGTTTTTAATATTTCAAAGCTAATGGTGTGATCAATTTCATGAACGGAGATCATTTGGTCATCATTGCAGCTTCCCGACTCTGATATGCGTGTCGACACATTGATAGCTCTAGCGCTTAATCGATTGATCGTTAGATTTTGCAATTTTTCTATTCTAATCAATTTTGATGTTTTGAACGCGACGATGAAGTTCGTTCATCGATCAAAGGTCGTTTCGACCATTATCAAAGACGTCGAGTACATTTCAGCCTCGATTTGTTGTCACCACCGATTATTCATATTTGACCCATCTAATTGAAGGACAAATTTTGTTTAATTGTTTTTGATATTTTGGCTTAACGCGCGTGATCAATTTTATTTAATAAAGGCCATTTTATTATCGCCGCAATTTCACGTCGAGCGACAAGCCGACACATTTTGATCAAGCCCAGCGCCACTGGCTGCTTTTAAGTGCAATTTGTTGGTTTGTGGTTTACGGCACACATGGAGGTCAACATCTGGTTCACAAATTCATTCCTAACGGATGAGTTGAAACCTACTATACCTGGATTGATGAGAAAATCAGGCAGAGGAGTTCGTTCAACTTACGTGTTCACTGGAAATGGGTTGTGGGATCGCACGAGCAGAAGGCGGGAGATGGAATAGAAGAGGAGTGTAGCCGCTCGATTTGATTGCTCGGTTTGCATGGACGAGAATGAGGAAACGAGAGAGGGAGGGCAGTCGCTTGGTTCGATCGCTCAGTTTGCATAGATGGGAACAAGATGGAAGCTCGAACCGAGAGAGCTGTTCGATGAGTATTTAGAGAAATTGGGATGTTCGGCTAAAATTTCCTCTTGTGCGGCGCGTGGAATGAGTTAGGGCTGCGAATGGGAGAGTTTGGATTAGATATTATTAGGTATATATAGATCTCTTTTTTAGTGCTTAATTAACCATAATATAAACTTTTATGGTGGTATTATTATATGGCCAATATATATATTGATTCTAGGTTATTTCATTATTTCGGATGCAACAACGCAGTCCGTTTCACAATCGGAGGCCGTTTAGTTTAAGTCAACGTCGAATCGGATCAATTTCAATTCAAAATGCATTGCCGCTTACCGCTGACATTCCCGCGATACTGCCTGAATTGAGCACACGTTTGAAAGGTTTTGACATTTTTATGCTAACGACGTAATCAATTCTACGTACGGAGGTTGTTTGGGAATCACACGGCTTCCACGACATACATGTGAGCATGTTCGATTTTGCTGATCGCCGACCGTCGAAATTGTATATTCTGATTAATTTTAATGTTTTGAATGCGATGGAGAAATGCTCGATCGTGGATCATTCGACATAATTTTCGCCAGTATATTTCACCGAGGTGCACCCCAACTGAATCGGATCAATTTAAAATGAACGATATCGCCGCTTCGACCGCTTGACATTCTCGAATACTGCCGAATTGAGGACGCCCTCATTTGAAAGGTTTTGACATTTTTATGCTAACGACGTAATCAATTAGAGGGTTGTTTTAATCGCCACTTTCCGACCTCGATATACACATGTGAGATCGATGACGGCCGACCGGCCACACCGTCAATTGTACAATATGTATATTCTGATTAATTTTAATGTTTTGAATACGATGGAGAAATCCGTTCGTCGATCAGAGATCATTTCGACTAATTTTCAGCATCGTCTCTCCTCAAACTGCAAGAATCCCCTCTTCGTTCGTCTCCCTCAACCGCAAGCATCGCAAGGGAACCACAACAAACAATCTCCCATCTCCCTCTCTCTCGGTCACTACGGGAAGCCAAAACGTCAGCCTCCGTTCTCACCTCTCTTCTCGCCTATCTCTCTCGATCCCTCTAGCGAGCCTCTCAGCCTACTGATCCTCCATTCGTGTGACTCGTTGGGGTCGAGAATCTGCCCCCTTCCCGATTTTCTTCTCCCATCGTCCGATCCAAACAGCAGTCGAACGATCTGCTCTAATTTCCCGTCCAATCTGATCACCTCAACCACAAGCCGCAATCCACTCCCTTCCCTTTCTCCCTTCGTATCTTATCAAATCGTAAGTCCCCATCCGAAAACCCTTCTCTGACCTTCTTGCTCTTCACGATTCTTTCTCCAATCGAGCACGCACACACACAATTCCTCTTCTTTTCTTTCCTTTTCGCAAAGGAGGGCAGCCGAGAGGTATCTCCACCATCAAGTGTGTTACTTTCAGCTTCCTCTCTTCTTTTTCATTCGAATCATTTTTCTTTTTGTTCTTCCCAGCAAAATCGCAAGCCTCCAATCTTTCCTTGCATTCAAGACCTTTTCTTGCCTGTTAATCTCACACAAAAGCCAATCGACTTCAGCAAACTTGAGATTCGAAATCAAAATTTCAGCAAACCAGAAAATCGGAATTTAGATTTCGGCAAACTTGAAAATCTAAATTCTTCGCATGTTAAGGCAATTTTTTTAAAATAAGTATCATTAAAATACAAATTAGTTAATTAAGTATGGTCAAACTAAAATTTAAGAATAGGTATAGTACTCAATTAATGGCGACTTGGCCACGCCTGACACGTGACGTAAATCACGGACTTGCCTTTAAATGATTATTCTTTCCTTAACGTTAAAACGAGATACCAAAGATTGTCGATTAAAGATCTAAGTCGATGAACCACGCCACCGTGATTTAAATTCGCTTTTTATTATTACCTATTTATTTTTTTATTATATTTAAAAATAAATAATTATTTTTCATTCATTAAAATTGAGTAAAATAATTAACTATTTCAAATTTTATAAATATTTATAATTATATCTATATTTTAAAACTATTATTATTTAAAAGTGATTTGTAATATAGATATAATTATAAATATAAATATAATAGTTTTAAACAAGTGATAAATATTTAAATTTATCTTTTAAAAGAAATATATCTTTTGTCTCAAGTGATAATGTTTCTCAACTTCCATTTGAAAATATGAACTTAAATAATTTAATGTATTCTAGAGGTTGTTTAAACATAAAGAAATTTAAAACCCATCTTGGTTTTTTTTATTGCTATCTGTGGGAGTTGTTTAATTTGGGATGAAATAATTATATTTCAATTCATTGCTCAAATTTGGGTTGAAATATGTTTGAGCTTAATAAGTTAAAAAGAATGCTATCTATTGTTTCTCGTAGTCATTATATTTGTAATGTTATTTAACGTATCTTATAGTTTAGTTGGTAGGATATTTATTAAATGTACTAATTTTAGAAATAAAGTAATTGATTGCAAATTAAGTAGTTGTTTTAGTTGCATGCAAATTAAAAGTATTGATTTTGTGTTATGATATTTTTTAATGTATTAAAATGCAATGAGGTCTCATTGTTTTATAAAAATTTGATCTTTCAGAATAAGTTTTCTTCTCTAACAAAGTTTTAGTTTTATCTAGAGCAGTGATAATTGTTTGTCAAGTAGGTATTAAAACTATTATTTAAAAGTGATTTGTAATATAGATATAATTATAAATATAAATATAATAGTTTTAAATAATAATAGTTTTAAAATATAGATATAATTATAAATATTTATAAAGTTATTGAAATAGTTAATTATTTTACTCAATTTTAATGAATGAAAAATAATTATTTATTTTAAATATAAAAAATAAATCACATTCTAGTAATAATATTTATCTTATTAAAAGAAATTCAAATTTATTTTCCAAAAAATAATTTAAATACAATGAAGCTGGTTCAACACTGACTTTTAAATCTTTAATGAAATCTCCAACCAGCTATCTCGCTTAACGAAAAGAATAATTATATTTAGGCAGTCGCCCATTAATCAATTTGCTCATTTAAAGGATTGACGCGACATCACTATCAGCCGAAGGCCGCAAGTCGCTTCATAATTAATTTTAATTATACCTATTCTTAAATTTTTATTTGACCATACTTAATTAACTAATTCGTATTCTAATGATACTTATTTTAAAAAACTTGCCGCATGTTAATTCCCTTCCTCTCCTCCAAAACAGAAAATATAATTTCAGGCTGTAATTTATGAAGATATGATGTCAAGATGTGTGGATATGTGTGTGGAAATTATATATATATATATATATATATATGTATATATATATATATATATATATATATATATATGTATATATATATATATATATATATATGTATTTTTCTTTATGAGGTTTGAAGATCTTGTCACGTTTATGATAGAGAAAATCCGTGTTAAAAACATCAATCTCATTGTGGAGATTTTATAAAAAAAAAATTGTTAGAATACGCCAAAATGTCAAAATTTCATTAAATCTGACTTAAAAAAGAGGAAGTCAAGATTCATTTAGAAAGAAATCAATTATATCAAAAATAAATAATCTAAAATGAAATTCAAATATGGTAAGCCATAAAATTTCATTGAGCAAAAAAAAAAAAAAAAACAGACTTACGTGGATTTGAAACAATTTGAAAGCTTGATCTTCTTCACTTATCCTATTGAAAAACTAAAGTCTTGTAAGCTCTTGAAAGAATTCAAATGGTGTAATGGTAAGGATCATTCTAGCCTCCAATTTGTAGGATGAAAAGAAATGTGGAGTTTACATGTGACTGAAAATAATAATAAAATATTACACTGGGTATAACATGTGAAAAACATGTGGCGCTTTTGCCTCATTCTATTCCAATTATGCTTCGCATGCAGATATAAGATATAAACTCTTAAAACAAATAGATTTAAGCTTCGTTGGGAGAGCTTTAGTCGTTTACTTTTGAGATGAATTTTAATTGATAATAGTGCTTTTAAACCAGTCTTTTTGAAATCGCTTTTCTTTCAAAAGAAAAAGACAAAAATTTTCAGATTTTAAACCGCTTTTCGAATCCAAAAAATTACCAAACGAGCCTTAGAAAATTAAAATTGTACAAATATCATTATTATAATATATTATGAGAGTGAATCCATTTAGTTTACCACCTATTACTTTATATGTTGAAACAAAATGCTCAAGTCAAATATATGAAATTTGAGGTCAAGACTTTACTCATAATAGATTGGTAATAAGTTTAAACCCGATTTTGAGTAAAAGATAAGATAAGAAAAATTGGAACTTGAAGTGGAGTAAAAGATAAGATAAGATTGGGTTTAATAACTCAAGCTTGGAGAGTGAAGATAACTTGAATGCTTACCATTGTGCATGATCATGGTTTATTCAATAAACGTTAGAATTACAACATTTTATTCTAAGTGAACAAAATAAATAAGTAAATTCAATTGAATACACTTAGTTGAGAGTGTGATGAGATTGATAGTTTACATGTTATAGCAAACTATGATGGTTAGTTTTTAAGAAGAATTAATCAACATTTTGGCTTATGTTATATCATGTATTAAAATGTCGAAAGAGAATAAGTCAAATGAACATAACTTTGAATTCCTTTATACTTATGTTGTTACTCTAATTTTCAAAGATGGAGCCCAAATCAAACTTTTATGAGATTAAGAAAGAACATGCCTTCATTGCAATTGTCTATTTTAGAATTGAATAAGGCTCTAAATGAATACAAAATTAAAACACATAGGATTTGTTGAGTACCATTTTCAAACTAAAGAAAATCAAGTAAAATATAAGAGATTATTATTAAATAAATTTCAGCACATGATCGAGACTTTACTAAATAATCACTTGTAATCAAAAGAAGCTTGAATTCAAATAATTCGCAAAGGAAGTACAACAAAGTTTAATATAAAATTTGAATGTTGAATTTGCAAAGATCAAGTGTATTTAATGAGCATAAGCCAACCATTGAAGTTTAGAAATTCATGAATAAATAAAATGCAAGTAAGATACAATATTTCTGCAAATATAAACCTAATTACATACATTCATCTGGAAGAATTTTTGCAAGTAGACAAAAAGGTGATGTTAAATTAAATTCTCCATGAATTATGGAGCTTCAATCCAAAATTAAGAAATTTCATTCTAATTATAATTTTAAAGTCAATGATTTCAATTAATGAAATGATCTAAGATAACACCTACATGTGCTCGGATGACAATTCAAGCAAAAATTTTAGTATCTAAAATTAGACAAATATTAATGATATAAAATTAATCTCATGATTTAGAAATAAAATTATCTCAATTATAAAATACCCACATAGGTCCCGACACTACACTAAGCATTTAAACTTATTGTTTGAGGATATCGCACGAGTTGCTTCCTAGTTTATGTTGAAAAAAATCTAAAATAATTATTATGATTTAACTTATTAAAAATATATGCTAATTTATCATATAAGAGTAGATGAATTATTAAATGAGTTTATAAAGATCCAAATAATAAATTAAATGATCAAGCAAAGTCAAAATCATGATGGCTACATTAAATATTTCAAGAGAGATACTTACCTTAAAAAATACAAGCTTAAATCAAATTAATCAAAATGTTTCAATATAAATATAAAATCGATAAATTACTATGTTAAATTTAATGAAATTTAATCTTAAAAATAAAGAAAAATCTAACTCAATCCACTTAATTATTTTAAGGTGATAAGTTGAAACTCAAATTTCACAAAAGAGCCAATGAATCAATTTTATATTCACTCTCAATCAATAAATGTGTTAACAAGGGCCAAGACCTATATATGAATGAAAATTTTCTAATGTGTGGTTGCCAAATGCACCATTATATTATGATCGACAGCAAGATGCTCAATGGCTCGTTTAGATGTGAATCTATAAATTCGAAAAAGCTCATGTATAAGATGACTAATTGCTCTTGACAAACACCAATTGATTACTTGACGATGCAAGCTATCATCGAGAAGGATTCTATGAGATTAATGTATTTGGACGCAATAATAACAACCATGAGATCTAGATTCACAACATCATTCCCCAATAAGTTAAACGAAAATTCATAAAATGAAATCAAAAATTACATTGTTATATTATAATATCTAAATCAAATTTTAATGAAAATCTCTAAAATAGAATGGTAATTTATAGAATATATATTAAATCTAAAAGTTATAAAATGAGATAAATCTCAAGAAGATCTTATCTATTTTCATTCCTTTGAAATAAATTAAATATCTTCATAAGATAATTTTGAGCACATTTATACAACAAATTAATAAATTATTATGCAAATTTACTAATATGCATGATTAGCTTGAAATAATTAAAATTGTTTTTAAATTTAATAGTTTAAGCCTTTATTTAATATTGATTAGTTTAAACATATTAATTAGTTTAAAATAATTGGCTGGATCTGTCACTTGATTTTATATGATTTTAGGTTTTATTAAAAAATTTACCTTTTCTGATAAAAACTAAAAAAATTAAAAAATTTTATTAAAAAAAATCTAAAAAGAGCCCTTTTGTTATTTGGTACATTTGGAAGGTATTTTTTGCGCAGTATGACTTTATATATTCGTTCGTATCCATTTCTCTTATTAATAAATTATAAATAATTTAGAAAAATAAATAGAACATAATTTCAGAAAAGCTTTATAATATAAATAATTTCATGAAACAATTTCTCAAGGCTTGATTTGTAAGCCATTTTACGTCCAAGCACAAACGCCATTAATGTAATATAGTTCAGACAAAGATGATAATTGTAACCACGACCCAAATTTATATTATAAGACTATATTTTATAAAAGAATTTGGATTTGTATATTCTGATCAAAACATAAACACATTTTATATTATACTCATCTTAAGAAAAAATTACATCATGAATTTCTCTTATATTATTATTTGAGAGACAAATTTTTCAAAATTTCCCCACACAATTTCTTACTGCTTATTTGAAAAACAGCTTTCCTGTTCTTCATAAAATTAATGTAATATTTGTTTTTTGAGATTTTCTTACATTCAAAGAAGGATAAGTTTTTATATTTATTAGTACTAAAAATTTTGTTCATAAACTGATTATATATATATATATATATATATATATTATATATATATATATATATATATATATATATATATATATATATGATACATCCTCGTAAAATTAATCTGACGCACGTAATCTCATTTTAAATGCTTCGATCTAATCACCGATTTCAAAGAAACTTACAATAACATCGCCTCATGACTAACATAAGAACATCAAGCATAGTCCGATCCGAAGCTCAATCGACTCGATCAAGCTATAGCATGAAAATGGATCCCGATCCCAAATGGTCACCAAAACGACATATTTATAGTCGATCGAGCGCTCCAAGACGAATAAACGAATCCAAGATCACCCAATTACATCATTAAGGCACCGCATCATCAAAATACACACCGATCGGGGATCGACTGCCGTCATGGGAGTGGTTGGAGTTTTCCACGAATTTACAAGGCCGCCACCAAAAAAAAATCTATAAATAGATTCATTCTCACCTGGGGAGGACGAATCGATTTGAAGACCGAGAGCTCGAGAACCACCACCGAGACAAATCTATCACCACCGCAGCACCACCGCAGTTCAAGATCGTGAAGATCTCGCCGCTGGAAACTTCCTCGTCGGAGTCGAGTGATATCAGATCTACACTAATATTATTTCGCTCAGAACACCTTCTCCTCCTAACGAGAAGCAAGGACTCAGATCTTTGAACACATAAGAAAGTTCTAGATCGGGCAAGGCCGTGGTTTTTTCCTTAACGGGTTTTCCACGATAACCCTGTTCATATCCCTGCTTGATAATTTTTACGAAAGATCTCGATCTACCTAATAAAATTCAAGACGCAATGCAGGCCTGTGGGAAAACAAATTTCCCCATTGCTATATCTCCAATATGGTTGGTAAACTGGTTTGCGCCCAACGCCCTCATTCTGGGATCAAGTCTCCAACACTTCTACAATGACTTCTCGTGAGGGTCCGCCCCTCTTTGAAGATCGCGTCAAAGGATGGAGGATTCCAACGAAATTCCTCGCGAGAGGACAAAACGCTTCCAACACGCCTGGAAGAGCCATGTGTTCCACGCCCTCAAAGATAATCCGGATTTTCTTCCCGAGAATGATTACCCGAATGCGGATCAACAAGTAGAGAACCCTTGGCACCACATCCGATGGAACTTCGATACCCGCTTCTACTCACCCCACATGAATGGTTTCAGATTGGTGAAACTCCATGTCACCTTATATGCTGATGAACTACGACCGGTGCAGAAGAGTTCTGAAACAATCAATGATCCATTCTCCGCCGCTTCTTCAAACTCATCCTCCGAGATCATCTCACAATACCCGATTCGAGATTCAAGCTTCCCAAAGATGGACCCTTACGATGGCACAACCGATCCGTAAGAGCATATCGATCACTTTCGAACGATCATGCACATTCAACGTGCAAATGACTCGCTCAGGTCGTATTCCCGACTCTCAAAGGACGCATTTGCTTCTATTCGCCGCTAAGGGTCCGTCCGATCATTTGGAGAGCGCCATTTTGTAGAACGCTTCTGAACAAGAGAATCATCGTGATTCATCACATCTCCTAATCCGTAACGATGGAGAGTCCTCAAAGAATACTTTTCTCCAAGTCTCAGATACCGTGAGTAGATCCGTAACTTTGAGGCTTCTGAGGACTCCGCCAGATACTTCTATTCATCATTAATGCGAGACCCATTCCTATGTTGACGTCCACCAATAGAGGCACAAATCTCCACGACAAGCTATCGCAGCTTTGAACCACCAAGCAAAGAAGCAAGAAGGTTCCCAAAGGTGATGTTCAAACATCTCGAAAAGAAGAGAGGCAACCTCCCCCAAAACCTCCTCGACCTCGATGACTCAATCGAGGAAAAATATGGCTCAACATGCCGAACATCCCATCTATGTGAAGAGGATAGCCAAGTGGCACACCTTTAAAGCCCGAATTGGAAATCAAGAGAAATTTCGCCACTTTCATAGGCACACCACAAGAGTGCCACCAATCAAGGAGGAGATTGAAAGACTAATACGCCGTGGGTATCTAGGCCGCTTTATACAAAACCAACCCGCCAGAAATGGCAACCAAATCAGGAACCGCCAAGCTGGAGAGATAGAAACAATTGCAGAGGGCTGTTATCTAGCCAAATATTCATTACGCCTTCAAGAGCCGTGAGTCAAGAAGTCTCTTGACCATTCTATCACCTTTGATGATTTAGATCTAGAGGCTTCAGATCCCACATCAAGATCCCCTTGTCATCTGTCGATCCATGCTTCAATATTAAAAGGATATTGATCGACAATGGGAGTTCGGTTGATGTTCTTTTACTCCACTTAAGATGGGTATAGAAAGAGAGAAGCTTCAACCCGCCGCCAATGATGGATTTGATAATCGACCAGATAGTGGAAGGGACAATCGCCTTCCGTAACTCTTGGAGAATTTCCGACACGCAACCCACTTGATACAATTTATTGAAAGTCCGAGTCCATGACAATGCAATATTTGGGAGACCTCTCCATATATTCGCGCATCATCGCGTTCTCACCTCAAGATGAAATTCCAGACACCACTGGCATGGTAAGTGGAATCAACAGATAAAGACAAGCGTTATATCAAGCAAGCCATTTACGCCAAGAACCCTCAACATCGAACTTGACTACGAGATGAGGATGCCTCTCAAAGGGCTTCTCCAAATTGAAGATGTAATTTGTCTTCCTATCTCGGTTGATCCATCGCGAAAGGTGAAGGTGGGATCATCGAATCGAAATCGTGAGATTTTCTCGTAAAATCAAGATATCTTTGCCCGAGCGATCTCGATATTCGCATTGACCTAAGTCATTACACTCCTCAAAGTTGACTCAACCTACAAGTTGATACGTAAGAAAAGAACCTTCGCTTCAACGATTGCGTGTCATAGAACAAGAAATCACCAAACTTCGGAAGTCAAGTTCATTCGAGAAGTCTACTACCCCACCCGGTTGGCTAACGTAGTCAAGAAGGCCAACGGTTCTCGGAGAATGTGCATCGACTACATCGACCTTTAATGCATGCCCAAAAGATAGCTTCCCCTTCCTCAGACGACAACTAGTTGATGCGACATCGTGACATCGATGCCGAGCTTCATGGATGCCTATTCGCTACAATCAAATCGATGAACAAAACAGATGAGGAAGCAACATCCTTCCAAACAGATAAGGACTATACCGCTATCGTCATGCCATTCGACTAAAAAAATGCCGAGCAACATATCAACGCTTTATGAATAAGATCTTCAAGGATCTTATAGGCACAATATGGAGGTGTATGATGATATCGGTGAAGAGCTTGGAAATATCACAAAGATATTTCGACCGCAATGCTTTGACATTCTTCGACACTACAAGATGCGGCTCAACCCAAGCAAGTGCATTTTGAGTTTCCTCCGAAATTCCTAGTTTCATGGTCACTGGATGAGGCCAACCCCGAAGAAGATAAAAGCACTCAAGGACATGTCACCTCCAAGAACGATCAAGGAAGTCCAACGCTTGACTGGAAGGATTGCGCCTTTATCACGATTCTTGGCCCGCCAGAGATAAGTATCTACCATTCTTCAAAATCTTAAGGGTGCACGAGGAAATGGATTCCAGGGACGATGAATGTCGACGCTGAGCAACTTCGAAGTCTATTTAGCTTCCCTCTATTATCAAAGCCTATCCAAGGAGAGAAGTCAGACATCTATCTGCTTCTTTCTCATGCCGTAAGTCTGTCGATACGCTGAGGAGAATTCATCAAACCACATTTACTATGTCAAGAAATCCTTTCGATCAAGGACGCTATCCACTAGATAAGACAAAGTTTCTGGCATTTCTCTAAAATTACGACCGCATCTCGTGCCCACACCATCAACGCTACACTCATCTTCCATTAAGAACTATTCGCAAAAGCCCGATGTATCCGGAAGGTTGATGAAGTGGTCGGTCGAGCTTGGAGAGTTTGACATCCATTTTCTTCCACGCCCGATATAAAGTCACAAGTGCTCCGACTTCTCAGTAGAATGTACCATCCCATCACCACCAACAGATCATTCATCACTCCATGACAAATCAATGGACATTATATGTTGATGGAGCGTGTACTTCCTGGGAGAGGTGAATTTTGCTTATCTCCCAAGTAAAATAACTTTAGTATGCCACTAAAGTTCCCACCACCAATAATGTCACAGTAGGCCCTCGAAGGTGACTGGGCTCGCCATTGAGTGGAGGTCCAAAACTTAGCCATCTACATGCACTCACGCCTTGTGGCCTCAGGTTGAAGGAGACTTCGATACCGCCATCCAATGCCGCTCAAGATCTTTTGGCAAAGTCACTTCTTGCCGTAATCGAGACCCATCGATAACTCATATTCTGGGGGAGAACACGCAGCGATGCCCTCTCCAAGTTAGCCACAACAACGACGGAGATCTTTCAAGAGAAAATACATAGAGGACATCCACTTTCCCAGATTCAAGCCCTGGTGATACACCGAGGACCCAAAAGAATCTTCATGGATTGATCATGTCCTTTCTTTCAAAGCGGCCTTGCCAATGACCACCGATGCTATCATCCTCGACGTAAAGCACGAACTTCACCATAAGTGACTAACCTACAAGCGGTCCCCTTAGGGCCCTACTTAAAGTGTCTACCACCTTCTGAGGCTAACTATGCAATGCGAGAGGTTCATTGGAATTTGTGGTGAACATTTGGGAGGAAAGCCTCGCCTCAAAATCATGAGGCAAGGTTTTACCGCCTACAATGAAGAAGGACGATTGAGTTTGTAAAGAAGTGTAACAAGTGTCAACATTCCAATCTCACTCATACACCATCTCAGAACTCACCACAATCCGTGAGCCCGCCCTTTGCTCAATGGGGATCGATATAATGGGACCCTTTCCCATTGCCACTGCAACGAAAATTCATAATCTTGGCCGTTGATTACTTCAATGGCGGTGGAAGAACTACCGCCAAAATCACAAACAAATGCCAAGCAATTTGTCCGGAAAATATTATTTGTCGCTTTGATTCCAAAGAAAAAATCATCACCGATAATGGGACGCTTCAGGAAAGACATTCACATCTTTCTCGCCAGAGTCGATATCCGCTAATCCACAAAGTATCCCATCCACGTAAATGGGCGTCAAGTCACCAATAGACAATACTAAAAGGGCTAAAGACACGACAACCACGCCGGCAATGGGTCAAGAACTATCCAATGTTCTTTGGCTTACCGCACTACATCAAGGACCCCTACCGGAGAAAGCATAACTGGTTTCGAATAAGCGATACATCGGGTCCCTAGAACCCATAACTTTGATGCCACAAAGAACGATAAGCGATTCCATCTGATCTCCGCAAGAGACCCGCGACATGTCAAGACTAATGGCTTCCTATCGAAAGGATTGCTCGAGGTTTCAACCGGGGGTACCATAATATCTGCTGGGACCTCGCCTCGTAAGTCTCGACTGAAAAGGCCCAATAGAACAAACTCTCGCTTAAAGGCTTAGTGGTGGTGTCTAAAATCAAGCCCGCAGTTCAAGCTTAAGTGGTATGGGAAGACTCTCCCACGCACTGAATGCTACAAACCTCCGTAAGTACTGATATCGCCTTTTTATTCTAAGAATGCTAAAAACATTATCATCGTATGTTTGTATATTGTTGTTATCGAATTAAACATTTATCGATTCGCTTGTTTATATTGTCCAACCTTGGCATCAAGGTGTTTGATTTATGTTTCTATCTATGTTAAAGTTCTCATACTTATTGTGACTTTTCTTGCTTATGCTTGTAAAACACCACTCAAGAGATACGCAACTATTGTATCTCATTCGTAAGATCGATCCTGGAATTGACCGATCTTCCTATACAAGTTAACATCGCCGAGTAACGCCTCGATAAACAACCTTGGATAAGTTGGCAATCCTCTATAGACGCCTACAACTTTCTCCATAACAAAGTTAACATCATCGGTAAACGCCCATATACACAACCTAGATAGATCGAGGTTCTCGAGAGAACCTCTATAAATATATTCCGCAAGTTTGTCATCAACGCCTCAATGATCTTAGAATAGATCAATTATCCTAAAGGGATTCTCGATGATCTCTTCTAAATCTTTATCATCGAGTACACTTTGACACACAACCCGAAATATTCACAAACAATTTTGTGGATATATTTCTCGCAGAACATACACAATCAACCGTAAATAATATACAACACCAACAAATGCAACATAAAGGAACTACAACTAAGCCTTGATGGTCTCATCAAGATGATGAAGAACTATCGAGTCATCCTCGCATCGCTAGAAGGGTCGGGAAGGCTAGGAGAAAGGACCTCAACACCAGCCTATGAGCACGCCAAGCGTGTCCTTCAAGAAACCGGATGAAGCCTTCATCAACACACCTCCAAAGCCTTCACCTCTACATCATACACGTGTCTCGGCCTCCAACGTGATCCTAGATGATACTTGAAGGTCGCCGAAGTTCTTGTCCTCCACGGCTCGTGATCCGCTCCCGCTTCTACCCGAGATAAGCCTCTCTCTCGAAAGGCGAAGGCCAGAACTCTGCTTTTGCCTCAAGACTAAAACCTTCTAAAAAAGATCTTCGAGATCCTGCAGCAACCAACCTCGTCTAGCCTCCACTAATTCATCCCAGTCCGCTTCAACTGACAAAAAAAAAGAGAAGTCGCTGAGTCGCCAACTCGGTCCTGCACTCATCAAGTTGATTCTCCAACACGACATCTCTTTTACTTTCTCCACATACCGCTTCTTATATTCACCATGGAGAAACTTGACCTTCACGAACTCAATTCCATTCAAAGACAATGTTCATTTTGAAGTCAAGTTCTTGCTTCTTCAAGATCTCAAATAAGAAAATTACGTTAAGCCGGAAATGGGAAATAAAAGATGATGAACGCAAGAAGGATTGTTACACCTCGATCACCTACGCAGAATGATTCAACACGCCCTCGTGAATGAAGATCCTTGGGACGACCACTGGCGACTTTTCGTATCGATATCACCATCACCTCTTCGCCCTTTTCCTCTTCTATCGGAGACGGGTCCTTCTCAGGAAGAAGCCGAGGACGAGATCGAAACCTCTTGGGCTTTCTCAACGAATCGCATAAGACCGCCGGATGAATAAAGCTCGCCAACAAAGATTCCGACAAATTGCTGATATATCAATCTCAAATCAAGATCTTCAATATTCTGAATTTCGCCAGGATATCTTCATCACAACTCAGTAGGGAATGGGTAAATCTCGCCTTTCCCCATTTCTCAGAAGACCCGGCCATTCTTCACAAAAGAATCGCTTGCCCAACTCTTGGGAGGATCCTTCGTCCGAGCACTCGACTCAGCAGTAATGCCGTGCAAGTAAACTTGCACATCCGGAGGTAATCAGAGCGTCGCACCGCCTCAAAAAAAGACTATAAGTCCCATCACGATCGCCACCCTCGCCAAAATCGGGAAATGCAAACCTCGATGTCGACAAAATGGCGATCATCTCGGGATGGGGAAACCGCAATCCCGCCCAAACTCATCTCGTAAGTGGTGAAATACCCACGGAGATTGGGCTCTGCACTTCTTCTGACACTTAAGAACCAAATCATTCAAAATAATATTTTTCAAGCACGATCAATGTGTCTCCGTGATCAACGACTCAATCTTCGCCCTCCCATTTTAGAGGTTCCCGCCGCCCGCTCAAGTGGTCTGACGTGTCTCTTTCAAAAGATTCTCACCCATCTACAAACACCCAACTCTGCATCGAGATGAAAATTATTCCAAGGAGAGTGCCCAAACTCCCACCCTGGGGGCTATGCACTCGCTCTGGAGATGAGGAGGAGAGGTTGATCCAAGAAGAGTGCCCAAACTCCCACCGTGGGAGGGCTATGCACTCTGGAGATGAGAGTGAGGTGATCCAAGAAGAGTGCCCAAACTCCCACCGTGGGAGGGCTATGCACTCTGAGGAGGTGGATCCAAAAAGAGTGCCCAAACTCCCACCGTGGGGAGGGCTATGCACCTAAGAGAGGAGAGGTGGTGCCCTTTCCTCTACCTGGGTTTTATAGACTCTAGAAAAGCATAAACCTCCCAAAACCGCCTAAAAAGCTCAAAAGAAAATTGGCCGTTGCTTCAGTCTGCTCAGCTAAGATGCTGCCGTCAAGGCTTCAATTCCCATCTCCACTAATTGACATCTGTCGTGAACCGCCGGTCCATGGTCGAATCATGCCCATACCCACGTCAAACCATATACGGGCCGCGGTCATCCAGAATCGCCATGCGCTGAATCGCCGGATTCGCACCGGTCGAAACTATCGACTGCCAATCTCCGCTGACCCGGGCCATTCACAGCTCCACCGCTGGCCTCAGCCCATCGCGCTGCTCGACGCCATCTGCGCTACATCATAGACCCGCTGGCTCATGCTCCGCCGAACCCACGGACCACGAGCCAGCGCTCTATATCACAAGACGCCATGACCATGGCCTTCGCTCGCCATCCCTCGCGCCCGATCGACCAGAACCTCAAAAATATCGCATACATACCTATGCGATCCGTGCTTTCCACAGTTATAATATTGTCATATGAAGATTTCTCTCAAAATGCAATTGATGGACTCTCAAATTTCATCAAGAATTTGATTTTCAGATTGAATATATTTTTATGATCAGATAATGTCACCCAAAAATAACCGATACATCCTCGTAAAATTAATCGATCAAATCTCAAGGCATTTTCAAATGCTTCGATCTAATCACCGATTTCAAGAAACTACAATAAATCACCTCGATGAGACGAACATAGAACATCAAGCATAGTCCGATCCGAATTCGAATCGATCGCTATCGAGAAAATGGATCCGATCCGCCAAATGGTCACCAAACCGACATATTTATAGTCAGATCGAGCGGCTCGTCAAGACAAATCCAACGAATCCAAGATCACCCACCCGACATCATTAAGGCACCCGATCATCAAAATATACAATCGGTGGGGATCACCGCCGTCTGGATGGAGTGGTTGGAGTTTTCCACGAATTTACAAGGCCACTCCCAAAAAATCTATAAATGAGCTTCATTCTCACCTGGGGGAAATCGATTTGAAGACCGTGAGCTCGAGAACCACCACCTGACGCCGACATCTATCAATACCTGCCACCACCAAGAATTCAAGACGTGAGTCGCCTGAGACGCCAGACTAGAAAAGACCGCTGCCCTTTCTCCAAGATCAAGAGGCTCCGAAGATCCGCCGCTGAAACTTCTCCTTGGAGTTGACCGATATTGTATTTTTCTACACTCTAATATCTCAGAACACCTTCTTCTCCAACTAACGAATCAGATCAACACATAAAGTTCGCAAGGCCCGTGGTTTTTCCTTAACGGGTTTTCCACGATAACCCCTTCATATCACCTTGGTGTTGGATAATTTGACAAGATCTCGATCTACCTAATAAAATCACGCAACATATATATATATATATATATATATATATATATATATATATATATATATATATATATATATATATATATATATATATATATATATATATATATATATATTTTCGATGAGATGACGTAATAAAAAAAAATGATAGTCACTCACTGTGGCTTTAACTATTGAATATATCAAATAAATCTATAGCTATTATGCTATTAATCAGAGTGTTTAAAAGCCATATATATCATTACTTACTTTTATCAGATATCTTATTGAGAAAAAATTAAATACGAGCTGGGAGATTCGCCGAACAAATTAATAGATTGGATGCTTTGAACAACTTATTTAGAAGCCCACAAGGAATCAAAACTGTTTTTCAGTCTATTCCATCGCCAGTCAATGCTGTCCAATCTATGGAGACGTAATGCATTAGATAAGTTTGAGACTTTAGAGAGATGACTCATGCATGCCAACATCTTGTTTTCAAGAGAGAGAAACAAAGAGAGAGAGAGAGAAGAAGAGAAAAAGAGAGAGAGATTTTATTGAATAATTTAATTGAACAAAGAATAATGGGATTGGATCTTCGCATAATGCCAGGTACTGTAACATTTTCACATATGGTTCATATTTTAGTCTTCTATCTATTCTTTATATATATATATATATATATATATAAGATATATATATATATATATATATCTATATATATATATATATATATATATATATATATATAATGTATAATAATACATATTTCTTATTATAATTTTATTATTAAAAGATTCAAAGATAGCTCAATCCTTCAACTAAAGTCATAAAATGTTTATCTTGCTTCAATTGCTTGATTTATGTTCAATTGGTGTAAATGTCACCACTTTTGGTATGATTGAATTTATTTCTTCAAAATAGTTATTTTAATTAAAAGTTTATTAAAATCAAAGTTTGAATTATCCTTAATTTAATTTTAAAAATTTCAACTCAAATACAACATCAAAATTCTTACATATTGAAGTAAATTGATGATGCAATATTTATTCTCATGTTTTGAATATTAAAATTGATGTTTTTTCATAATATATTGAGTTTGAAAAAAAAAGTATGTAAAATTGAAATTTTTAAAAAATTATGAGATGTAACAATCTACACATTAAAATGAACTATTTAGATACCATAATAATGTGGATCGTTTTGATGTGACCACTATATTTAGATGTTATGGATCCATAGTGAGAAGATTAAGATGCTTAAGAGTCCAAAGAAACCTATTATTACTTTATTTTACAAGTTTTTTAAGCATTATAATTACTTCAAAAGTAGTTGATCTAAAAATTGATATTTTCTATATCTAGTTAAATTTTATCAATAAATGATCATAATATTCTATTTATCAATAATAAATTGATAGTTTAACTTTTTTAAATAAACCTCTTTGATTGGTTTTTTTTATCAATGTGGGTATCTTAGAGGTAAACTATATTTGCTTTAAAGTGTAGAACAAAATGTCATAAGTCTTATTGACTTTTTATTTATGTGGAATGAATCGAGATTAGGAGATGTGTTAGCTTATAAGCCTTCTCTATTCTATCTAATATTTTGTTGTGGACCGAGTTTAGGTAAAATTATATGCATTTGGCTTTTAAGTTTAATTTTTCAATTTTAAATTAAAACATAGATTATATGAAGGTTGGAGCTTATATCTTGAATATTTGAGGAAGACCCAAAGATTGAGATTTATGACTCTTCCGTGAGCATGATAGCCCATAAAATTTGTTCTTCAAATTGAATTTTATTATATAAGGCTTTGAAGGCATAAAATTACATTTTTTAGTGAACATTATTTTATTATTTCACTAATTGAATAAATGGTAATAAGTACACTATTTATATTCTACAAATTTGTCTAATATTTTTTATTGAAATTTGATGTTTAAGGTTGATATGATTATGAAAAAATTCTACTAGTCAAGCACTAATCTTGACGTTAAAAGCAAATTGATCCGTTGAAACTAATAAATCAAGAACTTAAAATATCATTAAACTTTGGGATATCGCTTAAACCCATAAAAAGCTCTCAAACATAGTGTTTATAGTCAAATCGAGCTCTGGATCTAACAAGCCCAAGATCTCAAAATTCAATTCATTTGAGCATTCAAATATTTAAAATACATCAAATGATCAAAGGATCATTTTGCCGTCCGAAAGTGGAGTGTTTTTTGCATGTATTTACAGAGACGCACTCCTCCACCTATAAATAGCCTCATTCCTCATATGGGGAGCCAGAGAGGAGAGACTAAATCTTGAAGATCCTCCAAGCACAATCGTCACCACTCTGACGGTATCAACCACCGCCGCGCCGCCACCGCCTCGCCAACATCTCCGGTCTCCATCATGACGACCTTCATCGCCGGGCCTGTTCTTCAGTTTTCCATCATCTACTACCACTAGCAATTTTTACCACTAACGTGACTATATTGGTTCCTTTCTTATATATTACTAATCCCTTATCGGAAGATTTGTACTCAAACAAATACATAGTGGAAGCTACGCTTTTTTTCCTCTTTTGAGGTTTTTCACTGAAAATTTAGTTTTCTTGTTCACTTTTAAATATGTGTGCCGGATTTCATAACAGGCTAAGCGTAAACTTTACTCTACCACAACTAAAGACGCAATTGGTTTACGCCGTGGGAAAAGAACCCATCAATCACAATTTGTGAACACCCGTATGGCCAATAGCGCAATACTGTACAACGGAGCCTCCTCCCCTCCACTCTCAAAATCAATTGAACCAAGGATCAAGCTTCACTCCCCTAGGCGTGACTTGTCGAAGAAGCGGAATCTCTTTAGAAGATCGCCGAATGGAAGAGTCTCAAAATGAGATGATCCGACTTTTGAGGAACACGGCTTTACCATGCAAACACACCTCCCCAAGATCAATCGTTAGCGTGAGGTCAAAATGCTAATCTCCTTAACAATGAAGTTCCTCCGCTGACCGCGTGATGATCTCCTCGACACGCTAGTTCTACTCATCCATCACGTACAGCTCAACCGACCGCTAATCCACCAATTATGCCGGTAATTTTGACACATTCTCATCCGTTGACCCACTCATCATGTTATAATGCTAATTATGACGCTTAATGCAAGACAAATTTCACCTTCAAGACAAAAATCATCTTCCCTCACCGCTGCTTATGAAATCCTCACCTTTACAAGCTATTCTTCAACATCCTATTCTGGTTTCAAGCTTCAGCATTGATTCCTATGATGGGGCGATCACCCACATGAACACATCAATTCATTACAGACTATCATGCATATCCAACGAGCTCCCACACCGCTTTGTCGTCTTTCCCTTACCTCAAGGGCAAGCTCGCACTTGGTTCTACTCCCTTCAAGGGGATCCATCCATACCTTTGAAACTCGCCAAGATTTTGTGGAATGCTTCATTGCAAACGAGGATCATTAAAGATTCCTCCCATCTCTCCGATATTAAATGAGGGTGAATCACTTAAGGAATACTTCCAGGTTCTCCTTAGAAGCTCGCCAAATACCCGAGTAGACTGAACTATTAAGAGGAGTTTTCCTTGAGGACTCCGCCTGTGGCCTTTTACTCATCACTAATGCAGACACGGTCCGCTTCATATGTCGACTTGGTTCATCGTGTGAAGCACAAATCTCGATGAGTTATCGCCATCACAAATAAGCAATCTACGAAAATGTAAAAAGCACCCTGTGGAATGCGAATCCTATCAAAAGAAGCAACAAGCAATGGATCTCCCTCCACCCCCATATCAACGACGGAACCACACTAAAAGGAATACACGCCAAGAACACATCTCGTTAACCTCCTAATGGCTATTCGAGATGAAGAAAATATCAAGTGATCCAATGAAACCAAATTCAAAAAATCGAGCAATATTCACTTCCATCAAGTCGTGGACATACCAGGCATGCAAACAACTCAAAGAAGAAATTGAGAGGCTCATTCAACAAGGATATCTACGCCATTTGTGAAGAATCAATCGACTCAAACAAACATACCTCCAATTGGGGCAACCAGACAATCATCGTAAATAACAAAATAATCATCAAATAGAAATTGAAACAATCGCAGAGGACCAATACTATCTAATCAAGTTCTCATTACCATCTCAAGAGCGAAAGTTAAGAAGTCTCCGATCATTCCATCACTTTTAATGACTCGACTTAGAAGGAGTCATGTTCCTCATCAAGATCCACTTGTCATAATCGTGGATCGGACCCATGCTATAATGTTAAGAGAATTTTGATTGACAATGGGAGTTCTTGATGTCTTATTTTACTCCACATTTCTTAACATGCTGTTAGGGAAAAGCTCCAACCCGGCAGGACCATTATGGTTTGATAATCGCCTATGCAGTAGAGGGACAATCACCCTTCGTTGTCCTTGGTGAATTTCTCAAGTGACTCATTTAATCCAATTCATGGTGGTCAAGTCAGATTCAACATATAACGCTATCTTTGGAAGGCCCTCCAATCAATTTTCGGTGCATTCACTTTAGTATCTCATCTTAAGATGAAATTTCCAACCCCCGTTGGAGTTGGAGTGGTTTGTGGAAATCAACAGATAACACAATCATGTTATCTCAGACAAGCTCAACCACACCCTTCTATGACCTTCAGCATCGAAGATTTTAATTTTCGAGATGAAGAAGTACCCTAAAGCTTCCAGAAGACTTGCTCTCTTGCATTATCGATGACCAACCATTACGAACAGGTAAGTGGGATCTCTCGCGAACAAAGGAAAAATACATAGACTTCTTGCATAAAATCAAGACATCTTCGCTTGAGTCCCAGATATGCCGGGTCCACCAATGTGATCATGCACTCCTCAAGATTGATCCAACATTCAAACCAATCATCCAAAAGAAGAAGTTTTGCACCGATCGCCTCCGCTATTGAACAAGAAGTTAACAAGCTCTGAGATTCATAATGAGAGGTACATTACCCTACATGGCTAGCAAATGTTGTCATGGTTAAGAAAAAAATGGAACATGGAGAATGTGTATTGATTACACTCAAAGCTTGCCCGAAAGATAGTTTTCCTCTTCCTGAATTGATCAATTGGTTGATGCTACGCCCGACATCAAATGCTCAATTTTTTGATGCTTACTCGTTACAACCAAATAAAATGAACCCAATGGATGAAGAAGCTCATTTCAAACATATAAAGGTATATATTACCAAGTTATGCCATTTGATTAAAAAATGTTGGTGCTATATCAACGCCTTATGAATAAGGTTTTTTTTAAAGACCTATTAGCCACAATGGAGGTATATGTGGATGACATGAAAAGCTTGAAGAATCACAACATATTTCTGACTTAGAAATATGCTTTTAACCTTCTTCGACGTTATAACATGCGACTTAACCCAACCAAGTGTGCTTTGGGTTACGCCGAAAATTTCTGGATTTATGGTAACCCACATGGGATAGGCCAACCCCGAGAAAATCAAAGCTCTCAAAGATATGACTCCTCCAAGAATATCAAAGAAGTTCAACGCTTTGAATGGATGAATTGTCGTTATCCTTTCCTAGCCTGCTCGGGATAAATACTCATTCTTTAAAATATTGGAGCTAAAAATAATAATTTTCAAGACCGATGAATGTCACCACAGCAACTAAGGAGTATTTAGCATCTCCACCCCTACTATCCAAGCCTATTCAAGGAGAGATGTTATACTTATATCTCGCCTCTTCCCATGATAAGCTCGCTTTTAGTGAAAGTGAGATACAACGAACAATTTATTATGTCAACAAAATTCTCTCTGATATAGAAAGTCGTTATCCACTTGCCGATAAGGTGGCTCTGGCTTTAGTTTTCTCACAAAATTATCCCATACTTCCAAGCTCTACCTTTACACTCATTTACCATTAAGGGCCATCCTACGTAAACCGAAGCATCCGGAGGTTAATCTCAAGAATCGAGAGTTTGATATAAATTTTCTTCGCCTCGCTATAAAGTCTCACTCGCAGACTTTATAGTGGAATGCACTGCCCCAACTCCAGAGGAGCTATTTGCTACATGCCTTTCATCCCCTCAATGGACCCTCTATGTTGATGGAGCTTCAAGAATCGGTCGGAATCTTACTTATTTCCCCAAATACCTAGAGTATGGACTTCACCTAAAATTTTGCAACTAATAATATGGTCAATATGAGGCTCTCATAGTAGGTTGAGACTTGGCTCACAGCTCAACTTATCACTCCCTCAAGTTGAGGGAAACTTTAATACTCATAATCCTCACACAATACCTCCACTTGGTGAAGTCTCTTCTGCCCATTTCAAGACACATCAAATCATTCACATATCATGAGAAGAATACTGAAATACGCCTCGCCAAGCTTGCTACATCTACTAGATCTATTTAAGAGAAGGCATGTTGAAGAAATACATTTTCCTAGTATCCAAGGGTCATGGGTAATTCAAGCAATTAATGAGATAAAGGAACATTCGTGGATGGACCCCATCCTGCCTTTTCTACAAGAAGGAACTCTTCCTGAAGACCCAACTTCTGCAACTCGTCTCTGAAGACAAGCTTCAAACTTTACTATTATCAGAGGTGAACTATACAAACGAGCTTTTCCTGACCTCAAATGCCTCTCACCTTCGTGAGGTCGACGACATTAAGAGAGGTTCACTGTGGATATGTGGAGAACACCTAGAGGAAGGGTGCTAGCCCTTAAAATTATAAGGCAAGGGTTCTATTGGCCTACATGAATGAAACAAGATTTGAGTTCACAAAAAATGTGCAAGTTGTCAGTTGCACTCTAACCTCTCTCACATGTCGCATACAGAGCTCTCATCCATTCAAAGCCCGTGGCCTTTTGCTCAGTGGGGGATTGATATCATGGGACCTTTTCCGATAGCATCAGGGCAACAAAAGTTTATCATTTTAGCCGTCGATTACTTCACTAAATGGGTGGAAGTCGAACCACTCGCTAAAATTACAGAGGCAAATGCTAAATAATTTGTTTGAAAAATATAGTATGTCGATCTCTTCCGCAAAGATCATCACCGATAATGAACCCAATTTTATCGAAAAGTCTTTACATCTTTTGCAAAGATCTTCATATTCAGATACTACAGAAGACATCCTCAAACTAACCTAAGCTACCAACAGACTATACTCAAAGGACTAAAAACACGCCTCGAGAAGGTCGGGGCAATGGGTTGATGAGCTTTCTAATGTTCTTTGGCTTACCGCACTACATCGCGCACTCGACCGGTGAGTGAGACACCATATAACTTGTGTTTCGCACGTGTTATTATACCAAGTAGATATCGGGTTCCAAGTCTAAGAGTTCAATTATTCAATCATGATGACAATGAAGAAAAACTCCAACACCACCTGGACCTACTCCCCAAAACTCATGACATGACCCTACTCCAACACCACCAAAGGGTAGCTCATGACTTCAACAGAAGAGTAAAATCTCGTCCTATGTCTGTCGGTGACTTGGTCCTATGAAGTCTCAAGTAAAAGGCCCTCAACGTAATAAACTCTCACCTTTGGGATGGCCCATATGTGGTTATAGGGTAAAGCCGAACATTCAAGCTCAAGGATCCGAGGGAAAAACTTTACCTTAAACTTGGAACACCGAGAATCTCAAAAATATTATGTAATTCTCTTGCATAATTATTGCAACTTTTATTTTGTCGTTTATCATTTCCTCTTCATGTAGCGCTTAGTGGGATAAAGACTTGTTATTGTTGTCATTTCTCTTGAAACTCATATCCGTGTTAAAATCATCTTATGATTGTATCCTTGAACTTATCGAGTAATGAATTTATAGCTTTCTTTTGTTTCTTCTTCATTTAATCCTCCCACTTGAGAAATATACAACTCACGTTGTATCTCAATCGGGGCATAATCAATCCCAAGGGACTTGATCGGACCTCTTCCATACTGGTAAGAAGTCAAGTAACACTTTGGTTGATACTAGGATAGGTCAAAAGGTCCTTGGTGGACATCGACCTCTTCCATAGGTTAACGTCATCACTTTGGATACAGGATAGGTCAAAAGGTCCTTGGTGGACATCCCACGACCTCTTCCATACAGGTTAACGTCATCAAGTAACACTTTGACAAACAACCTCGGATAGGTCAAAAATCCTCAGTGGATTCAATTCAACCTCATCCATACAGGTTAGCGTCATCGAATAATATTCCGACCAATTACCCGGATAGGTAAAAACAAAATAAGAGCATATCATCTAAAAAAATAAAAAATAACATTAACATGATGATATAAGAAAGAATCAAGATTCGATACACTAATAATAATACATATAAAAAAATGCATCCTCAAGTGATGCTACATCATATCGGTTGGTGATATCAAGCGTCCCTCACCAAGGAGATGCTCCTTGGACTCACTCTCAACTCCTTCATCTCTAATCGGCGAAGAGTCTTGATACTTGGGAGATAGATCCTCAATACTAGCTCCGATCTTGCGATGCACTAAGCGGATTCCTTTTAGGAACCCTCGGATGAAGCCCTCCTCTAAACATTGGTGCTCCAAATCCTTCACTTCAACATCAAGAATATGATTACGAGCTTGAACATGGTCTTGATTATACCGATAAGCCGAGTTCTTAAAGTCTTCCACCTTCAAGGAGATTTCATTTGCTTCGACATTATATGCTCCTTCTCAGAAAGGCGATCTTGTAATGCTTTCTTCTCGGTTGAGCTCTCTTCTCTGCAAGTGCCTTGAGTCTTTTCTTTCTAGCGAGTCTTCCTCACCTCAATCGGCTCATCACGAGTGCACTCCACCTCGACCTTGAGAAAGAGAAGTCGACATGTTAGCTCGGTTACGATTAGCTGATCCTCCAAAGTCGCCACTTCTTTGGCCTTAACACTCATCTTTCTCTCATACTTGTCATGCAGATATTTTACCTTCACAAATTCAGTATTCCACTCATCTAAAGAGACACCCAAATGAGCCATAATGTTTGAGTTACCTATAAAGAAAAAAAAATCATCACAAATATTACACAAGAAAAGGAGGAAAAGAAGAAGAGAAGAAAGAATGGAAGACAACGTACCAATTCATCTGCTCGTTGGCCTTGCATATGTGATTTAACACCTCTTCAGAATGTGCTTGAAATGAACTCCCCATCATGAGTTGAAGCTAAACTCTCGAGATGGGGGTGAACATCTTCTTGAGATATCTCGTTCACCACATGTCTTCTTTTCTTTAGGGAAGAAACATTGCCACCACCAATTTCATGATGAGCTTCTTGAAAGAACCCTATGAATATGAGAGACCTTTCATCACCTTTACTTGACCTCTTTAGTGGAAAAGAATGAGATCTCCACGGATGGAAAGGCCAACCTTGAACATTCTATCTTCAACTATATATTTGCTAATATGACGCAACTCATGCTGTAAGCTTTCTACATTAGGAACATTAAGAGTTGCCAAGATCTCATTCTCTTCAATCAGTAATGGATCTGGAAGGTCATTCAATCTTCCCCATCTCTCAGGAAGGCCCCACTCATTTTTCACAAAAAAGAATCCAGTAGACCAATTTTTAGAGGGATCCCGTGCTAAAAATTCTATCCAATTCTTTATAGTCCGATAAGAAACACGTCCCTGAGTATCACATGTGAATCTACACATTCGACATAAGTATTTGATGTTCAAAGTAACACCGCTCTAAAGAAGATATAATGATGACCACTAAAGCTCGAAATGAAAATTGTGACAAAGCTACACCACATATTTTGAAGATCTCAATTAACTCAGGAGCCAAAGGGAATCACAGTCCTGCATGAAGAATCATCTCAGAAATAGTAAAGTACCTGGAGAGGTGAGCTCGATCTTTTAACAACAATGGCCACCTCATTAGAAGTAAAATTTTCGAACACCATTAAACTATCGATGTGATAGTGGATGATATATGTCGTCTGTAGCCGTCACGTTATGGGTTTTCTTCTGGCCATCACCTGTGAAAATACATGATAAATAAAGAGGAAGAAATGACAAAAATTTAAATTTTGTGAAGCGACTTACTTACCCCAATACTTGGGATCCTTTTTTCTCTTGCTCACGAGATAGCTTGGGATAAAATTTTTTTGCCTACGATCGGAAAAGATACAAGACATATGAGAAAAGAGAGAGAGAGAAGATACTCCCCATGATGCTCGAATTACTTGCCAAACTTTGAGTCGTTCGAGCGATGGTTCTAGCGCTTCTCCGCCACCTTGGCGGTTATCAACTGCTGAACCATCCATTGAAGACTCAAGTCAATTTCTACAACAAGAAGTAGAACTACGAGCCTTGATTGCCTCCAAACCGGTCGGTCAAGGCGGTCGCTCTTTGAGGAAAATGATGCCTAGTATGAACTACGGTCTTGATCACCCCAAACCCGGTCGGTCCAACAAGGCGTCAGCGCCTCTTTAGAAAAGAACCTCTTATGAACTACGGGCCTTGATCCAAACCTGACGGTGGTCAGAGGCGATCAATGCCTCTTTTGAGGAAAATCGAACCTCGCCCGTATGAGCTACGCTTGATCTCCTCACGTCGGTCCGACAAGGCGTCAACTCTTTCGAGGGAAAATGCCTCGCCGTGAATATGGGTCTTAATTGCCTCAAACCCGGTCGGTCGACAAGGCGTTAACGCCTTTCGAGGAAAACCGGAGCCTCGCCATATGAACTACGGGCCTTGATTCCGAACGACCCTCACTCAAGAAGAAGAGAAGCACTAGAGCATTGAAGAAGTGTGCCTTCTCCCAGCCTAGGGGTTTTATAGACCCTTTTAGGGCAAAAGTAAAATCATCAAAAAAAAAACCAAAAAACCGCCAAATCATCAAAACCGCCGTTTGGGCCCGTCGCACCGTATGCGGGCGGTTCGCCGTGCTCCGCTGCAACCACTCCGCATGGTCTGCTGCCAGCGCCCGCGCGCTGACCCAGCCAGCTGGCGTCGCCACCGCAGAGCTCGGCGCATTCACTGTGACAGCTCTCGGCCAGACGCTGGCCTTTCACCACCGCATGCGCGTCTCAGCGCCACGAACTCGTATGACTCCGTAACTCGAAATCTGTGCTGTGCATACCTACATCCATGACCTTAGCTCTATAGTCATAATTTTATGCTCTCCATGAAGATCTGTTATCTCATGTATGATTAAGGACTCTCAAATTTCATTGAAGAATTTGTTATTTTCAAGTATGCGTATATATTTTTGGATGATTGAGATAATGTCATCCAAAAAATGAAACCGATATGAACGAAAATTTTCAAGCGAATCTTGGCGTTAAAAGCAAGCGATCCAGTTGCGGTCGAGAACTTAAAATATCATTGAAAAATTTGGGATATCGTTAAACTCTAAAAGCTCACAAACATAGTGTTTATAGTCAAATCGGCGTCTGATGGCCGGATCTAACAAGTTCTCAAAAGACTTCATTTGAGCATTCAAATATTTAAAATACATCAAATGATCAAAGGGATCATTTTGAGCCGTCAGGAGTGAAGTGCGGGTTTTGCATGTATTTCTGAGAGCCACTCCAATCTATAAATAGCTCTCATTCCTATGAGGGAGCCCAAGAGAGAGGAGAGCCTAAAGCGAAGATCCCGCACAATTGCCACCACTCGTCACCACACGGTCGCCGTGATCCTCGCCGTCGTCAACTCGCGGTCTCCATCATGGCGACTTCGTCGGTCGTTATTCTCATTGTTGTATCTACTACCCAGCACTGTACATTACGTAGTTGTTCTCCATATCTGATTGTAATCCCATTATCGGAAGATTTTGTACTAAACATACATAGTGGAAGCTTTTCTTTGGGCTAGGCCGTGATTTTCCCTCTTTTGAGGTTTTCAGTAAAATTTCTAATTTTCTTATTCACTCTTTAAATACCTATGTGTGTGCTGGATTTCATAACAAGGCTAAGGCGTAAACTTTTACTCTACCGCAACTGATTTTTTAGCACGCAACAAAGGTGAAAAAAGTGATGCTTAATTTTAAAAAAGAATTTCAGTCATGTCTTAAGGTTCAAGTAATAAAATTTATAGTTTTAGATTTCATTATATTAATTTCTTTTAATTTCATAAATTTTGTGCATTAATGTTTTAATTTTGAATTCATCGTCCTATAAATGAAGTGAAAATGTGAAGCTAACTAAAGTTCAAATAAATATAATTAATAAATTATTATATTTTAATTAAATTCACTTTTCTCAAAAAATATTTATGAATTTATCTCACTAAATAATTATTATCAAGCTATTTTTTTTATAAAATATAAATGCAAATATTAATTAATATAATTAATTAAAATGTATGGTGATAAACATAAAAATAGGAGCAAAATTTTAAGTTTTTAAATAAGCAATAATTAACATATTCATAATTTACTTATCTTAAAAAGAATTACTTTAATCAGTATACTTTCTAAGTTATATTGAAATAATGGAAATAAAATCTAATATAATGAAATTTTAGGCCATAAATTCTGTTTCATTAATCTTAAACATATCAGGGAAACGTTTAAACATCATATTAAAACATCAAATTCCAGCTGTTGTAAAAATAAAAAAAAATAAAAATAAAAATTATGATGCGTACATAATTTTGTGCGAGAGTAGACATGAAATTGTGCCGCACAATCGCGACATTTAGGGCGCTGTATTTGATAACAGAATTCATCTGTAGTTCTATATAGATTATATATATACCTCCTACTATAGTCTCTAGACAAGACTCTCAATATAATAGTATAATCATTTACTGTTTTATTACTTCATTTATCTGATTTTCTGTATTGTAGCTATAGTGGTGTTTCTGAATATCTATCAGTATTCTAATTACGTTTTAATTTTATTTTAAAAAAATTATGATGAGAAAATTATATTTTTTATTTTGATCTGATCACTTGTAGTATTAGATAGAAAGTTATGATTTGATTTTTATATAAAAAAAAAATTATATGCTCATCAAAATTTCTCCAAAAAGCAGCTTCTTATGAAGTATATGCATTACTGTTTTGTCATTTAGCTACAATTGTCTCAAACATATGCTAAGAGAGATCGAGAGAGAGTGTGTGTGTCTGCCAAACAACAGAGAAAAAAATTAATTGGGAGACGACCAGAGGACATTGAAACAGAAGAAGAAAATTGACAGAAGAAGATTTTTTTTTTTTGAATGTTTTGTAACAGCGAGTTTTGAAGATTCGTGAATGTACATCTTTGATTCCACAAGGAAGATGACTGATATGAAGGCCTATGATCGTTGATCTTTATTGTGTCGAGAAGAGGAATGATATGAAGCCCCACATCCTTCTTATCTTTGATCTGATCGAGAAGAAAATAAGAAAAAAGGGATCATCCTCTACGGTCATTGTATCATTGATACGGCCAGAGTCCTGCCTTCCTAAGTCGATCTTTCATATGGATTCAGGGAGTGTCTTTGTCATCATCAACAGTTGGTCGGTTTAATTCTTGGTGAAGGCCCTGCTCCGTCATCAAGTAGAAACCCTGAATAGTCACGATTTTAAGATCAAAATATCCGAGAAGGTGTCAAATATCATACTCCAATTTGCCTTCAAAATGAAAGAGTATGATTTAAGTATCGATTGTAATTTTTTAGATAGAATAGATAATTTGATTTATCATTTATAAGGACTTTAGATAGTTCGGGTTTCTATCGAGCATAGTTAATTACTCTCAATCAGAACTTTTGATTAAGGCTAGTCGTTATCTTAGTGAGCGTATACTAGTAGCATGTGGAGTTTTGAAATTTGGAGTTATGAAATTCATTATATTTAACTTCAAGTGGATGGTTAGGGAAACGATGGCCGATTTATCTGATTTATATCAGTGTGGTCCTTTTGATGGAGGTAGTCCAACATCGAAAAGGATCACCTTGATGTCGTCAAAATCTTGTGATCTGGTGGTGTTTGTTTAAGGACAATTTAAGTCTACATTAGCTTGAGATTTTTCCAATCAAGTATATATCTATGGTTCACAATTCAAAGGCAAATGGGGAACATCACAGCTCTAATCGATATAATGGTTCTATTTAGCGACAACCGCGTCGAGAACTCGGGATGCTTTCTATAGTGATAGAGGACACCCACATCCGCTAGCATGAGATTGTTTGAGTAAACATAGTTGTACTTGATTTGACTTTGGCTCCTTTGTGGCTAAAATTTTCTTAATTTTCACCTCGATAAACAATGGAAGGTGAATTAGATTTTTAAATAAATTTTTTTTTAAAATTGAATTTCATTTATAATTTGGTGGTTTATTTGATTTTATAGTTGCATTGATACTTGTATGATTAAAATTTTTAAGCACATTTTTTTTATGATAAGTATCCCCTCTGATTGAAATCTTCATTTAACACATCCATCATCGTGGTGATTAATTGATTGAATCAAATATATTTGAGAACTTTAGATTCTGTCAACTCTGTTTAGCTCCTAACAGAGGATCAGATCTATTGTCACATGATAAAATTAACTTCTCAGATATTTTACTAAGTTGAAATTCTTATAATAGATTTTTAAGTTTTGTTAACCGGACCCAATCACAAGACTAAGCGAGAATCAAGCGGCATCCTTAATTTAACATTTTAGCATAGTGTTAGGGCCCATGCAAGTATTTAAATCATTTAATTTATTATTTTAGATCTTGTCGACTCTATCAATTTAATAATGGAGGACCAGATCTAGATTTATATTTTGAGAATTTTGGATTTGAGGATATTGAATATAAATATCTTAAATATTTTGATAATAATGATTAACCCTCTAGTTATCTTGATCAACTAAGTTATCATGGATATAGGCTTCTCAGATTTTCGTGGAGAAAGCATCATTAGGTTTTGTTAACTGGTCAAGTAGACCCAACAAATCCCCGCGTCATGACATTAAGTTTAAGCATTAGTATAAGTGTTGGGGCCCATCGGTGTATTTTTAATTGCTTTACATTATTTTAAAGTATTTAATTTGAGTTTAACCATCTTTTATAATATTTAGTTATTGAAGTCTTAATTATACTTTTGCTTGTATGATGTGTTTTAATCTGCATAAAAGATGTTATAGATTGATCTAATATCTTATTAGATTTTTCATATTAATATTTAATTGATTCCAATTTAATTGATATTAGAATTAAAATTTCTTTAAATTTTGAATATTTTTATCTAGAATGTTAATTAATGCCTTATGTTAAAATTGTATGATATACAAATCGGTGGCGTAGAAGATGTTATAGAATGATCTAATATTTTATTAGATTTTTTAGATTAATATTTAATTGATTCCAATTTAGCTGCACTTTTTTAGAATTAAAATTTGCACTTTAAATCTTTTATGTAACATGCAGTGTATCTAAGAATGCCTTAATTAACACCTTCTATTCGTATGATATGTTGTGAATCCTGTAGAAGATGTTATAGATTGGTCAATATCTTATTAGATTTTCATATTAATATTTAATTGATTAGCTTTGCCTTTTTTTAGACATTAAAATTTGCACTTTAAATCTTTATGTCCGAGCACATGTAGGCATATCTAAGAATGCCTTAACTAACGCCTTCTGTTCGCTTGCATGATATGTTACAAATCCGGTGGCATTGAAGATGTTATAGATTAGTCTAATATCTTATTAAAATTTTCAGATTAATACTTAATATATTCTAATTTAGCCTGCGCAGCCTTTTTAGACATTAAAATTTATACTTTAAATCTTTATGTCGAGCATACGGTGTATCTAAGAATCTTAATTAAATTTATTCGATGCGATGTGTTGCAAATGTGGCATAGTAGATGTTATAGATTGATCTAATATTTTATTAGATTTTTTAAATATATTTAATTGATTTGATTTGCTTTTGTTTTTTAGAAAATAAAATTTACACTTTAAATCTTTATATGAGCTATCTAAGAATGCTTAATTAATGCCTTTTGTTCGTAGATATATTGCGTTGACATTTGGCATTTTAGATCTCGTTGATTATTTAAATTATATTTTATTGACATTAGTTGTAGCTCATTTCTTTAAGTTTCAATGGAGCTTAACTCGTGATCCGAGAAGCTCATAAAATTCTCAGATCCGAGGCTTTACTTGAATTTTGTTCTTGTTAGGAGATAAACCCTCAAGTTCATTAAAAGTCTTATTTATGATCGTCAACAAGTAGTCAAGTCCCCTCTAAGATCATTCTTATTTAAAGACTTTTATAATTTTATATGTAGGTTTATTTTTTAAATTTATCATTTTCAAACAAGCTCAATTTAAGCTTGTCAACACTGTTATTTGTTCTTGTCTAAGTCACCCATTAATCCAAATTTACTCTGGCTCATCCATAGAGTACATAGGTCATTTGGTGTCCCGTCATCTACTAAGATGACATTGTGTCTTGACACTACAATGGTCTTCTAGTAATCTCTTGAGCATAACGGTCTTACTTGTAATCTTAGTTCAAATTTTAATTTTGTGCTTTGAGTTCATTTTGTATTAAATTAATTAAGTCCTCTATTAGTTTGAATTTTGGCAGCCTCCTAGCATCTTCCCAGTATAGGGCTACAAATATTGACCTTTATCTGAGCATACGATGTCTTGTGGCATACGGTTGTGATCTTATTTATTTTCTAATAAATAATATGTAAAGAACATACATGTAGGTTTATTCTTTAATTTATGATTTTCAAATAAGCTTAATTTAACCTTATTAACACTTTTATTTATTCTTGTTTAAGTCTCCATCAATCCAAAATTCAGCAGCCTCCCTGCGTCGTCATGAGAGATCAGCTATTTGACATTCGTCGGTCTCAGGATAACATGATGTCTTTGCGACATCTTGTCTTAACTTATCTCTTGGCAAGATCTTCAAATACTTGCATAAAAAGAGCATATATGTAGGTTTATTTTTTAATTTATCATTTTTCAAATAAGTTTAATTTCTACTCGTCAACACTTTTATTTGATTTTGTTTAAGTCTCCCATCGGTAAATTTGACCTCGATCTTATCTAGAAGACATCTATTCGATATTCTCATTTCTTGAGCAAGCGGTTATGTCTTTGCGGCACTTTGATCTTCTCTATTAAAGATCTTCAAACTGTCATTTATTGAGCATAATTTTCAAACACTTATCAGAGATTTCTTTTGGACAATGCTAACAGCATCCTGGTTGCTAATCTACTCCCACAAACCATCAGAGGCAAAAATAAGAAATTGGTCATCAGGATGCACTGCCTAGACAGATATTGCTGGCTCTGCACTAAGTATCAGTCGTTTAAAAGTTTCCTGCAAGCAAAATTTTTCATGCAGTTGCTCCCTATTAAATTCTGCTTTTTTAAGGTATGCATTACCTATGGATCTGAAAACCTGGATAAGGCCCTTAACACGCCAAACATTGTGCTTCAATACAACAATCTGTGAATCTTCAGGGTGCAATGATTACAGCTCCTTTCTAACGGACTCAACTGATGCATTGTGCTCAGGTGACATTGCACTATAACCTCCAGTTGCTTTGATAAGCCTAGAACAGCCCGTGAATCTCCAAGGTTAGCAATATAAATTTTTCCATCACAAACTACCCCGAGAAGACAGCAAGAGCCAACAGAAGCAATTTGAGGATTTAGTGGCAATTCTGTAGAGACTAAAGATAAAAAGCCATCTTTTGTAGCCTGGACTGCTTTCCTCAATACATCCACAGACATGGACTTTTGATCATTCACAAACCTCTTGATGTGGGAGAACCGATGGCTACAGATGTATCGGGCAATCTCGGGTCCCCCATGACCATCATATACCCCAACAAAACTCCCAAAAGGACCAGAATTGAGCATGCTCATAGAACCAGACTCTACCTGGCTCTGATCCTCAAGCAGGTTGTTAGCCTGGATGACAGCTATGGAGAACTCGCCATAAGCATGCTGGCCATAGTCCTTGTACCAGAGGGCTCCATCCCGCCGACCTAATGCATCAGTGCTTGAACTTATATGATGCTTCGACAAGGACCGCTAGAAAGTACGCAGGAAGTTTATCAACAAAGTTAGCATCCCTCATCCCAGATAGAAAGTGCCACCCAAGTCTTTGATCTTACAAAAGCCAAATCTTGCAAAAAAAAAGCGTCCAATTCTGCAGTCTTCCTTAGACGGGGAACCAGATAACGACACTAGAAACACTGGATGAACATATGAAGTCTTTAAGATCTGAAGATGGAAGAACCAACAACGAAGGTCAGAGATCAGTAATGACGTCTTCAGGAGGGACGGTGAAGCCGATGAAAGAGAAGGAAAAGCCGAAGCCAGTGGAAGTCCGGCTGAGTGCCGCACCGCTGCTGACATCCTCCAGGTCGAGCTTCAGCTGCGCGCTTCTTGATTTCCTCACATGGTGATTGCTACCCTTCCTTCCTGCTGTGTCGTGCAAAGTTTTGGAGACGGCGAGCAGATTGTTGAGTGCCGTCGCCGGCATTCAGTGCATCTGACGGTGGCGGCGCCTATTGCGGCTTCGACCATTTGTGGTCGTCGTCCATCAGATACCATCCAGGGGAAGCTTTATGGGTTTGTTGCGGGCACGGAGGAACGGGCGGGCGGCTCTCGTGCATTCGACTGAGAGCAGGAGCTGACGGGAGGAAGAAGATTCGCTTCGGCTGCTGCTCGGTCGGACGGGCAGGAAGGATCGAAGAGGTCTGCTGTGCACGAGAGAGGGGTCGCTCGGTTTGGGAGTTCGAACGAAAGGAGGAAAACTGCTCCTTTCAGCTTGCCGCAGTGACCGAGCGGGATAGGAAGCTTGTTCCTTCGGCTAGAAAAAAAAAATCTCTCCCTCTCGAAAAGAAGAAGAGCGGGAAATAAAGGTTCGGCTGAACATTAAGGGCTCTACGTGACAGCTTTCGATTGACTGTCATGGGCGGTGAAAGCATAGGAGTGAGCGGCTGAGAGTTTCTAGGTGTTGACTAATTATGATTATAAATAATTTGATGAATTTATCTTGAAATATGTACTAATTTTGATGAAATTTTAAGCATGATAAATTTTGTCAAATTGAATATCTATTCAATGACGCGTTTGGATGCAATGGTGCTCTTTTAGTGAACGGAGGTCATTTGAGCGGCTTAATCTCGTGATCTCGATATGCTCTGCGTATTATTCATTGATGTTGATCATCAAGTTTATTCAATTTATATCGACCAATTTTCGACTACGAACGCGATAGAGAAGTATTGCCATTCGAGGTCATTTAGGTTGATTTTGGCGACATTAGTATATTTGATTTGCTTCACTACCACTTCGTCAACATTTACACATACTCATAATTAGTCTTGATAGTTTTCAATGTTTTGAAGCTACTATAATTAGTTTTGCAAGTGATTTTGATCTATGTAAGATTCCTTCGAGTACTATAGATATTGCTGCTAATCATAATTTTTTATTCGACTTCTAACAATAATATAAAGTACTAACAAAATGAGAACTAGTTCTAAAAAAAATGAGATTTTTGAAGTTGTAAGTATTATCTTAATTCTTTTCAGACATTTTAATAGATATGAGCTCCAAATTTTAATCAAATTCGAGCAATCCATAAATTGAGCCTTAGATCTAATCGTAATTAAATTGGGCCTTCTAATAGATGCAAGCACTAATTAATAATCAAATCCAGGCAACTCATAAATTGAACCGAAAGCCCCATATAAACTAAATTTGGGACTTTTAATAGATATGAGCTCCAAATTTTAATAAAATTCGGACAACTCATAAGCCGAGTAGTAAGCTCTTTCTTAACTAAATTTTATCATTCTTGTTGCGTGCTAGAAAACCAGTTGCGGTAGAGTAAAATTTTACTTTTGTGAAATCCAAACATACACAGATTTAAAGAGGAACAAGAAAACTCCGTAAATTTTCACATGGAAAATCTCAAAAGAGGAAAATCACTGGCCTAGCCAAGAAAAGCTTCCACTATGTATATGTTCGAGTACAAAATCTTCCGATAACGAGATTACGTAATCAGATAGGAAACAACACATGTAGTCACGCGTAATTGCTAGTAGTAGATGACGGCAACGAACAAGGACATCGATGAATGTCGCCAGCGATGATGACAAGGACGACGACGGCGAGGATCGCGGAGGCGACGATGCACGGGGTTTGACAATCGCCGATGACGATCTTGGAGAATCTTCAAGCTTTAGGGCTCTCTCCTCTCTTTTGCCCCCTCATATGAGGAATGAGTTATTTATAGAGGAGACATCTCTGTAAATACAAGCAAACACGCCACTCCACTTCGGACCAAAATGATCCCTTTGATCATTTGATGTATTTTAAATATTTGAATGCTCAAATGAAGTAATTTTGAGATCTGGCTTGTTAGATCCCGCCGAGACGCCGATTTGACTATAAACACTCCATATTTAAGAGCTTTTTATATTTTAACCGATATCCCAAAGTTTCAATGATATTTTAAGTGCTGATCTCTCACCGCTTCAACTTGGATCGCTTTGCTTTTAGCATCAAGATTCGTCGCTTAGAATTTTCGTGTCATATATCGCCCCTATTTTGGATATCATTATTTCAATCATCCAAAATTTATATATATCAAATACAAAATTCTTCAATGAAATTTAAGTCCATTAACCATATATTTTAGAGAAAAGATTTTCATGGGAAACATTATAACCATGTGCAGGTAGGATGAGTGTAAGCATGCACCATATTTCGATGAGCTATCCCGCCCTCTGGGGTGCCCGCATGAGCTGGGGCATACGGCTGTGCAGCCGTCAGCGCTACGCAAGGCCGCGTGGCGGAATGACGCCGGTCGCATGGGCCTGGCGAATGCGGGAAGGTGGTCGCTGGGCTGCGCGACAGCGCTGAGCGATAATGCACGCTGGCTATGGTAGCAGCGGCGCTGGGACCAATTGATGGTTTGACGATTTTGCGATTTTGATAATTTTTTTTTTTGCCTTGGGGGTCTATAAAATCCTAGGGAAAGGAGAAGGCACACTTCTTCAATGCCCTAGTGCTTCTCTTCTTCTTGAGTGAGAGTCGTTGGAATCAAGGCACGCGTACTTATGTCATTGGATTTTCCCTGAAAGAGTTAACCGCTTGGATCGTCCGTGAGGCGATCAAGCGCATACGGTCTCGATTTTCCTCAAGCATCAATAGGCCTCGACGTCCGAGTTTGAGGCGATCAATGTCAGACTTACGCCGTTGTCCGCTTTTCCCTCGAAGAGGCATCAACCGCCTCGGACCGGTTTGAGCGATCAAGGCATTGCCATCATTGTTCTCTTTTCCTTGAAAGAGGCCAACCGACGTCGGACCGTTTGAGGCATAAAGCGCATTCGCGAGTTTTCCCTCGAAAGAGATCAACCTCGCCTGACCGTCCGGTTTGGAGGCGATCAAGGCCCGCTGTTCACGTCGTTGTTCGATTTTACCTCGAAAGAGGAACTCCTCACCCCCGTTTAGACAATCAGCGGGTTCCAACTTTTTTTTCAGAAATTGGATTTCTTATGACTTTAATGAATGATTCAGCAGTTGATAACCGCCAAGATGGTGAGGGAGTGTTAGCCAAGAACCATCAACCATTTAAAGTTCGTAATTTATAAGCATCATCGAGGGGAATATCTTCTCTCTCTCTTTTTTATCTTTTCTCATATGTATGTGTATCCTTTTCGATCAGAAAAAATTTTATCCCAAGCTATCCGTGAGGAGAGAGAGTCATTGGGGTGAGTGGGTTGCTTTCACAAAATTCTCGTTTTTTGTCATTTCTTTCTTTATTTATTATGTATTTTCATGGTGATGGCGAAGAAAACCCATAAGCATGATGATTACGGATGATATACCATCCACTATCACATCGATAGTTTAATGGTGTTCCAGAATTTTTCTTCCTAATGAGTTGGAGGCCATTGTTGCCAAAAGTCCGATCGAGCTGCTCACCTCCACCGGTACTTTACTATTTCGAGATGATTCTTCGCGATCTTGATTCCCTTTGGCTCCCGAAGTTGATTGAGATCTTCAAAATATGTGGTGTAGCTTTGTCACAATTTTCATTTCGCTTTAATGGTCATCGCTATTTGTTCTTCGAGTGGTGTTACTTTGAACATCAAATACTTGTGTCGAATGTATTCACATGTGATACTGGACATTTATCTGACTATAAAGAATTATAGAATTTTGCATGGATCAAAAATTGGTCTAATGGATTCTTTTGTGAAAAATGAGTGGGCCTTCCGAGAGATGGGGAAGATTGAATGACCTTCCGCATCCATTCTTGAAGAGAATGAGATCGACAACTCTTAATATCCCGATGTAGAAGCTTTAACATGAGTTACACATTGACAAATATATAGTTGAAGATAGAATGTTCAAGGTTGGCCTTTCCATCCGTGGAGATCTCATTATTTTTCCACTAAAGAGGTCAAGTAAAGGTGATGAAAGGTCTCCTATTCATAGGTTCTTCAAGAAGCCCATCATGAACAGTGGTGGCAATGTTTCTTCCCTAAAGAAAAGAAGACATCAAGTGACTACGAGATATCTGAAGAAGATGTTCGCCCCAGACCTCTCCGAGAGTTTAGCTTCAACTCATGATGGGGAGTTCTCAAGCATATTCTCAAGAGGTGTTAAATCACATATGCGCATCAACGAGTGATGAATTGGTACGTTGTCTTCACTTTCTTCTTTTCTTTTCCTCCTTCTTTTCTTTTGTGTAATATTTGTGATGATTTTTTTTATAGGTAACTCAAACATTAAATGGCTCATTTTATTGTCTCTTTAGATGAGTGGAATATCAATTTGTGAAGGTAAAATATCTCAAAGGCAGTATGAGCTAAAGATGAAAAGAAGTGCGACTTTGGAGGATCAACTGTAACCGAAGCATAACATGTTGACTTCTTCTCCGTCGAGGTGGAGCACTCGTGATGTGACAGGTGAGACGAGACTCCGGAAAGAAAAAGACTCAAGGCACTTGAGAAGAGAGCTCGAACTGGAGAAGAAAGCATTACATGATCGTCGAGAAGGAGCATATAATGTTAAGAAGCAAATGAAATCTCCTTGAAGGCAAGGAAGACTTTAAGAGCTCGCTTATCGGTAATCAAAGACCATGTTCAGGAAGCTCATAATCATATTCTTGATGTTGAAGTGAAGGACTTGGAGCACCAATGTTTAGAGGAGGGCTTCATCCGAGGGTTCCTAAAAGGAATCTGCTTAGTGCATCGCAAAGACCGAGCTAGTTGAGGATCTCCCATCAAGTATCTCAAGACTCTTCGATTGAGATGAAGGAGTTGAGAGTGAGTCCAAGGGAGCATATCCTGGTGAGGAGGACGTTGATATCACCAATGATATGATGCAAAGATCACTTGGATGCTTTATCTATGTATTATTAGGTGTATCAATCTTGATTCTTTCTTATATCATCAATGTCAAATTTTTTTTGATATGCTATTATTTTTATTTTACCTATCCGATAATTGGTCGAATATTTTTTCGAATGACGCTAACCTATACGGATGATTGAATTGAATCCACCGGGATTTTGACCTATCTGGTATTATTTATCAAAGTGTTACTGATGATGCTAACTGTATGGAAGATGTCCACGGATGTCCACTAAGGACCGCTCATCCTAGTATCCACCAAAGTGTTGCTACTTGACTTTACCTCAGATGGAAGAGGTCCGATCAAGTCCTCGGGATTGATTATGCCCCGATTGAGATACAACGTGAGTTGTATATTTCTCAAGTGGGAGGATTAAATGAAGAAGAAATAAGCTTGTAAGAAAAAAGCTATAAATTCATTACTCTGATAAGTTCGATGATACAATCATAAGACGATTTTAACACGGATATGAGTTTCAAGAGGAAATGATTACAACAACAACAAGTCTTTATCCCCTAAGTGGGGTGGGATGCATAAAGAGGAAATGACAAACGAGATAAAATAAAAGTTGCAATATAAAAGAGGAATTACGATAATATTTTGGAGATTCTCGTTCCAAGTTCGAGGTAAAGTTTTTCCTCCGATCCTTGAGCTTGAATGTTCTCGCTTTACTACATCTATAACCACATATGGGCCATCCCAAAGAGGTGAGAGTTTATTGCATTGAGGGCCTTTGCGCAGTTTCGAGACTTGTAGACCAAGTCACCCACAGATGAGATGAGATTTTACTCTTACTGAAGTGACGAGCTACCCTTTGGTGATAGGAAGCCCAAGTAGGCCATGTCACGAGTTTCGGGAGTAGGTCCGTGGTGTCAAGTTTTTCTTCATTACCATCATGATCGAATAATTGAACTCTTGACTTGGAACCCTCGATATCTACCGGTATAATAGTTTTCGTAAAACACAAGTTATATGGTGTCTCACCACGCTGGTGTAGTGCCATAAGCAAAGATAGAAAGCTCATCAACCCATTACCTCTCAAGACGTGTTTTAGTCCTTTGAGTATAGTCCCTTCAGTTCGTAGTTTGAGGATGTGCTACACCGTATGCGAAATATGAAGATCTTTGCAAAAGGACGTAAAGACTTTTCCAAGAATTGGGTTCCATTGTCGTGATGATCTTTGCGAAGACAAATCGACATACTATATTTTTCCAAACAAATTATTTAGCATTTGCCTCCATAATTTTAGCGAGTGGTTCTGGCTTCCACCCATTTAGAAGTGAGCTAAAATGATAAACTTTCATTGCCTCGATGCTATCTAAAAGGTCCCATGATATCAATCCCCATCAAAAGGCCATGGGCTTTGAAGGATGAGAGCTCATGCTGCATGTGAGAGGTTAGAGTGCAACCGATAACACACATTTTTTTGTGAACTCCAAGCATCTTGTTTCATCGTAGGCCAATAGAACCCTTGCCTTATAATTTTAAGGGCTAGCCCTTCCTCCTAGGTGTTCTCCACATATCCAGTGAACCTCTTATCATGTAACCTCAAGGTGAGAGGCATTTGAGGTACGGCCCAGAAAAGTTTTGTATAGTTCACCTCCGAGACAAGTAAAGTTTGAAGCTTGTCTGAGATGAGAGTAGAAGTTGGGTCTTCGTGAAGGGTTCCTTCTTGTAGAAAAGACAGATGGGGTCCATCCACGAATTTTATCTCATTAATTGCTTGAATTACCATGACCCTTGGATACTAGGAAAATATATTTCTTCAACATGCTCTTAAATAGATCCCAAGATGTAGAAAGCTAGGAGAGTGTCACTGAGTATTCTTCTCGCAAGATGTGAATGATTTGATGTGTCTTGAAATGGGCAAGAAGAGACTTCACCAAGTGGGTAGGGATTATGAGTATTAAAGTTTCCTCAACTTGGGAGGCGACAAGTCGAGAGTCGGTGTATCACTAAGTCTTGAGTCAGTCAATGATAAGTCTCAACCTACAGAGCCTCATATTCACCATATTATTAGTTGCAGAAATTTTAGGTGAAGTCCATACTCTACTATTGGGGAAATAAGTAAGATTCTCACAAGACCAAGATTTCCCTAAGCTCCATCAACATAGGTCCATTGAGGAGACGAAAGGCATGTAGTGATAGCTCTCCTGAGTTGAGGCGCATTCCACTATAAAGTCATGAGTACTTGAGACTTTATAGTAGAGAAAATTTATATCAAACTCCCCAATTCATTTGATTAACCTCCCAAATATTTTTGGTTTCTGTAGGATGGCCCTTAATGATAAATGAGTGTAAACACCGATAGTGTGAGCTTAAAAGTACAGACGTAATTTTTGCGTTGAGAAAACTAAAGCTAGAGCCACCTTATCTGCAAGGGGATAACGACTTTCTATATCAGAGAGAATTTTGCTGACATAGTAAATTGGTCATTATTTTCCATTTTCTTCTCGCACTAAAACTGAGCTTATCTGAAGAGATCGAGATATAAGTATAACATCTCCTTGAATAGGCTTGGATAGTAGGTGGAGATGCTAAATACTCCTTAGTTGCTCAAAAGCAGATCGACATTCATCACCATAAAATTATTATTTTAGCTCCCTTTAATATTTTAAAGAATGTATTTATCCCAATGCGAAGTGATAACGCAGAATTCATCCATTCAAACGTTGAACTTCTTGATATTCTTGAGGAGTCATATCTTTGAGAGCTTTGATTTTCTGGTTGGCCTCTATCCCAGTGGGTTACCATAAATCCAAGAAATTTTCCGACGAATCCAAAAGCACACTTGGTTGGGTTAAGTTGTTGTATTGTAATGTCAAAGAAGGTTAAAGCATATTTCTAAGTAAATATGTTATGATTCTTCCAAGCTTTTCACTAACATGTCATCCACATATACCTCCATCAGGCTATAGTCTTTAAAACCTTATTCATAAGGTAGCACCAAAGATTTTTTAATCCAAACATAACTTGGTAACAAGATAAACCTTTATATGTTTGAAAGTTGTAGCTTTCATCCATTGAGTTCATTTTATTTGGTTGTAACCGAGTAAGCATCCAAAAATTGAGCATTTGATGTCCGACGCAAGATCAACCAATTGATCAATTCGAGGAAGAGGAAAACTATCTTTCGCAAGCCTTGTTAAGGTCGTTGTAATCAATACACATTCTCCATGTTCCATTTATTTTCTTAACCATGACAACATTTTCTAGCCATGTAGGTAATGTACCTCTCGTATGAATCCTATGAGCTTGTTAACTTCTTGCTCAATAGCCCGAGACCATGCAAAACTCTATTCTTTTGGATGATTGGTTTGAATGTTAGATCAATCTTGAGGGAGTGCATAATTACATTGGGATCGACCCCCGACATATTTGTCAGACTCCAAGCAAAGATGTATTGATTTATGCGCAAGAAGTCTATATATTTTTCATTTTATTCTTCTGAGAGCATGGATCCCACTTGCACTGTTCGTAGTGGTTGGTCATCTGATAATACAACAGAGAGCAAGTCTTCTACAAGCTCGGGTACTTCTTCATCTCAAAATTAAAATCTTCGATGTCAAGGTCACAAGGGCTGGTTGAGCTTGTCTGAGGTAACATGATTGCTATCGCTGATTTTCATGCACCCCAACTCCAACTGGGGTTGGAAATTTCATCTTAAGATGAGATACTAAAGTGATTACACCGAAAATTGATTGGAGGGGCCTTCCAAAGATAGCTTATATCAATCGATTTGACCACCATGAATTGGATTAAATGAGTCACTCGAGGAAATTCACCAAGGATACGAAGGGTGATTGTCTCCACTCACATGTAAATTATCAAACCATACAATGGTCTACTGGGGAGCTTTTCCCAACCAGTGCCCATGCTAAGAAATATGGAGAAAAATAAGACATCAACTCCCATTGTCAATCAAAATTCTCTTAACATTATAGCATGAGTCACCCATCTGACGTGACAAGTGGATCTTGATGAGGAACATGAACTCCTTCTAAGTCCGAGTCATTAAAAGTGATGGAATGATCAAGAGACTTCTTTAACTCGCTCTTATGAATGAGAACTTGATTAGATAGTATTGGTCCTCACATTGTTTCAATTTCTCCAACTATTTGATGATTATTTTGTTGTTTCGTGATGATTGCCCCGTTGCCCCCTTGGAGGTATGTATCGAGTTTGATTGATTCTTCACAATCGAGATATCCTTATTGAATGAGCCTCTCAATTTTTTCTTTGAGCTCAAGAGATGTCCACTACTTCAATGGAAGTGACAATATTGCTCGATTTCGAATTTAATTTCACACGCCACTTGATATTTTCTTCATCTCGAATAACTATTGGGAGGTTAACATTAGATGTGTTCGAATGTATTCCTTTTGGGTCATGGTTCACATCGATATGGGGCCATGGAGATCACGACGCCTTGTTGCTTCTTTTGATAGACCGTCCCGATTCTCGGTGCTTTTATGTTTTTCTAGATTGCAAATTTGATGGGCGCATTAGCCTCATCGAGAGATTTGTGCTTCCACACGATGAACCAAGTCGGCATATGAGGACCGTGTCTCGTGATTAAGTGATGAGTAAAAGGCCCCGAGTCCTCCAAGGAAAACTCTTCTTAGGGTACCTGTGTATTTGGTGAGCTTCTAAGGAGAACCTGGAAGTATTCCTTAAGTGATTCACTCTCATTCTGATGAATGCCGGAGAGATGAGAGGAATCTTTAATGATCCTCCTATTTGCAATGAACTGTTCCACAAAAATCTTGACGAGTTCGTCAAAGGTATGGATGGATCCCCTTGGAAGTAGAACCAAGCGAGCTTGCCCCTCGAGGGTAACGGGAAAGACTGACAAAGCAAGGTGTCGAGCTTTGGATATGCATGATGGTCCCGTAATGGTTGATGTGTTCATATGGGTCATTGCCCCATCATAGAATCAATGCTCAAAGCTTGAAACCCACGAGAATATGATGTTGAAGAATAGTCAAAAGGTGATGACTCCTCATACGGTGAGGAGGAAGATGATTTGCCTTGAAGGTGAAATTCCTTGCATTAAGCATCATAGCACGTATAACATGACGAGGATCAACAGACGAATGTCAAGCTACCACAACAATTGGTGGATTGTTGAGTCGTGATGAGTAGAACTAGTGTCAAGGAGATCAAGATCACGCTGAAGCGAGGAACTTGTTAAGATCGACATTTTGACCTCCCAGCCAATGATCGATCTTGGGGAGGTGTGTCCATGGTAGTGGCCATGTTTCAAAAGTCGGATCATCTCATTTTGAGATTCTTCCATTCGGACACGATCTTCTAAAGAGATCCTATCGCATCTTCACCGTGTGTGGTCACGCCTATTGTGGGGAGTGAGGCGTCCCTTGATTCAAGGATTGATTTCGAGAGTGATGGGAGTTTGAGCGGAGGCCCATTGTACGAGTATTGCCTATTTCATAATCGAGTGTTCACAAAATTGTGATTGAGGGTCTCTTCCCACGATGGTGCCAAACCGCTGCTAAAAAAACCGCGTAGAGTAAAGTTTACGCCTTAGCCTTGTTATGAAATCCATCACACACATGTATTTAAAGAGGAACAAGAAAACTCAAATTTTCATGTGAAAACTTCAAAAGAGGGAAAAACTACGGCTAGCTCAAAAAAAAGCTTCCACTATGTATGCTGAGTACAAAATCTTCCGATAACGGATTATAATGTATATGAAAGGAACAACACTATGTAGTCACGCTCGTGGTAATAATTGCTGGGCGAGTAACAACGGCGAACAGGACCGACGAGGGAGGTCATCATGGATACCCAGAGGTTGACGAGGACGGCGCGGCGATACGGCGTGAGTGGTGGCATGATTGTGCTTGAGGATCTTCAAGCTTTAGGCTCTCTCCTCTCTCTTGTTCCCCATATGAGAATGAGGCTATTTATATGGAGGAGTATCTAAATACATGCAAAACCATTACTCCACTTCATGACGGCTCACAATGATCCTTTGATCATTTGATGTATTTTAAATATTTGAATGCTCAAATGAAGTCGAATTTTGAGATCTTGTTATCCGGCCATCAAGACGCCGATTTGACTATAAACACTCCATGTTTTAAGAGCTTTTAGGGATTTAACCGATATCCCAAAGTTTCCAATGATATTTTAAGTGCTTCGATCTCAATTTCAACTTCGGATCAGCTTGCTTTTAGCATCAAGATTCGTGCTTTGCCTAGTAGTATTTTAAGTGTCATATCAATTCTTATAGATATAATCCCCAAATTTTTAACAAATATGTGCAACTCATAGATTGAGCTGTAAGCCCCATTTTAATTAAATGAATATAAACCCTAAACTTAATTCATAATCGAGCATTCCAATGATTATAAGCCCCATCTACAAGTCAATCTGTGTATTGTATTGATTGTAAGCCCAATATATAAGTCAAATTAAGCCTTCTAATAGATGTAAGCCTCAATTCTAATCAAATTTTAATTTTATTTTTATTCAAATGCATTTACCATTCCATTTGATACAAAGAGATACAAGAAGAAGGAAGTGATATTTTAATTTTATTTGATTTTGTCCATGTTTCTTGTTTTTACTGCAAACTATATATATATTCTTCTAATTATTTCATTAAAATAATTGTTGGGATTTTTTTTTTCCTTCATAATAAATGAGTTAACTCAACAATCAATTAGATGACATACAAGATACACTTTACTCTAGTTATTAGGAGCTTAGACTTTGAACTCAAAGTCTTGAATTAAAGCTCTTACACATGTATTATATGTGTGAGTTAATAACTAAGTTTACTCAATTATTTCAAAAAATTCAAAAAAAAAAAAAACCAACTAGATCTCGTAAAAATAAGTTAAAATCGGGCTTGAACTCAATTTATTAAAGCAAAAGCTTAATATCCACATCGATTTACACCCTGGCGCTAGGGGGAAGAAGAGTTTTTCTTATATAGAGAAAAATATTATATTTTATTATATATTTTTTTAAGATATTTAAATGAATTTAATTATAAACTCATATATATATATATATAATGTATATGCAAAAATATGAATTTAAGACTTGTTTTAAAATTAAAGCTTTCAGATTAAGATGAATTGCACTATTATAAATTTTTTATTAATAAAAAAATCTTAGCGGCCACCTCCGGTGCGCTGGTATGGTATGGGCCGGAAGTAGCCCACCAATAAATGCAGCCCCTTTTATTACTGACAGCCATTATCTCCAGGGTTTTTTTTTTTTTTTTTTTTTGAATGAGTATCTAAGCATCCATCTATTTTTTAATATCATTATGATTAATCCTAGAACAAATAACATTCACTTATATATCAAATCTACTTATTTTTATCATTACGATGACGCTTATGAAAAGGAATCAATCAAGGGATTTTCATATTTATATCAATAAGAAGAGATTATATCAAGGTTTTGTTCTTAAGCTGTCATCGAACCAACTAATAAAGATAAGAAGGGTTGGTACGCGTTCGCATTAACCCTAAAAAAATGGACGTGCTTCGCTTTTTTTTTTTTTTTTATGTCGGTCATCTCATTTTAATATAATTTTTAACATAAATCAAACTCTAGTGATTTATATATATAAATATTTAGATAGATAGATAGATGTTGTTTCAGTGTATTGATCTTATCTATTTTATTTAAGAAATGTTTTTTAAAATTTATATACACTGATATAATTCTTTTATATATTTACATTAAATTTGAATATTTATAAATAGATTTTTTTTAGCAAGGTGATTTCAAAAAGTAATAATGGTGATATTTTTGATGTAATAATAAAGATTTAGATGTTATTTAAATAAAAATAAAAATTTAGGTGTAAAATATATAAATATATAAGAATTACGTGATATATATATAAATCCTCTTTTTTTTAATATTAATGTATATATTATAAATTCCTGGTAAGAGCGCTGGAATTGAGTTTTCGAGATTTTTATATTGAGATTTTATATTGAGTTGTATCACACGTGCTTTGAACGTGATTCATAAAAAAATAATTATATACATATCCAATATCACTATTGGTGCATTTATCTTGATGTTGGGGATGTCGGGTGACAACGTTATATTTATGTGGATGTTGTAGTTAGACAATAATGACTGATGAGGATATTAAGATTGAGTGATAAGGATTTCAAGTGTAAAATTAGATAATGATGATAGAAAAATCATAGATAGATAATGAAAGTTGGATAATAGTAGTCAAAATAGATAATCAGTTTATATTAAATGAAATGGTTTGATATAGTTAAGTGATTTTGGATAATTGGTGTATTTTATATTATGATTAATGTGTAAAGCACATATGATAGATGATGGTGTGGAGCTCTAGTCTTCTTTCAATTTCTAAAATTTTTCAAATTTTTATTCAAAGTTCAAGCATCCCTACATGTGAAGAATGAGGTCTATTATAGTTTTTTGGAATGATATTTTAACCACTTATTCAAAATTTTAAAACATTTCATCGCACAATCTATTTTAATTCATTTGATCATTTTTCATTCCTTCATTATATAAGATTTTAATAACTTTAAAATAAAGTAATTTTAGGCATTAGATTCCTCTCATCAATAGTTTATTTTAATTTCAACTGTCAAGAAATCAAGCAGTAGTTAGACATTCATGAAAATTTTAATTATATTCATGTATTTAATTTGAGTTCATTTGGAGTCATATCAGAACAATTTTTAGTGTTATTAAATTTATCTCATTGATATGATAATTATAAATATAAATATTGCATTGAAGTTTGAGCCTAATAAGGTGAATTTTCTTAATATCATATAAAGATGATTTATATGTTAATCAACTCATAACACCCATTGAGATGATGTAGCTGAAGAAAGTGGTTCATTAAACATGCTTGGATCATTTCTCACTCAAAGATGAATTTAAAGGGACAATTTCATGAAGAATTTGAAGGAGGACATGTCATCAATATTAAGATTTCAAAGGTTATGTGCAAGTGAAAGCCTATAGTGTTTCTATATTTTCTATATACATGGATGAATTTTGATGGCTATGGAACTTTGAAAAAAAAAAATCAAAAAGCTAAACCAACTAAACAACATAAAAGTACTTTTTAGATATCTCAATAACCATTTTATAACATTTGGAGAATTACAAAGTCTATTTTAACAAACAATCGATTATGTCAAACTCTCATTTAAGACCCAAAATCATCAAAAATAACTTTCAATGGCTGAAACTAGTGGACCAAGGTGAGTTAACTCACCTCACCTCCACCATGGCCAAAACCAATGAACCCAAGGAGAAGCCAACCACTTGTCTGAAACCAATGGACCCAAAGGATAAAATTTTTGATATCTTAGACTTGAGTTGTTATTTTTAAGTATCAACAAAGAATTTTGAGTTGATTACGAGTAATGTCGAGTTAAATTTTTCAAAAAATACCAAGCCAAATAACATGATAACAACACTTAATTTGAAATAATTTTGTTTATGACCTTGAAGATGGTGCACCTAAATCTTCAAAGTGTATTCATTCTACTTAATTCTTCCAAATTACAAAACTAATGCATTGCAGAAAAGTTTCATTTAGGGCTCATTTGCAAAGTAGTTTTCAAAAGCTGCGAGAAGTTGGTGGAAACATTCTTTGATTTGCTTGGAAAACTCGTTCGAGAATCTACTTGCATTTGTACATAAATGAAAAAAATATTCCTATGTCTATATAAGTTGAATAAATTTAAACAAAATGAATAAAAATATGATAACTGATACTCATATATAGTCAGAAGTCAACTAATAAATTACATTAAGAGATTGCACATCACTTAATAAATAATACTACCTAATTAATAATATAATATTAAAAATAGAAGTAGAAGTAGTATGATCAGAATATTAAGCCTAATATCCTATTCATCAAATCTTTTAATTTTTTTTTCATTGCTACCCTCTTAGCATGAACATTGTTTGATGTGTCACCCTCGTATTCATCAATCCATCTAAAGTAGTTACAATCATCTCATATTCTATTTCTTGGATACACAAAATCTTCTCCCATAGTTTCTTTCCTTATGTGAAGTGAATACATAACATCGTAAATCACAGTTACAATACATAACTCTAGACTCAGTAGAGCTCTTTGAACTCATATTTCTTGATAAAGTAAATTGTGTAAGCATTAAAAATATTAATATGAGGACTGGTCACATTACAAAATATTTTTCAACTAAAAATGAAAAGACAAAATATTTATTTCCCCAAAAGTGATAGATATTTCTTTAAGAGAAATAGAAGGGTTATAATTATTAACAAAAAAGATAGTAATTTGGCTAAGTAAAATTACTTAACCATTGCAAGGCTCCGACATATAGAAATACCTGCAAGAAGCTCAAAAAAGACATAAGAAAATGTAAAAAGATACATTAAAGTAAATTATAACGGCCTAGGCTTAGTGAAAGTCTATCCTAAGGAGCAACATTGTATGTGAGCATCCAAACTTTAAAATGAAGAGTTACAATCACATAAAATGCTACCAGCCTTAACGATAAAAAAATAACATCAATGCCATCATAGCCCTTTCCTTCACTATCAGAGAGAATCAATAGCAAGTTCTAGATACCACATAAGCGGAACAATACAACCAAATTAAGAGTTTCCAAATATATTGTGTATGATGACGAGATAAAAAGGGTCACCTCCACCAAGATAGATAAATAGCAATACCAAAAGAGCATTGGAAAAGCCAAAATAAATTCCAAGATCAACCAAGTCACCACCAGTAAAACAACAACCACTAAATATAATATATTGTCTGCATTTTAACATGCTTGATAGTTTTATTGAGAAGACTATACAATGAAAGAATCTATTCTCAAGAAAGTCTCAAATTCATTTACTAAAAAAATAAATACATAAATTAAATTGTTAGTTTAACTTGTAACTTAAAGTATGTAACTTTAGGTAGGATAGGTTTTGATCTAGCTTGCTAAATCACTTTGACGATTCAACAAACCAAATTCAGATTAATCTATCTAAGCTTGTTGTGTCATGAACAATTCTTTCATAAAATATTACTCGAGCGAGCAACAATTACAACAGCCAACCCAATTCGATCTACAATACAAAAGAAAAGTTCTAAAGCCAGAAAACCACCATTCTGTTTGCTTGAGAACCCAAAGAAAAGAATAGGAGCAATAATAATTTATTAGCCAACCCAATCCTATCACCAACAACAATGACTCTAAAGACACATGAGTAAAGACAACACAAATCAATTAAAGAGCATCGGCCAATAACAATATACCAATTCGATCAACAGTACAAAATAGAAAACCAATAACAGCTCTGAAAGCCACCCCGCCAAAGCCATAGTACCACCAATCCATTTACATGAGAACCCAAAGAAAAGAATAGAACAACATTAATTTTGAGCTAACCCAAACCTATCACCAACAACAACAACAACAGCTCTGAAAGACACCCAGCCAAAGCAAAGACAGCACAAATCCAATTTCTAAAGAACGCAAAGAAACCAACAAGATAAGAACAAGAAGATTCGATCGACAAAGAAAAAATATGACTCAAAGACACTAATTCAAAGTAAATGCACAAAGCAATTAAAATATAAACAACAACAAGATCAGAAATAACAATAGCCAATCTAATTTGATCAAGAATAGAAAATAGAAAACCAATAACAGCTCCGAAAGACACCCAATCAAAGCAAATGCAATAAGCGGTAAAAGTAACAACAATAAGAAGATCAATATAACAATACTAAGGTAAAGCAATATGACTCAAATCATTTATCTAACATCTTTAAGCGAGATAGCAAATAACAATTCTCTTCTTCAAGTAAATTTGATGATGAATACATTGTATAACTAATTAACACTTCCCCATAACTTAAAGATAATCCTTTATCAATCAGTAATTAGTTTGTAGGAGTGAGCACATTTAAGCAACAGAAAAGCAAGGAAGAGAAAAAAAGCAGTTCCACTAATTGATCAGTCAAGTGAATGCCACCTAGCCCAAAAGGAAATAGCATCAACTATACCACCATAAGAGAGAAGGGGAAGAACTTTCCAAATAATCTCCCACATAGTGAAACCACCATAAAAAGGAATCAAACCCTCCAGAGTCACAAGGCAATCACATAAAGGCTCAAGTCCACCTAATATAGTGTGAAAATAACTATTCCAAAATGCAATGAAGAATAGAGGTTAAGATATGAAGCCATATTTTATTTAAGCAACTTGAATAAATTACAAAAAAGAATAGAGGTTAAGATGAATATGTAACATTAGAATTAAGCACAGAAGATGAAACTATAAATTTATGCTCACTTCGGTGTAAAAAAAATTGCAAAGTTATTACCTTTAACAGTTTGACTCAAATTTAGCTAGGAACAAATTTCAATTACAGCTTCATGTAAGACATCTTCCCCGCTTCAAGATTTTAAATGCTACAATTTGACAATGGACTCTTGAGATTAAAAAATTTCTTTCTTTAATCTTCAACAATATGACAATGGACTCTAGTTGAAAGAGCCAAAACTGCTCTTTCTTATATCTTTCTTATATCTTCAACAATTTGATCAGCAACTAGAGTCCTTGTCCATGCCCTTCACAACAATAATATTATGAAATTTTGAAAGAGCCAAATGTCATCAACTTATTTTCCTCAATCACTCTCCTCACCTTCCTCACATCTTCCAACCTGAATGAAGATGCGTAAATAAAATAATAAAATAGCTAATATATTAACTCTTTATTGTTCTAAATGATAAATTATAATATTGAAACTAACTTAATCTTCAAAATATACAATATTATAAATATAGTAGATGTGTCTTTGGTATAGAAGATTTAAAGTCTATAATCACATAAAAGGTTACCAATATCACTACTTATTATCATAGTGAGAGTTCTATACTTAGAGCCATAATATCTTAGAGCCATAATTTATATCATATTCTATATTCTCTAAGGCATCTGTAATTTGCTCTCGTAACTCTTTCATCTCCTGAGCTCCTTCTCAGTCCTGTGTCTTCAACTCCGTGGCATGTTGACTCATTTCAACCATTGAGTAGTCCAACTGATGTTCGAATGCTTCAGGTGGAACAAATGATTGGTCGTTGTCAACAATGTTGAACTCTACGTCATGGTGTGATGGGTGACAACATATGTAGTTATGCAACGCCATAGTCACTGCAACTATTTTAACCTGCTTCTTAAAAGAGTACGCAAACATATCACGTAGAATAACTCATTTCTTCTTTCACACTCCGAAGGATCGCTCAATTACACAACGCAACGATAAGTGGCGTTTATTAAATAATTCTTTTCAGCCCTTGGTGACTTGGCTGCTCCTTTCAAAATCAGGAATATGATATTTTATTTTCAAAAAAGGTTTCATGAACCCTCATTGCATTGGGTAACTAGCATCAACAACGTAATATTTTCTTGTTTACATTTCTAATTAGAATATGTAAAAAATATCATATTCGTTGTACTCAATGGATGATTCATTCAGTAATACCTGGAGGAGGCAATGGGAAGTTGTTTTCTCTGTGCCATATATCATTGTTGAATATGCGACTATCATGCACACTTCCTTTCCATCCAGCCATTAAAAGGTGAACATATTGCCATCACATTATTGTAGGTCGTCGACGATGTAAGTGATATTATCGGGTTGATGGCACTCGACATGTGTTTCATCAATTGCTCCAATACAATCCTACAATAGAATTTGCTTTAAACTTAGGTGATAATCAGAAATGGTCAATTTTAAATAAACTTACAAATGAAGTATACTTTGAAATATGGCATGTATCGATAATGTAGAATCTCAGTAAGTATATTCTAGAAAGTTGAATTTATCGACTTTATAACTTTAGTTGATAAACATACCAAAGCATCAAGGCCAATGAGAAGTATCTGCTTATGGTTTCGGAGGAGTGCTGAAATCGCTCGCTAGCCCTGATAGATGCATTATGCGATAAAATATACAGTGTTAAGGTCAAGATTTCTCTAGTCGTAGTTCTTGAAGATCCACTAAGTTCATGTAAATTTTGTAATTCCTACAGCAGGTCAATGAAAATAACTTGTGACATACTAAACATGTTATGAAATCTCTCTCGGTGCCCTACTAGTAACTCATTGATCCATTTTTCACCAATAAATCTAGAAGTCATACATGGAGTCTTGCAAACATAAGTCTCATAGTACTTATGTATTAAGCATACTGCTGTAACAATCGTAGTCATAGGTTGATCATCATCATCACTATCCATAACTACAACTAATGACAAAGTAACACACATCATTACTATATTAGCCTTTATAAATTAAGGTACTAAACAAAATTCCTGCAACTAAAAAAGTTCAGCAGTTTATAGAAACAAGTACAACAAGTAAAGAAGAGTGAACTCTCCACTACCAGATCATGATGAAGTTTAAATTTTGACAGATCATAAAACATCTGTTCTTAAAGGCAATATAGCTAAACATCACATGATTCAAAATGATAGTGTAGATAATGAACTCTCCGTTCAGGTGCCATAGCCACAAAGATCTCTCGCTTGTTTGGATCTTCAAGCAACCTGGTTGAATGCAGATAAAGTGGAATATCATCAAAAACTTCGACGATTTTATCTAAAATAGTGATCGCCTCAGATAGTGATGGCGTAGCAGTTGCCTTATTCGCTCTGGAAGTGCATGCACTGACTTACTCGATATCGATGTGGAGGAATCCAACATCTCCCCCCGACCTCTGAGCTGCGGTGAACATGACTAGATTTGGTGAGAATGTGGCATGTAACAATTTATTGTCTGAATCATATGAAATAGTCCTTTGCTCAGAATAATTTTATTCTTATTCAATATCATCAGCTTCTTGATTTGGTGTCCAAGAATGGGCACCTGTGGCAACCACACAACTGAACATGAGATCCAATTTCTCTTTAATTTCAGGATCTAAGCCGCAATATCTAAATTTCTTCGCATTTGGTAATATATGCAAGAACACATGCAATTATGTTTAGATGTTATGTTCATATGAACTCTTTGTCAAGTTATTAGAGTGGAAAATTATGTATACGATAGTTACCGGTGTTTTCTACCAATCGTCGTCGATAAATCTTCTTCTTCATCCATCCCAAACCGGTTGATTCATATTTCAACTCTTTCCACAATTTTCAATCCTTCTTCAACTGATCCCATTTATTTTTAAGTTGTGTCTTGTTGTACTCCCTTCCAATTTTCTCCTTAAATTTTTTGGTTAAATTACTCCAACCCTCTTTATTAAAATAGGTCATCGGTCTATTACCCAAGTTTATCTCCTTTAGACAAAGATCACAAAATATTATTTTCACATCTCTCTCCCAAGTAGCACCGGCTCCACCTTCCCTTGGGTTTCCCATTTAAAGATCATATCATTATCACATAAGCGATGAAACCCAGATGAATCAAACAACAAATGATTGCAATTATTTAATTTGGTTAGGCAGTGCTAAACATAAAACATAACTTATAGCGAATATACAATTGTACTTTAGTATTTCTCATGCAAATTTATATATCTTCAAATAATGTATGTAAGCAATATATTAATAATTCTTCATATTACTAAGAGTATGCTTTATGTCCAAATTATAGAAGAATCAGTTGCTCTCTTGACCATAGAAATTTAGTATATTACTATCATCGAAGCTGCAAAGAAAATGATTAGGTTACAAAACTTCTTGACAAAACTTGTTAAGGGCCAACAAAATGGCAATCTTCATTTTGATAGAATAAGTGCATCTAGCCAAGAATATTGCATTTCATGCCAGGATGAAGCACATCTAGCTAAGATATCATTTCATTCATTTACTCCTAGTAGACATGTTGATGAAAGAGTTAAAAAATTGAAGCAATGTTTACCTGCCACATTATAGCTTTTACTATGATGGATGTTGCAAATCTATAGTATGATTATAACCAAGATCCAATTTACCATTATAACCGAAGATCCAATTTTTCAGAGACTGAATCGAAGATCAAATTTTTCATAGAGGTCGAGTATGATTTCCTCTCTACCTCATGGGCACTTAGCACAAAATAATCTCTCACCCGTTCAAATAACAAATGCTCAAAGGAGAGATCAAATACGACGAGCTTCAAAGATTTGTCGAAAACGGATGCTTACCTTGATAGAAGACGGAAGACGACAAAAGAGATATTAGAAAGAAGGAAGATGACAAAAGATGGATACGTAAGGAGGAGATCGAAGCCATGGACTCTCAGATCTGTCAATGGGAGAAAAAAAAGAGCACGGACACGAGAGAACAGAAAGAGCACGGGCATGGGCGAACAGAAAGAGCACGGGCCATGGGGGTAGTTTAGATAAACTTTTTTCCCCCGCTGCGGGCAGCTCCCTTCGATCCGCATTCGAGCATCACGGCAGATTCCCTACATATCGCCGAAACAAACGACCGAGCGACGCGGTTCGAACCACGCCGCGAACGAAACGGGCCCCAAACAGGCCTTTAATCAAGTTTTGATGAATCCATTTTATAATTTTAATACAAAACAAATCCCAGATTTCTTTGTAGTTGGAGCCCATTATTATGCATTGAGTTGAGCAACAGGTTCTGTCTAACGTACGATAATAGATTTCTGAACTATTCAGATATTGTAGAATCTAATTTTTTAATAACATGAAATTTAATATATCTTAAGATCATACTATTTTTATCCCAAAAAAAAGACAAATTCTCAAGACATAAAATCTCATGAGTAAATAATTATCATATAAGAACTTTTTACTATAAATTTATATAATTTATTAATTTTGAGAATTATATATATTTTTTAAATATATGTCACTTTTCTACATATACATTTTAAATTTAAGATAATATAATTCACATCTATTTAATTTATGACTTGAATTTTTTTGATGAATTATTAAATAACCCATCTCACATACATCCAAAATAAAATTTTTGAGATTCTAAATTGTTATCATGAGGGAGACCTACGGAGCCGTCGGTTGAGGGCCTGATGATGACCCACGATCGCGTATGAGTGTGTGTTTATTACCCTCACGGGTTCAGTGATCAAAAAAAAAAAATCTATTGTCATAATATTTTTCGAAAAAATAATAATAATAATAAAAAGTTTAGGATATTTTGAAGGCCATTAAATATTTTTGAGTTAATTCTAACAAAAAATTGAGTTTTTTATTATAAGATTTTTATTTTAAAATAAATTTAAGACTTATTTAGAATAAATTTTGAATCAGAATATTCTACTTTTTTTTTTAAGTTTATTAAATTTTTTCTGCCTTTCCCTCTCGTTTCTCTCTCTTCGCGAGAATATACTTTTCCTTTCGGATCTTAGTTGGCCAAAATAGTACTTTTTAATAGAATGCTCTCTCTATAATAGACTTAACTGGGCGGAGGGCCTCCGAGCCATTAAACAAGCATTGCACTCTCAGATCAAAAGATGGGTCTGCTCTGCAATGTTTTTACAAGCCCGCCATCACCCTCGACGACTCTTCGACGAAGAACAAACTACCGAAGCAGCTCATGGGATGAAAGCCAGATACAATCTCTGAATACTGTTCCCACTTATTTTCTCTCATCGGTACGTATGCTTCTTTATATTAAAACAGTTATCACTTTCAATTCATTTTTTTCCTTTATATGCTTTCTTTTAACTCCTTCAAACCAAAACGCAGCACAAATTTAGGGAAGTGGATCAAAATAATTCAGAGATTTGCTATCTAGGATGTAATTTATGAGAAGAATGAACTTCGCACTTAATAATTTCCCTTCAGCTACTCTCGATAAAGAAAACTGAGCAAAAAATCTATAAATTTAATTATCATTAAACACGCCGCTTTATTTATGTTCAGATTTCAATCTCAGATCCAAATTTGCCATCATGGACATTTCGACGAAGAACAAACTGCAAACGCAGCTCATGGGATAACAACCATATACAATCACAGCCTTCTACTAATTATTTCTTCAAGGTTCTGATGATTCCTACAATAATTTTTTTTTTCTTTTAACTGATCAGTATCATTCGCGAATGATTCTTGTAATTCATTTGGTATGATTTGATTTATATATGTACAGGAAGATGCAAATTTACAGCAAAGATTACAGAAGTTGAAGGAGGAAGTTAGGTTTCTCATTGACAAGAATGGCGCAATTGCTGATCAGCTGAAGCTCATCGATTGCATACAGCAGCTTGGGGTGGCTTATCACTTCGAGGAGGAGATAAAAAATGTGTTGTGTTTCATCAATTCATCGATAGAAAAGCCAAGCTTGGAAATCAAAGACGATGTTTATGTCATGGCTTTGTGTTTTAGGCTTCTAAGAGAAAATGGCTTCGATGCGCCCAAAGGTATATACATACATACATATTTTCTTGAAATATATATTTTAAAAACTTTGTTCCACTAATTTTTGTTATAAACAGAAGAAAATGGCTTCATATTCCTCTTTTTTATTTTTCTTATAACTACTGACTAATTACTAAAAAATATGGCAAAATTTTTAAACTAAGCATGATTAAAATATTAATTAGCGAAATAAGCAGGTTTTTAAAAAAAATTAAAAATAGACACTTAGAATTTAACCTGAGCCAGCCTGCTTTTAAATAAAAAATTTTTTTTGACAAGCTACACTGTTTTGATCATATCTCAATCATTTGTTATCTAATTCAAACTTTGGTATCGCTTTGAATCGCATAAATTGGCCACGACTTTCATATTAACCCGAATTGAGATTGTGACGCCTTACATAAGAAATTTTGATGTATCTGAATTTAGTTACATTTATGATTTAAATTTATATATATATATATATATATATATATATATATATATATATATATATATATATATATATATATGACATGCACAAAAGGAACCTTATATATAAACTATATTTGTAAAATAAAAGAAAACTTAACTTAAAGGATAATTTATGATTCTCTCGTAAGTTTTACATAATTTTGTATTATGTATATTTTATATGAAAATAATGACTATATTAATTTTTATATGAGTATTTTTTTCTTTTGAATGAATTATTTGTTTGATTAGTAGACTTTGATCATATTAAAAAATAGAAAAATAAATGTGATGAATGCTTATTTTTAATTTTATATTTTTTTTTGCATTTTTTTATAGAGTGAATTATTGAATTTTGAATGCTTAGCAGTTTGCATATTGGAGAATTTTGATGTGCTTGTTCATTATCTTAGTGATATTTAAATATTTAGACCATTTTTTTAAAAATATAAAAATGTAAAAAATTATAAATATTTTAAAATAATATGTTGATTATAATCACATATAAGATACAATTGATCCCATAAATTTATTAAATAAAGAAATGTGACTAGAACAATATACATCAAGGTAACATATAATGTACAACTACAGAGTATGCTAGAGTACATCTAATGAGCGTGCATGGTGGTCTACTTCCTGGTGTAATGTGCGCGTCGGAGGTCGCAAGTGATGATCTGCGCACATCATCTTCATGGTCGGGTCCGCCGTGTCATCTGAGGTGTAACATCCGATATCTCGCGATGCCCGGCCGAAAGGGTACTATGGGGTACATTGGATGCATCTGCATGTATAGGATGGGTGAGGATACATGGAAGAGCTGTACCGCCAGATCAAATGGATCAACATGCCTTCTGGCGGAGTACTGAGTGTGTGCTATAGGGGTAAGTGTATGGACCGACGTCTGGCATGGACGATGGACCTGCATCGAATCCTGTAGCATGTGGCTGAGAAGACTGCGACGCTGCATAGGAACTACTAGCTTCGTCTGCATCTCTATACCTGCTATCTGATATGTGCATGTCCTTATTAAGTTTCCTGCATAATTCCTCGTAAGTATTGATCGAATGCTGGAAATCAGAGTCCATATCTCTCCCAAAATAAGCTGAGAATATATCCTGTGTGTCCAAGATATGTTCCCTCTGTGTAGAAAAAAAATTATGTTGTATATTAAACATATAAATTTATGAATAACATAAATTTCTTTTAACACTTACCATCGCCTCTCCGTGAGCATGAGGGTAGTGGTCGGTTTGGTAGGAGCCCGAGCATGAATAAGGAGGCCCGTGATCGATACCACCTCATATACCGACTCACCGGGGTCAACGTAGGTGGAACGCACCCACACATCAACAATGGCATCGTTCCGGCCTCCCAATGTGTAATATGGGTGGTAAACATCCAACATCGCCTTTCCCCCATCGACCGAAATGAAGGATCAATAGGATCGGCATCAACTCTGGGTGATAACCCGAACTGTCTTAGAACGCGATCAGGGAGATACCACTCGATGCGCTTCCAACAGATCAATGGAACTCAAGCTAGCCATATCTCACGACCATCCAAACAAACATCTGCCACTCTAGTGTGGATCTGCTGGCCATAAGGTTCCCATATCACCTACAGTAGTCATTTAATAAATTTTAGGTCATGTATGAAATTAAAAAATAATAATAATAACCAGTAGTATCATACCGCTCAAGCAAACCATCAAGCTCATCCTCGACATGAGTGTGTTTCATCTCCATGCGGTAAGTCTCATTCCATCCGCAACCAACACTCAAACCTCCAACTCAACTGGGTAGGTACCGCAATGGTTCGACCAACGCGTGTAAATGCTCCCGTGACCATACCGCAGAGTGCAAAACATCCGCCATGTTCGCCGATCTTGTTGCCTCATTCATCTCTATATAAGTGAGCCAACACGGCGATCCAATGAACTTACTAAATAATGTCGATCCTCTAATGGTGTAATCGGAGATGTACCGACCGACGATCTGGCATGAAGCATCCTATAGTGAATAGATGTACGCCTCGACATGCCTCCAAAACTCAACATCCGAATGTCCAAATAAGAATCAAGAATGTCCAACGCACAACGTAATGGCATGCGTGTCGGCGGCGTCTTGCCCCATACGAAACGTATGTCGATGTGTCAAAGGGATCGTGGTATACATCGTGCTCGGATGTCTACCAATCACTGTCGAACAATCCGCCATATCGCCATCGTCTACCAACTCCAACAACTGTCAAACCTATAAGTGGAGGTCCATCAATCTGAACACCTAGGATCATGGCTACATCCTGCAATGTGACTGTCATCTCACCAACCGCTAGATGAAATGTGTTCGTCTGTTGTGACCATCGCTCCACCAAAGCTGTGAGTAAGTGATGATCTAGTCTGAGGTACTGCAACTGTGAAACACAGTGTAATCCAACCTCTCGTAGTCCATCCATGAACCGGGGGCAGTTAACTGGCCATTCACTGATCATAAGTAAATGTGAAGTACCTCGAATCGTATCGCATAAGACAAAGTATAAGTACCATAAATTAAGATAAAATGTAAGAAGCATACTTTCCAGCGATATCACAAATAGTACATGAACATACCAAATCGATGTGCGCACTAATGCCACGATGTTTCACCGGCGGTGACCATAATCGGTGAGGTTTCGGCGCGTACGCCGACGCCTAATCGCCCCGCATCCTCCGCCATATTACCCGAAAATTTATCATAATAAGGAAGGCCCTCTAATCATAATAATTAATGTTGGTGAAAAATATATTTTATTTTACGAGCCTAACTTAAAATCATTTATTACTAAGACAATCACAATATAATAAAAAAAGTAAAAGTTAGTTAACAAATAAAAAAAACAAAAGTTAGTATGCAACTACTTGTACATATCTAAGATAAAAATAAAATCTACTAAACAAGTTCGACATGAATAAGCATATTAACATAAAATATATAATCCTTTCGTATGAACTTCGCATACATAATATCTTTTCCATTAATTCAGAAAAGAAAGAATAGCTACGCAATAATGGAAATATTTTCACAAGTGATGAACAGATTTAAACAGAGTAATTATAAGGAAATGTGAAGGTAATGCAATTTGAGTAAGTAATTATGATGAAGAGCATTTTCAGCAAGTGATGAAGAGCATTGACCCAATTGCTGGACAAAGAGCTCTCCTTATTTAGCTCCATCACTTACTCTTAAATAACATTATATAAAATATGATCACTTTCTATCAACAATTTAAAAGAAAAAATGCTCCATCTAGTCAATTTTAAACTTTCTAATTCTTCATTTTTAATACAAAATAATAATTTATATATAATCATCCAATGCCAATCTATCACATCATATCCTATATAGTAAAATTTATTGTATTTGAGTAAATGATGAAAAAGGAATGCAATGAAAATTTACATTATATTCATTTTTCAACCGACTATGCACATACATTTACATGAAAAAGGAATTAGTGTCAACTAGGTAAAATAAATCTCTTCTGCAGTTATACCTCCAAATAAATACTCAACCAAAAGGATCATATTCCAGAAATAAAAGAAGAAAATAAAAGAAGAAGAAATGAACATGAACAAGATGTTTCGTTGCGAAGATCCCACAATGTAATTGATATGCTACTAAAACTTCATTAGATAATTTGACTACACTTGGAAAAACCGATTTCCACATATTAATACAACACAGATACCTGAAAGTGAAAAAGGTACAATGCATAGTTCTAAGTACAGTGACAGAATCTGCAAAAGTACAAATACATATGCTGTAATAAGATACTTGAAAGCGAAGAAAGTACAAGTAAAAAACTAATGTCGTCTTTTCGGACAAGTCCTATTATGCCCGGATTTTGCATATACCACATATTCTTTTGTTCTTCAGTATGTTCTCGCCCATTGTATTTGTATATCACGGGTCCTAGGCCTACCGTCACTTCTTCTAACATTTGGTGGTATAAGTTCTAGTGTGTGTTGACCCGCTAAGTACATCAACCGTCATGACGATCGGGGATAACATGAAATTGAGCAGATGTTTGGCGGTACATCCAGATAGTAAGGAGAGACGAAGTCTGTGTGATTCATGCGACGCTGTCCCATCACAGGAATAACATGAGGACATGGAATATGCAGTAGTTGTTGTCACATACGTACACGCTTGAGATTACGCCGACCTTGAATGACGTAGATGACATTGTGAACGGTATTCTCACATTTATCCGTGGGATCGAGCATCTTCTTGCTTTCGCTCATTTTGCCGCAACCGAGCCTTCACGTGGAGCAAAAGTGAATCATTTGCGGATCGTGACGCGGTCGAGTCTTTTGTTGAAGACTGCCACCAGATTGTAGAAAATGGAACTGATCAAAGCCTGGATTGGTAAACCACGTGCCCTCTTTAACACACTGTTGAAACACTCTGAGGCGTTGGTTGTCATAGTACCATAACGGAACCCCTCGTCATGGCACAATGTCCACTTTGCCACATCTCTAGCTAGTAGCCACTCTGCAGCTTCTGGTTTAATATTCTTGATATCCGTCATATAACGTGTGTAAATGTGGATGTCAGTTGTATTTCCCGCGACATACATTTTTTGACACATGAACTCTGTATCAGAAATGCCCATAGTTCTGCATGCCTTCTTGAAATTTTTCCTGAGATGGCGTAAACAGTGTCGATGTTTTGCCCATTGAAGAATCTCACGGCATGCACGCACCAATCCGGAATGTCGATCAAAGATAATGCATAGATCAGGTCGCGTACATATAATTGGAACCAAGTCTTGTAAAGTCCTAATAAACCAGTTCCAAGATTCAATGCATTCTGCTTCAACTATCGCAAATGCTAAAGGAAACAAACCATTACAAGATCGATACCAACAAGCAAGAATGTCAGTACTTGCCCGGTAGAAAAGTACAAGACTCAAGACCGGTCTACGAATCGCCAACCAACTATGGATGGACCAAAGCCCGAAAATGCGTCAAATCGACTCGAATTGCTTGAATACACCGCGTGGATAATCAACATAAGACAACCATAAACCCATCCAAATATAATGACTCTTCCCAACTACAAATATACTTTGTATGGCCTTCAAGCGTGCATCCCATGCTTTCATATGTGAAACTCTAATATCAAACTTTGAATCCATTCGACCAATGATTTCCCGAGGTTTCAAGTCCAACTGACATCTGATAACAGGCTGGATGTAGTAACTAATAAATTGAGAGGTGCATTGCCTATGTCCGGTGCTCAGCATTGAATGTGAACATGTGTGTGGCCCTGACAAGCTTGAAATTACCCAAGCACCACCAAGCCTCTTGCTTGCCCGAGCATGCAGACGCCACAAACATGGTCTCTTAGGATTATTGCTATGAATGCAACGTACCGTGAACCTCGACTTATTAGAATCACATGTGACATATTCCACGTTATTTGTGATTGACCAACCCTGCACTGTAAATTTGAGGTGTCCCTTATCATGTAAACACATTCCCTCAAGTAGGTCTGCCGGAATGAAGTTATCTTCCAAGAAAACAGAATTTGATTGGAGGCCATCAAAGTTTAGTTCTTCATCCCATTATGAGTTGATTGACAAGCTTGGACGTATTCATTATTACTAAACATGTGTTCCTCCGTCATTTGTTAGAGTAATCTCTTAATATCCGACTTGCAAAGATTTGGATAATTTTCTTCACCTATCTCACCCTCACTATCATCTGTGTCTCAACTCGTTACGCTGGGCATTGTTTCGTATCCCTCATCCCCTGTTTCTGGAGGAGCCACCTCATCAGAATGGTACTCATCCATGTTTACGGAAGTTGAAGCAATATGAGTAGCCCTGATAGGAGGTGCTGATATGTCTACATCTTCACTGCTGCACGTATAAATGTAGTGTTCTAGGTTAATGTGAAAGTTTGAAGATAAACAACCAACTCAAACAAATTACCTATGATGTGATCCACGCATGGGTGGTGTTGAAGTTTCAATTGCTGAATTCATCTCGCAAAGATAATCATGCCGGTATCGATAATTTGTTTGGTTTCAATTTCAACATATACGACAATAGGTGCGTAGCATCGATTGATCACACAGATTTCGCCATCACCAATGTGTAGCAATGAAACCGGCCTACATAAGGAGATTGATCTCGAACCGGGTCGAATCAACGCTAGTGACGCATGATTCGACCTTGAACATCAAGTAAAATTAGCCCCGAGAAATTAATATAGGACGCATTTTCCCCGCCAAGATATCGTAGGGAAAAAAATCACCGACGCTAAGTTCGCCACTATAATACTGCACTACATACCGTGTTTGAACTCATTTTCAATCAAATATTTGTACCAAGTGGAAATGTCAATTGCGTAATTGTTTTAGTTAGCTAAATTTATGTATTATTTATATAAATATGAAAGTTTAGGTGCTAGATGTAAAATATAAGAATTGTATGCTATGTATGAACGCTTATATAAGAATTGTGTGCAGGTTATTGAACTTTTTTTCTGTAAATGGTGTTATCATAAAACTATAAGAATTGTGTGCTGTGTTATTTAAGGATTTTCTCATAAAATAATACAATAGTGTTTGAAGTTTAAAACCTTCATCTTTCTAAATGAGAATAGAATGAAACACTTTATTCATATACAAAAAATAAATAACTAAAGACAAATGACTGAAAAACTAGTACAAGAACAATGGAAAGGAACAATTTGCTAGCATCTGCAATGAAGATAGATTAAAGGGATTGTTTTAGTTTCCTCTCTAAAGAAAAATATACAGTCACATACAATCAGTAAAAACAAATCAAAAAGGAAAAGTAACATAAACAAATTGGACAATAAAATTATAACAATCAGATACCACAAGAAAGAAAGCTTCTGCCAAATAACCAAAACAAATTAAACTAAGAAGAGAAATTTCTCACATTGTCTTTCTGCCGAGCACACTCTGATCAACTGCCTAAACTACATAACTGTTACAGAAAACTCTATAAATTCAAGAATGTAATGAAATTAAAAGTCGGATCTAAACATTCAATGCTGGCATCAACAAAAAAGAATTTAATCAAGATGGGGTGGTGTTTCCAATGGATGCTTATATTATTCAATCATATAATAACGTGTGAAAGTAATCACAGATCTGCTAGCTAATAATTTAAACTTTTAAGCTTTCCCTAATGGAAGCACTGAGCTTTCAGATGGGGTGGTGTTTCCAATTGCTAATTACCAGTCAGCTAATTGGACAATTATAACTAATACAAAACTGGGATTAATCCATAATAAACATGGACTGAAATTTAAAAAAAAAACATTCAATATTTTATGTTAAGAGCTCAAGAAACTGTTGTATTTGTAAATAACAAGAAGCACTTGCAGGTTAACTTCACCAGAGTTAGTCTCCATAACCTAAGCAAAAACAAAAAATAAAAAATAACAACTGAAACAAGAACAAACACCCATTACCTTAAACGAGATACACAAAATTAGTTAGATCCACAATATATATACCTAAATATACTAAAATACATATCACAAATGTATATTATATCACTCGTTTATTTTGAAAAAAACAAAAAAACAAAAAAAAAACCTTGGGGTGGCTTATCACTGAGGAGGAGATAAAAAATGTGTTGTGTTTCATCAATTCATCGATAGAAAAGCCAAGCTTGGAAATCAAAGACGATGTTTATGTCATGGCTTTGTGTTTTAGGCTTCTAAGAGAAAATGGCTTCGATGCGCCCAAAGGTATATACATACATACATATTTTCTTGAAATATATATTTTAAAAACTTTGTTCCACTAATTTTTGTTATAAACAGAAGAAAATGGCTTCATATTCTTCTTTTTTATTTTTCTTATAACTACTGACTAATTACTAAAAAATATTTGTTGTATAGATTTATTGGTCAAAAGCTACAGAAAGGGGAAAGATGGCTTTAAGCCTGATCTACGGCATGACATCAGAGCAATGTTAAGTCTCTATGAGGCTTCATTTTTAGCAATGGAGGGGGAAGATGAGCTCGAAGAAGCTAAAGAATTTATAATAAAATATCTACGTGATCACCTAAAGAGAGTCTCTTTAAGAAATCCAATGGAAGCACAGCACATCACCCAAGCCTTGGAGCTACCGTTGCACCACCGTATTCAGAGGCTTCACTCAAGGCTAATTATTGAAGCTCATAACTTGGAAGAAAAAATGGACCCGAGGCTTCTTGAATTTGCTAAATTAGATTTCAACATAGCTCAAAGTGTCTACAATACCGAGCTCAAGGAGTTGATGAGGTGAAATTATGCTGATATCATATTTTTTGTTATATTTTATGAAATAAAATCATTATATTCTCATCTAAAAGTATGCGCTATAAAATGAATTATCAGTATATGCTGATGAAATTATATAGAATGTGTCAATGAGTGTTAAATCCTTCGAGGAAGTAATCTTTCAGGTGGCGGTCGGATTTAAACTTGGCTGATGACATGCTGGGGTTTGCACGAGATTGGCTTGTGGAGAGCTATTTCTCAGCTGTGTGTTTGGTTTTTGAAATCAAATTCTCAAGATGTAGAAAAGAACTTGCCAAGGTCATATATTTCATCAATATTATAGATGATATTTATGATATCCATGGCTCGTTGGAAGAACTTGAGCTATTTACCAATGCAGTTGATAGGTATGAAAAACTTACTAACTAGCTCTACTTGTTAATTGAATAACTTATAAGATACTTGCATTTTCTAGTGCAGAGAATACAAAACAACCATAGCTCCGATAAACAATTAAAAAGTTGCACATGATTTTACTTTTCGTAGCATAAAATGAAAAATATTTTGTTGTGTTAATCGAGCTATTCTTATCACTCAACTATTGCCAGTAATTGATTAACTACTAAATAATAGTAGAATTGGGAGAAGCATATTCAATAAAAATCAAATATCTTTTATATGTACTCTAACGGCTCAAAAGATTAAAAATAGTTAATAAAAGAAACTGATTAGTTTTTTATCAATGTCTAACGTAAATAAATATTGCAGATTTCATCTACACTTTAACTAATAACTTGGAATTAAAATCTATACATATTTATGCAATCAGAAATATTTATATAGCTTTATGTCTAGATATCTATATATATGACTAACTAGCTTAAACTGTCATTGATTCCACAGCTTTGAGGTGACTGCAATAGAATCACTTCCTGATTACATGAAGATATGCATTGCAGCTATCTTCAACATAGTAAATTATCAAGCTCGTACAATCATGGAGGAGAAGGGCTTAGACATTCTCCCATATCTCAAAAAAACTGTTAAGGAAATTACCTTCATAACGTTTAATCTAAATTCAGAAGAACATTTTCAATTTATAATGCAGAAGGAAGAAAAAAAACTCCAGCTAACATGCAGGAAAAAAAAAAATCTTATTCCAGTGGTCAGATTTATGCAAGTCATATATGGTAGAGGCAAGATGGTGTTCCACTGGCTTCATCCCTTCACTTGAAGAATACTTGGATAATGCGAGGATTTCAGTAGCAGCACCTCTAATTTCAGTTTTAGCACATTATTTAAGCGACGACTTAACAACTGCATCTCTTGAAAGCTTCGAGTTCTATCCCAACGTTGTTCTCCAATCATCTCTGATTGTTCGACTCTACAATGACTTGGGAACTTCGAAGGTACGTAATTCATGTCCCAATCAGAATTCAACTAATTAATTATATACACTTTTAAAGATTGAGTTGTTTTCATAATTTCTAAGAAAGTAAGATTATAAATATTAATCCCTAATAACGTTTCTCTCAAAATAATAATAATAATAATAATAATAATAATAATAATAATAATAATAATAATAATAATAAAGACAGTCATTTAAATGCTTTGATTTTATAGCACACTTTTTTTAAATTAAATGTGATTCTACTGACAAAAAGTTTACGTGCGACTTATGCAAAGTTCTTAGTCACATAGTAATAAACACATCTTAAAATATAAGTAAAAAGGTAAAAAAAGGTGATTAAATTAAGGAGATATTTAATTAAACTGTACTTCTTATGAAAATTTGACTGAATTTTATTCTTTTTTTCTCTTAAGAAATTTGGGATGATAGCTAATTTTTGTTTATATAATTACATCTTGCTCATATTATAAAGTCTAATTATAATATCATGCATGTAATGTGCTCAGGATGAGACAGACAGAGATGATGTTTCAAAATCCATCCAATGCTACGTAAATAAGACTAATATCTCAAAAATTATCGCCCGTGAACATATGAAGGATATGATCAATAAATATTGGAAGAAATTGAATGGAGAAATAAGCAGCTTCTACAAATATGAAGAATCATTTAAGAGAGTGGTAATAAATCTGCCAAGAGTGGCGCATCTCATGTATCAGAAAGAAAATGAAGGAAACAGTGATCGTCTTAGTTTAAAACTGATAAAGGACTCAGTCATCTCACTTATCATTGAACCTGTTGCATGACAAGAAGAAGCGTAATTTCTGAACCGATAGAATCAATACATATTAGTTCTTGTTAAGGCTAGCTTTTTATAATTAAGTGAGAAAGTATTTAGATTGGTGTAATCTGTAAATTTATATTTTCCCTTTCATTTTGAGTTTTTATTGTCTTTTTTCAATTTAAAATTAAATCAAGAAGAGGTGTATTTACACAGATTATTTTTTTCCATTTAAATGTGCAAAGAGCATTAATACATGTAGGCTTTATTTGTTGTTGTAGCAATGCGGGCTCCAAAAATTCGCCACCAACCTCTCGACAAAATTGAATTTGAAGAGAGTTTGATTTTAAAGTGTCGGTGTAATTTTCAAAAGGCAAATAAGATAGTAGATAAGACACTACCCAGTGATTTCGTCCTCATTTTGTGAGGACTTTAGATCTGGTTCCAGGTTTCCTATAGACGCAAGCTCCTATAATTAATTACCCCTCCCAACAAGTGAGAGAGAACTTTCGATTAAGGCTCAGATCGCTTAATGCGTAACGTACAGTAGTAGCAAATGGAGTTTGAAATTTGAGATTATGAAATTCATCATTTTAGCTTAAAGTGGATGGTTGGAGGAATGATGACGCGTCCATCTAGATCCCAGTCATCCCGTGCGTAGTCCCCTACTTAGTTAAGAGGTAGTCAACCCAACTGAAGGGATCCTTATCAACACATACGTCGTCAAGAAATCCCCATGGTGGGAGTGGCTTGTCTAAACAAGAGGGCTTTTTTGCCCTATCAAGTATACCCTATGATTTACAACTCAAAGGGCAGAGCCATTGGAGAGCATACGAGCTATGGTCGTGATCGTAATATAATGGAGCCTTATTGGCCAAATCACCCGATCAGATGACTCTAGTCATAACTACATTATCTGAAGCCCAAGTGCCACATAGGACTTTCCGGCATGAGATTGATTGAGAGTAACATACCGTAACACTTGATTGGACATTGGCTCCTTTGTGAGCTAGTTTTCTTAATTTGTCATAAAATTACAAGTATTGGTTTTACTTTAAGTATTGAATATTGAATTTCACTTTAACATTTAGAACTTAGTAATTTGCATAATTTCATGTTTATATTGATATTTGAATTTGATTAATTTTATTTGAGCTTGTGAGCATATTTTGATGGTAATTATCCCCTCCGGTTGAAATCACCATTCAACACATCCATCATCGGGGTAATTAATTGATTGAATCAAATATATTTGATAACTTTAGATCCTACTGCTTTTAGAAGATCATGTCTACTATCACATGATAGAATTAGCTTCTCAGATATTTCAATAAGTTGAAATTCTTTTAATAGATTTTTAGGTTAACCCATCAATTAAATCGAGAAGCCCCGCAAGACATCCTCATTACACTTAAATTTAAACATTCAAAGATAGTATTTCATTCACACGGTGTATTTAAGAATGCTTTAATTAACACCTTCTATTCGCTTGTATGAAATATTGTGAATCCGGTGGCGCAAAAGGTGTTGTAAATTTTAAAATATTACTCATACTTGGATTGCTTGTTGAATTTTTCAATTCTCAAATATCATTTGATATGTAGCTGTTAAAGAACTTTCAAGTTTTTATCAACTAGTCACTTTTAAGCTTTTATTCTAAACCGAAAGAACTAATTTTTACCTCTATAGATGAGCATTGAGTTTATCAAAACTCTAATTCAAATTATATGGATTTTATCATTCACTCAATGTAAATTTGAGTGATTATTGAAAGAGTTTGTATATACCCATTGCCAAGCTAGTTAATCACACTGTAAATCCTTTTATAAATTTTATTTGAATACCATTAATCTTAGAACTAAGCACTTAAATATATCATGATTCTCATGTGCTTTATTTAAATACCTCTATAAATGAGCATTGAGTTTATCACAACTCTAATTCAAATTATATGGATTTTTATTGATTCACTCAATGTATCACGTAGTGTAACTTGAGTGATTATTGAAAGAGTTTGTATATACCCATTGCCAAGCTAGTTAATTACATTGTAAATCCTTTTATAAATTTTATTTGAATACCATTAATCTTAGAACTAAGCACTTAAATATATCATGATTCTCATGTGCTTTAAATATCACTTTAAATATAGGATTCAAGTGATCCTGTTAAATGTTACATTCATGAGTGATCATGAGTTGCCTAATCGAACTTGTGCTTATGAAAAAGCTATCAAATCGCTTGTGCACTTTTATTTTCAATTTAAAATTGAACACTCAGATTTATCATCAATTATTGGTCATTTGATATTCGATCAAGATTCCTATTTCTTTTGATATCCTCTAATTTGTAATTGTTCAATTAACTCTCTTATAAGTTTGCTATCAGCCTCTCTAAGTTTCAACTAAAGCTTGTTTAGTTTTGTGATGTTTGAAGAAAAGAGAACCCACTCACTCAACATCTTATGCAAATAATTGATAACTATTTCACAAGAACATGTCTTCCTTCAATGTCCATGAAGGATTTATTCAGTTCTTAGTATGAATCTTGTAGTGTGTTATAGTTATGATTAGTTTATTCAAGTAATTCTCAATTCTTAAAATGACACCATCATTAAATCCTTCATGAATATCATTCCAAGTTTGATTTGTTTTGCACCTTAATCTTAATTTTGGGACTTTGTACTTTCATATTATTTCATTGTTTATGTATTTTCTCAATTTGATAAAATTTCACAAGATTTGATGGGAATGACATCTAATGATGTTGGCTTACTTTGCACTCTAATGAGCATAAAAGGTGTCTTGTGACACCACAATCGATTTTTCATCTCATCGCACCCTAATGAGTGCGATGACGCCTTCAAACCTGCAAAGAAACAAGCATATACATATACATCACATATTGATCCCACATGTTTAGACTCATTTTTCTATGCATTGCAATGATCGACAAAGAGACAAAGATGAAGATGCCAAAAATCAAGAGAAGAACCCACCTAATGACGATGTTCCTCTCCGGTTGTGGCAAAGGGAAATGTTAAAAATGCAGATGGAAAGGGAGATGCTGGAAATCGAGAGAAGAACCCACCTAATGATGGTGTTCCTCTCCGATTGTGACAAAAATCAAAGTTGAAAAGGAGATGGAAAACCTGAGAGAAGAACCAAAATTTAATGATGTTCCTCATTAAGGAAAACAAATGGGATTTTTGGATTGAAGAAATGAGGGAATTTTTGGATTGAGAAAATGAGGGAAAATCAGGGAAAGAGGAAGGAAGAAATGAGGGAAAATCAGGGATAGAGGTATTTTCGATTTGGTGAAGAGAAGGGAAGAAAGAAAAGGAAATGAAAGAAGAAGAGAAGAAGAAAAGATGAATTTTCAATTTTGAGGAAAATGAGAAAATTTCATATTTAGAAGAAGAAGAAAATTAGAATGAAGAAGAGAAGAAGGGGAAGGAAGAACTACCTTGCTTGTGGTTGGAGAGGAGAGAAAATTGAGAGAGGGAGAGCTTCCCTTTTCGGTTTGGACAAGGGCCATGGGAGGAGGCCTTTTCGGTTTGGACAAGGGAAGAAGAAAATAGATCAGTCTTGCATGGAAACAAGAAGAAGAGGAACCAGTTTGTATCTCCAAAATTCTCCACCACCAAATTGATGAAGAGAGTATGATTTGAATATGTCGGTGTAATTTTCAGAAAGCAGATGGAATAGTAGATAAGGCACTACTTAAAGATTTCACCATCATTTGTGAGGAATTTAGATCTGATTTCAGGTTTCCTATAGCTGCAAGCACTTATAATTAATTACCCATGTCAATGTTGAGAGAGAACTTTTGATTAAGGCTAGTCATTAGGTTGCTTAATACGTAGCGTATAGTAGCAGCATATGAAGTTTAAAATTTGGAGTTTAGAATTTAATTTAAATTAATTTATTTGAGTTTTTGTCAATATAAAATCCATCATAATTTTGATAGTATTCCGGCGTCATCCCGGTGTAGGGGGTCATATCAGAATTGTTTTGGCCTGCCCATCACACTCTGATGAGCATGACGGTTGGTGTTTTGAAGCATCTCGGCCAAATTATGATCCCGTTATGCCCTGATGAGCATAAAAAGACCTTCAATTACCTGCATAAAAGATAATATATATGTAAATATTCTTCTCTTTTTTTTCTAAGTCCAAAAATTCAACAAAATTTTAAATTTTCAAGGAGAGCGACATATCTAAGAGGTTGTTAACTCTGACGCTCTAATGAGCGTGAGTGGTGTCTTCACAAGATTTTTTATCTCATCGCGCCCTAATGAGCACGACTAGGCCTTCAAACCTGCAAAGAAACATAAGCATTCACATATACACATCCACATCACACATGTTCAGACTTATTTTTCTGCGCGTTGTAATGATCGGCAAGGGGACGGAGAGGGAGATGCCAAAAATTAAGAGAAGAACCCGCCTAATGACGATGTTCCTCAGCTGAGAGGGAATTGGAATGATGGAAAGGAGATTAAAAATCGAGAGAAGAACCTATGAATGTTCCTCTCCAGGGCAAAATGGAATTCAAAATTTCAGATTGGTGAGGGTGAGGAAAAATGGGATTATCAAATTGAAGAAATGAGGGAATTTGAAAGGAGAATTTTTAGTTTTGAAGAAATGGGAAGAAATGGAGAAGGAACAAGAGGAGAGAGAGGAAAGAGAGAAGAAATGAGTGTTCCTGATCACAAAAATAAATTTTAATTTTGGTTTGAGGGGAGAGAAGATGAAGAAGAGAAGGAGAGAAAGAAAAGGAGAAATGCCTACCTTGTCAGGTTTGGAGAGAAGAGGAAGTGGAGCTTTCGATATGAGGAAAATCGGAGAGGACCAGCTGTGGAGAAAGGAGCCCTTGGGCTTCATTTGAGGGGAATGTTGAAGGAGATGAGGAGGGAGCGGTTGTGGAGTGTCGTCGGACAAGGAAGAAGGAGAGGAGGAGCCAAGGGAAAAGCTGAGGAGATAGAACAGTTTAGGGGGCTCAAAGTCGTGCAGTGTAAGGAGAGGGACTAACCAAGTCATGAAGGATAACCGCGTGAAGAGAAGATTGATCAGGTCATTTGAGTGGGATTTAGGGATTTAGGTTTTTAAATTGATTTTTAAATTGAATTTCTAAGTGTTTAATTAGGTTTAATGTGAATTTTATGCCGACCTCAATATAGATTGATATATATATATATATATATATATATATATATATATATATATATATATAGATTCAAGATTATTTATGTTTATTCAGATAATCACGTAGTTGGTTCAATGGTCAAATTGAGTCCATTTCAAATTTTATCATTTTCGACCACTCGATGTTCACTCAGACTCATCCGAAATGAGTGCAAATAATCTTACTTGATAGAATTCAATATTTCGAAACTAATCAGCCGGGGAACAGAGCTTGGCGCCTCTGACCTTATGCAAGTGCGCGTTGACTCAATCACTTGATGTTGATCATTAAGCGCAATATTTACTAGTTTGATATTCGAATATGATAAAAGTTTGTTCATCATCGAGATCATTTTGGTTGATTTTAATGTCCAAGATATTTTAACCCTATTTGCATGTCGCCACCGATCATTTGACATTTGCATTTCCTCTAATTGATTGTGGATAGTCTCATTTGGTAGTTTTTGATATTCCAAAGCTAACAACATGATCAATTTTATGAATGTAGGTCATTTGGACATCATCATAGCTTCCTTCGACATATGCGCAACATTGATAGCTGGATTTGATCTTTAGATTATGCAATATTTATATTTTGACCAATTTGGATGTTCTGAATGTGATAATAAAGTTTGTTCATTGATCAAAGGTCATTTGGAATGATTTCAGTACATTTTGTTCGATTTGCATTGCATCCCAAGTCTATCAAATTCAACTTGTGGTTAATTTATGGTGAAACATATATGGAGGTCAACAAATACACCCAACAAATGCGATTCATGAATGGAGCGAGTCACATTTCTTGAAAACTAGTTGACACTTTGGGCTGGCCATAGAACTTGGATCACTTTCAGTAATAAACTGAGTTTTTGATAGGATTTGTCATTAGTATGATGCCTTATTTAGGACATGCTAAATGACAGGATTGATTGATTTGTAAGAATTGACATATCAGATAGATAAGAGTTCTTATATCATTTACTCTCTACTTCAATGACTTTTCTGAAGATCTCTTTCTTTTATGTCATTTCAGATTTGAGTTTCCTCCAACCCTAGCTTCATGCTTGGTTGGGTTTGATGGAGGAATTGGTCAACTTATTTTTAAGATTTAGAATTCCTTCTGTCCTAGCTTTAAGCTTGGTAGACTTGATGAAGGATTGACCTGATTTGTCCATAAATTTGTCAGGAAGTGTGTGTACACCCTAAGTCTTGTGCTACTGCCTTGACAGGCTCATTGAAGGGTACATATAGATGACCCAGCCTCCCGACTTATTTAGGGTCTATAATGTCGAGTTATCAGCCTAACAATGTGTGCTTTAACAGATTAAATAACTTACAAAATTTCTTTAGTTCGGCCATCAACTTTGTATGAACTATGGAATTATTCCCTTGGTCTGTGCTTTCTACTTTGATGGACTTGATGAGGAGATTGGCTTTGATATGTGTTTTGAGCTTGATCAGATCAATTGAGAATAAATTGAAACATCACCCTGCATGTAATATAAAGATTGACTTGAGGCAGCTTTGAGTTGAGAGTTATTTCCTTCGATTGTCTTGGTCTATTAATCAAGTAGAAAGATCTCTTGGATTCTGGTTGCTTCTAATCACTAAGCTGGCTATGATTTGAGATTGAGTAGCTATCATCATTGGACTGATGAGCAGGGGCTCTTTCATTGTGACATTTTCTTATGGCTTGTTGAGTGAGGAGAGCGTCAACAACTCGACCACTCTTTGGCTCATTGAGTTTGACCTTTAGAACCCACTCGAGCCTTTGACTTATGCTGTGATGGGTTGGTGATTTTGTCATTAGACTAACAAACAGGGGCTCTTTCACTATGACATTTTCTTACAGCTTGTTGAGTAAGGAGAGCGTCAACAACTCGGCCATTTGTAAGCTTGTTGAGTTCGACCTTTAGAACCCATCTGTGTCTTAGACTTCAAGATGTAGAGGTTGATATTTTTCCAACTTAATTGATTGAAGCTTCCGAAATTGGGAGTTCTTCTGACTTGATCTCTAAAATTTGGCAAATCTGGGAGATAAATTTTTGACATTTATGACTGTCTTTTCATGTGTAGAAATAAATTATTTTTGTTCCTTGCAAGAACCTGCAACTTAACAGTAACAATTATGTGTATATTTAAGGATTTCGGCATAAAGCTCGATGTCAACTTGAATCAGGAATATATTCGAGAATCTCGTCTTATAGCAAGATGTCAACTCAAATAAACTTGACATAAACTAAAAATACCCCATGTCTTGTAGGGCGAATTCTAAAGCACATTTAGAAGAACTTTCAAGATATAAATATGAAAATACATCAATATTTGAGTTGATATGCTCTTAAGAGGGTTTTAACATGTAACATTGATTTCATCTATATATAGAAATCTAAAATGCCTTCTGTGTAAGAGAGAAATTTTCATGAAAAAGTTTTTTTTATCTTAAGTAAGTATAATTATTTAGGGATCTCGACATGAAACATGTTGTCGACCTAAATAGATATACTAAAAAATTGCCCTTATCTTGTAGGGGAATTTCTATTGTCCTTCGAGATTGTAGTCGTCATGTATAATGCTTTTTCAGGTATCGATCATTAATTGGCGGCATTGGTCTTTCACCCTTTAGGTCAATGAGTTGGTATGCCCCTCCTTAATATTCTTTCTCAATGACAAAAGAGCCTTCCTAATTAAGCTCAAATTTGCCACCAAATTTTTGATTAGAAATAATTGATCTTCTCAGCACCAAGACAAATTTCCCTTTTTGGAATATTCGAGATCACACTATATGGTCAAAAACCTTAAACATCTTTGCTCGATAAGCCTCCAGATTTTGATGAGCTTGCAATCTAGCTTCTTCAAGTGTCTCGAGCTCCTCCATCCTCAGACGAGCATTTTGATATTTAGTTAGATTGTATTGGATGGCTACTCAAAGTGAAGGCAACTCAACTTCAAAAAAAGATTGAAATACAATGAATGAATGAATAGGTTTTTAGTCATCCAAAGGTGGTGAAAGTCCTCTTTAGTTTAGTATTCTCTTGATTGAAGATTGATGTCTTGTTAAAGCTTGAAAATAATTTATTCTGGATTTATTCAATATCGAGATTGACGAAAATCTTGTTTATATTTTTGAAAGTGTCATTATCAAATTATTGATCTTTAACCACATTATTAAAACAATCAATCAATGACTTCTTAAATATACTTGAGAATAAATACTATGAAATGGTGACTAGCTGATGAAGGTGGATCAATTGGTCCAATTACATATGTACCCCAACATTTGAATGGCCAGGATGCTATTATTGGGTGTAGTGGATTTGGAGGTTGGTGGATTATATTCCCATGTACTTGACATTCATGACACCTCTTAGCATGATTGATACAGTCTCTTACCATAGATGACCAATAATAGCCCATATTTTTTATCTTTACTGTGATCTTGGAACCTGACTGATGTGCACCATAAAGTTCTTCATGAACTTCAACCATCACTATAGCTATCTGTAAGGCATCCACATTTGTTCAAAGATCTATGATATAAAGTATTGTTGATGAAAGCATAGCGCAACACTCTTTTCTCAATCTGAGTTGCTAGTGATTTATTATTTGGTAATTTGCCTTCTTTAAAGTAGTCAAAGAAAGGTTACCTCCAATCATGTGGCTCCTCTAAAATAAAGGCTTCCCACTACTTTTCTGAAGCAATGTCATTCTTGGCCCTTCTAGATATTACTTCTTGTTGATTTTGGGGAGTATGAGGAGCAAGTCGCATCTTGTCAAAATTTGATAACCCCTCTACCTGCGGGGATTGATACTTTGCTGGCTCTAGAACTCATCAAGTAAATATGCCGATCATGACATAATCACCATTCATACTTGCCATTTCTTTAGCTAACTTTGCTAAGCAATCTGCTTTGCTATTCTCAAATTGAGAGACTCAAGTTAATGTGATATTTGGTATTTGCTTCATAAGCTCAAGAACTCGTTTGTGATAGAAAGCTAACTCAAGCTTGTCGATTTTATAGATGTCAAGTACTTGATTTATAATAAGCTGAGAATCTCCAAAAAATATGCAAGTTTAGCTTCTTCGAGACCTGCCATTGAAAATAGCTTCTTCGAGACCTGCCATTAATGCTTCATACTTGGCTTCATTATTAGTTCTTGGCTGGGTCAACTTATATGATCATCTCATTATCCATCCTTTTGGTGTTATGAAGACGATGCCGATTCCTTCTTTTGCCCTTGGGAAATTTAGAAGTTGGACTTGTTTGATCGATGTGGCTCCATCAAAGTATATTTTCCAAATTTGTGATTTTTCTCTATCATGAATGAGCATAATTTGCTCATCGAGGTAATCGTCATTAAGAGAAGAGTCCATAGGGATGGGATGTCCAACAAGAAAATCTGTTAAGACTTGTCCCTTCACTATTTTTTGTGGAACATATGTGATATCAAATTGTAAATGCAATACTGCCCATCTTGTTAAGCATCTTGTCAATGCTGGTCTTGTCATCAAGCATTTCAGTGAATCGATTCTTGAGATGAGGGTAATCTTGTGCGCTAACATATAATGACAGAGTTTTTGGACTGCAAAGATCAATGCCAAATAGTGCTTCTCTATCAGAGAGTATCTCATTTATGCTTCTATTAATCTTCGATTGATACAATAAAGAGCATTCTCTTTACTTTCTTCATTGTGGTATGCCAATAATGCTCTAAGGGACTCTTCTAATGCGTATAGAATGAGGGGCTTCGTGAGTAGCTATAAGGATTGATGGATCATAACTTTAATGCTATTAAAGGCTTCTTGGCACTCCTTGTCCCACTTGAATGGAGCATCCTTCTTCATCAACCTTGCAAATGTTTGACAACATCCTGATAGATTTGATATAAATCGACGGATGAATGCAAGTTTCCCTTGTAAAGAATGAAGCTGACACAAACTCTTTGGTGGAGACATCTCCACAATTGTCATGATCTTAGCAGGATCGATTTCAATACCTTTGTGACATACAATGTACCCAAGAAATTTTTCAGAGGATACCCCGAATGCACATTTTAGAGGATTCATCTTGATATCATATTTTTTGATTCTCTCCAATATAATTCTCAAATTTTCAAAGTGATTTTTGCGATTTAAGCTCTTCACCACCAAATTGTCAACATAACATTCCACCTTATGGTGAATCAACTCATCAAAAATATGTGTCATGACTCTTTGGTATGTAGCTTTAGCATTTTTCAAGCCAAAAGGCATGACTGTGTAGCAATAGATGCCACTATTCTGAATGATGTATGCCTTTCATCTTCAGGCACCACCTTGATTTGACTATATCTCGATGATCCGTCCATAAATGAGAACATGTTGTAATGTCGACCTCACTTTTGGAGTGAGCTCTTAACCTCCTCTTTTTAGACTTAGGACTCTTCTAGATATTAATAACTCCCTAGTCATAAGACACTTCTAGTGATTAGGAGAACACTTAACCCAAGCCTGAGAGACTGGGGTTAATCATGATTGGGCCAAAGACTTAAGACCCATCCCATAGCCTAAACCTAATCTAGACACACTTTCTCAAATCAAACCAAAATTCAAATCTCAAATCAAACCTCAAATTCAAATTCCAAATCCCCATCCCAAATTTGACTCTAAATGATTGAAACCCAAAATCAAATTCAAATCCTAAGACCCTTCCTATGCCATATGAACCACCTTCATAAGCTTAGCCAAAATTCTCTTTAGATCAAATCAAACTCAATTGATTTATTTATAAATCAATTACTCCTTTCTTCATATTCATAAATCTAAATGAAACCCACCTTCCAATGACCAAAAATGAAGTAAACTCCAAATTGATTGCCCTTTAAGCCTTTTTGACCTACATCCATGGACTTGGTCAATTTTGCTTCCAAATCACTCCAAACTCAAGTGATTTTCTCATGAATCATTTAGAACTTCATTTATATTCATAAATATAAATGAAATATAAATCCAAATGGCTAAGATCAAATCCAAAATTAAATCCAAACTCAATCTATGTCCTCTGAGCAAATTCTTTGGACTTAGCCAAATTTCATCCAAATCAAGTCAAAACTAATAGATTTTCTCTCGAATCAATCATTCATTCAATCATATATCCAAATATATATGAAACATACAATCAACAAACCAAATTCAAGTCAACCCAAGTCAAGCCTAACTTATTCCTTTTGACTTAAAACTTTCAATTGAGCAAAAACCTATTAGACTCCAAATTGATTATCGTTGAATTTATATTTCAATCCAGGGCTCATATATAAGTTTGAATAAACTCAAATCAAATTAAAACCAAATCAATTGACCCATTTAGGTCCACTTGACCCAAAGTGACATAAGGGACCCATTTGAGCTAACTTCCAATCCAACCGAAATTGGATTGAACTAAACTCACCAAAATCTTCCACCATGATTGTTGATCACCCCATGATAATCAATTGCAATCAAATAGGTCAAACCAAGTCAACTTAGTCATTTTGAAAGTCAACTCTCAGCCCAAATGAACCAAAACTAGCCAAAATGTATCCTACATCAAATTGATTGAAACCAATGATTTGAATCAACCCAAAATTAATATTTAAATATAACTTGAACACCAATTGAGCCAAAATAAGCCCAATTGGCCATTCGATCCAAGTTTACTCAAATTGGCCTAAAGGATAAAATTGGGTCAAATCATGATCCAACCCAAATTAATTGCAACCATAGCTCAAGTTCATTCCAAATTGATTATTAAACTTGACCAAAGTCATAATTGAGCTTTTTTTGACCAATTGGTCAATTTGACCTAGCCTAGCTCAAATTGGCCTAAAGGGTCAATACCCAAATCAAATCCAAACCAAAGAACATTCATCTTCAATTAGCCAATTGAACATGAATCAACCCATTTGGCCAATTTTAGTCAAATTGGTCAATTTGACCCATTTGATCAATTTGATTCCAAATGAGCCAAAATCAATTCTAAGCCGAATAAAATTAAATTGATTATACCAAAACTCTTCAAATTATTATTTTAACCTAATTTAAGCCTTAATTTGACCGAATTAGGATAATTGGTCAACCTAACCCGATATGACCCAATATGACCCATATGATCCAAATTGAGCCAAATCCCTTGAAACCAAGCCATGACCCATTAGGGGCTGATCAAACCTGACCCAAACCCATTTGGGATTAGCCTAAAATCAGCTGAACCTAATTAAATCCTCATGGATCCTCCCCCACATAGGATTTCACCCAACCTCATTTAATTCTCCCCATCACATGCATTTAACTCCTCCCCAATATTTGCATTCAATGGAGCTGATCATATGATAGCAAAAGAAGACTTTGGAGCAAAATTCAAAGTCCTCAATCAATCCATCATCCATCTCAACCACCCCAAGTAAAATGACAACACTTTGGAGGCAAAAATTCAAAAGAAGGAGAATTTTTGACCACTATTAAAGGAGGGTGAAATGAGGCTTCATTTCTCTTCCTCCTACCACTATACATTCCCCAAGACCTCCACAAAACAACCAACAACCATTTCTCCATCTCTCTTAGCATAGAAACACCAAAACTGGGTCGATTCTGATGATGAAAGGCAAGCATCGGAAGATACATCATTCTGAAGTGAAGGCAAATGTTACACTCATTCCAAAGCTTCCTCTTGAGAGCTTGCTGATCTTCACTAAACCATCCAGGTAAATTTCACCAAATTTTAGTTAAGAATTTCTATTTGTATTTTTGCACAATTTTAGAATTTCCTTAGAGAATCTGCATTTTATTATATTTAGTCCAATAAGAATAAATATTTCGTGAAAATCATCGAAAATGAGCCAACCATAAATTTGGTTCAAAATCATGAAATCATTTGGATGAACATTGTTCCACTGGATTTTCCCACTAGCCGTTCGATCTCGTCATTCGAGGATCGAATGGCTCAAATCGTGCGATCACGCAATTTGGATCCGCAGATCGCGTGTAGATCAATCATCCGACCGATCCATGATCGGACGGCCGATCACCACGACGCATCTCAATGATGGACTTCCCACTCCCACCGCGCACGCTGTCAATCGTGCGCCGGTACATGTAGATAGCAATCGATGTGATGTCGGTTCGCCAACGCCGATGGTGACTATGTTAAGTTGAAAAATCAGATTTTTCTGATTTAAAAAAATTATTTAAATCACCTAAAACTTCAAAAATTCATAATAAAATAAAATCCCTAACCAAAAAATTGCAAACAAGACCTCATTGGATTCATCTTTTCGAGGGGAATCCAACAAACCCAAAATCCTCAAATTTACTAAATGGTTTGAGCTTACTTTTGGTTTTAGTAAAAATAAAGTTTTATTAATTGCTCTAAAAATATAAGCGGATTGAATTGAAATTTTCAGGGATTGAAATTAAAGTTAAAACACACCTACTATAAACATCTAAAGTAAAAAGGACTTTTGGATTGGGAGAAATTAAATTTTGAAGTTCATATTGTCCATTTTAATAAAATAAATCAAATAAAAATTCAAAACTTTACAAAAATCTTCAAAATGGCTTAAATCACTTCAGTTGACATCTAGGACTCTTAAGAAAATAATGTGATTTTTTGAATCCTAATGAACCTCAAACAAACAATTAAGATTAAAGTTTAATCAATTAAGAAATTAATTAAAATATAATCTAAAAATAATTTAAATATCAAATCAAAATCAGAAATAAAATAACACTTAAGCAACCATTAATTAAACCTCAAATCAAAAAAAATATCATCCTCAGAGGAAATTAAATTAAATATGATTAAACCTATTTAAATTAATAAAACTCAATTAAATGTTTAAATTTTAAATCAAACTTAAAATTAAACAAATCTAGGAAACTTTAACATGGGTCAAGCTAGTATAACTAAACCTACACTAAGCATGAAATCTGAATCATATAAAACTCCTTAATGAATATAAATAAATGGAAACTAATTAATCATTAAATTAACTAAAAATCAAATTGATTAATAAACCAATTCAACATAATCAAAATAAAGCTAAAGTAAACTTAATTAAGATATGATTAAATCACAATTAAAAATCAATCCATTTGGAATAAAATGATTAACTAGCCTTTAATACATAAACCTAACAACTAAATCAAACACGAATGAAATCTAATAAACATAATAAATGAAGAAAATCAAACCTAACTATGACTATGAATAATCAAGTTTATGTGAAATAAAAATAAATAATTAAATCACTTAATCTAATCAAATTATAATAACAATGATAACCCCTTAATCAAAAAAATTTAGGTAAAGCTTAACTAAAACTATCAAATCAAACAAGTCATATGTAGGTAATTAAGTCATTAATCTCAATTAAACAAACCTTTAATTAATCAAATGATTTAAAATCTATTTACCCTTAATCAAACAATTAAACATCTAATTAATGCAAACTTAATGAATTAATCCATCATCTTAATGAATCAAATTAATTTAAATAAATTACATTAAAGCTAACTCTAAATTAAGCTTAAATCAAATAATACAAATTTAATAATAATCACTCCCCTCAAGTAAACTAATTAAGTTATTCAAATTAATCATATTTAACCTAAGCTTAATCAAACATAAATGCAATTAAATACCAATCAAATCCTAAATTAAACATAAATCATTTAGTTATTAATTACATCATTAATCTAAATAAATATAAAACCAAATTAAGAATTAAATAAATATTCATTTAATTTAATAATTAACTTAAACACACTTATTAATTAAATTAATTACCCTTAAGCTAATCCAATTGAATAAACACCTAATTAATGCAAACTTAATGAATGAATCCATCATCTTAATGAACCAAATTAACTTTTTAAATCAAATTCAAATCAAACACTTAATCTACTAATTAATTTGATCATACATCTTAAATAAGCTAAGTCAATCAAATTAATCATATTTAAACTTAAACTTAATCAAACATAAATGTAATTAAATACTAATCAAAACCTAAATTAAACTTAAATTAATTAAGTCATTAATTACATCATTAACCTAAACAAATATGAAATATAATTAAAAATTAAATAAATCTTTATAATTATTATAAATACACTTCTTAATTAAACTAATCACATAATCACATTGAACCTATGCAAACCCATAGACTAATAAAGCTAATCAAATCAAATTAAATCAAATTAAATTAAATTAAGAAAGACTCTCATCAATTTAATATGTAATCAAATCAAATCTCATTCAACCTACAAAAAAAGATAAACTAATTAACTATCCAATGTAAAATCAAAACACAAACCAAACTTCGATAAACATGACAAATGGATGAGATTAAAAAAAAATAAAATCCTAATTACAAAGAATCAATCTCAATTAAAATCAAAATTAAAATCTCAATTAATCTAATCTGATCAAACTATAAATAAATGAACCGTAATCAAATCAAATAAACACAAAGTTAAGTCACATAACCATAATCAAAGAAAAAAATTAGATATTAATTTAAAAGGATATTGAATTATCAAGATTTAATTAAACCAAAACATCTAATCTAAAATTAATCAATCAAAAACACATGAATTTAAAAAACTTAAACTTCATTAGAGATCAAGGATATTAAATTATCAAGATTTAATTAAATTAAAACATCTAATCTAGAATTAATTAAGCAAAAATACATAAATTTAAACAAACTTAAACTTCAGTAGATATTAAGGATATTGAATTATCAACCTATAACTAAACCAAACATCTAATCCAAAATTAATCAATCAAATACTTTAACAAACTCAAATTCTAAATTTTAAATCAAATCAAATGAATTACACAAATTCAAATGGACTAATTAAGATAATTAAGGACCTTAGTTATACTCTTTAAGAGTTAGGATGTATAATAGGATGAGTTCTATCTACAAATGGAATTCATTCTACTCTTCATTCTTGAAAACCTAAACATCATTTTAACCAAATAAAAGTGAAATAAAAATGAAAAAAATAAATTATTAAATAATTTAAATTAAAATCACCCAAAGGTAAAATTTAAATATATTTAAACTCCAAATTGAAACTTAAACTAAAGAAGCCTAATAAAGTCTTGACCTTAAGAAAACATTAGAATAAAAGTCACCACTTCTAGTGTTAGGGTGTTGTATGTATGATGTTATGTTTTGTTTTGTGATGTAATATTTTAGACTGATGTTAGGGTGTATGCCTTAGACGGATGGTAGGCCATGATTATCTAATTATATTTTCTATAGGGGTTGTGCTTAAGGGTCTTGTAATAAAAATATATAAATATATTTGTCGGTGTTGCTTAGTCCCTAAGTATAACTAATGCTTAGGACAGGTGGGCTTGGTTACCCATGTGTGGGTGCTAAGTCTAAATTATTTAAATAACTACTTGGGTTGTATGGTGTGTTTATTTAACATTTATTTTGTAGGTGTAGCTAGATTTAATTTTCTTATTTTTGATGTAATTTTGTATTAGGAATTAGGATTAGTGTTATGGGGGATTAGGATGAGCAGTGGCCAGAAGGCTTAGTCCCTAGGGTGCCCTGTGATGTCTTTAGACAACTCAAATTAAAAGGAAGAGAAGGAAGGAATGAAGAAAAGAAGACCCCATAGTATTATTTTGTAATATATAAGGAGCTACTACCCTTTTTTTTCTCTTTCTGGTGTATGGAACCCGACCACAGTGGCCTTTTATTCGTTTATAGTAGTGTATAAAATTATTTGATGTTGTGTTTAGATTGTGCACTAGAATTACATACTTTTCCTAGTTTCTTCATGTTTAATGTTTGAATTGTGGTCTGGATGCGGTAGGCTCTTAGGATAAAATTAACTTTTCTACCCTAATTAATAACTCATAATTAAAATTTAAAATAACTCATAACCTCACATAAAAGTTTAGGAATTAAACCAAGATAATAAAATTTTTTTGCAACCCCATAGTTGGATGAATGAATGTATAATATCATGCATGTCATATTCTTCCACTCTTGTTAAGAGGGGCTTCCATCTGTGCGAGAGAATGAAGGCTTAACCTGTGAGAGCCTTTGATGGAAGAACACCCATTTTTCCTTTGATTTGGCCCATAATCAAGTTCTCATGCATTTAGGCATACAAAATCCCATAGCCAGTGTCAAAATAAAGAGTCCAAAAGAATCAAATAAATTTGATAAAATTTGCATTAGATTAAGTCATGAATTCATACCACTCATGCTCTAGTCTCTTAGGGAGTGAATTTAAGGACTTAGTATCTTCCTAAATAATAATTATCCTAGCCATCTTGTAATACATAAGACTTAGACACATGGATTAAAATTTAGGAAGTGTTAGTTGGCAGCCACTCCAGGCAATTATAAGTCGAATAATCGGGTGGTTTATTCTCTCTTGTGGAGGTAAACCATATACCCATTTTTATCTTAGATTTAGGTCATGTTTTGGCCCTCACCAAAGTTCCCTTGACTTAGATCCGAGGTAGTTATTTCCTTTGGGCTACAAGCATAAATCCTCACCTCTTAGGCATTTTCACAATCTTATGTTGTGAAATTATAAGACATAGCAATCTAATAAAATATCAACTCAAATAATTAACTCTCTTCAATTTCAAAAATATAAAGCCCAATTATAAGATAGATTGGAATGCTCACTAAGATTCCTAGTATCAAGAGAATTTCCTACTTTCTCCTTTTGGATTCCAAAAATAAGTCTTCTCCTTGATTTTCTAAAATAGCCAATCCTCTGATAGTCTTAACCTTGAAATCTTTGGAGACCCTAATTATCTACCTTAATCGAGAGTATTCTTAAGGAATTCTCATTCCTTAGGATGTAATTAACTATAGGGGCTTGCCATATAGAACTTAACCCGTCTTAAAATAAACCCTACTTTATTTTTCCATGTAAAGTGGGGAAAGATCTCGTATATTCAAGACCCATCATGCCTTAGGAGTCCTTATTAGTGGTTAGGTTCATTATAGGGTGGTGATTTCTATCTTTGAGATAGTACATCATTCCTTAATGTCATACCCGATCACTTTAATAAGTACCCCCTAAGATCTGCATGGTGTCCCACATCTTAAAAATAAATACCGCAGATTTTTCTGGCGACTCTGCTGGGGATGGTTCCTCTCTCCATCTTTAGTAGACAAGCATCGATAGTGGACTTATATTTTATATAGGCTCGAGACTATCATTCATTCCACTGGCACTTAGCTTATTTAATCCTTAAGCAAAGCTCGTCAACATCCTTTAAATTTTAGGACCTCACTCTATGTTGGTCTTAAAATCCCTATTGGGTTCCCCTAATAGGTGAAAATTAAAATTAATCAAACAAAGTAGATGACCAAAATTAAGAATCTCTTCACCATCCTGATGGTGAGGCAAGGTTTATCCCATGAACAATGAGAAAATAAAACCCTTCTACAAAATAACATGTCTTTCCAAAAGCACTTTTTCAAAATCCACATAATAAGAGATCTTACACAAAAATTTGTAAGAAATTTTCAAAAAGGCACAAAACACTTATAACCAAATCTCGTTTAACAAATCTTATGATGTTACATGGAGGTTCTTTTCAAAATCAAAATCAACCATTTTTTAATGTCTTTTCTAAAAGTACATTTTCTTTGGAAATAGCTTTCCCATCCCACACACTCAAATTTGTTGGATGGAGATTCTATTTTAATAAAATAATTATATAAAATTAAAACTCCACTTAGCATACTCCATATGTGCTAGAGTTGAAGTTTTCCTCCTTTTTAAAAAGCAATAAATCATATACACACAAAAGAGAAGTCAAGACATATTTGAACCCCCCACTTGACATACCCAAATTTGTTAAATGGGAGTTCCCCTTTCCTTGGAGAAGGTGAAGCAAATTGAATTCCATTTGACACCATTTGCATTTGTCTGATAGAACTTCTTCTTGCTAACAGTATTGGACTTCAATACACATTTGGACCTCATTTGACATGTCCAAGTATGTCAAATGAGAACCCCCTTTTTGAAAATCATAAGAACAAGTTGAACTCCATTTAACATACCTAAGTTTGTTAAATAAGTTCTTTTCTTTCAAAAATCATAAACACATTTGACTTTCACTTAACATATCAAATTTGTTAAGTGAGAGGTTCATTTTCAAAATCATAAACACATTTGACTTTCACTTAACATACCAAATATGTTAAGTGAGAATTTCATTTTTTTTAAAATCATAAACACATCTGACTTTCACTTGACATACCAAATTTGTTATATGAGAGTTTCATTTTCAAAATTATAAATACATTTGACTTTCACTTAACATACCAAATTTGTTAAGTGAGAGTTTCATTTTCAAAATCATAAACATATTTGACTTTCACTTAACATACCAAATTTGTTAAGTGAGGGTCTCTTTTCAACACACATTTGATCCCTATTTTAACATACCAAATTTGTTAAATAAAGATCCAATTTTTATGTCAAACCACACTTGAGCTTTCACTTAACATACAAAATTTGTTAAGTGAGAGTCTCATTCTCAAAAAAAAAAAAAAAAAATAAAATAATAAAAAAACATATCTCAAGTCCATTTGGGGCATTCACTTAACATAACCAAATTTGTTAAGTGAAACTCCATCTTTAAGGAAAAGCAAATCTATCACACAATCACATTTGACTTTCACTTAACATTCCAAATTTGTTAAGTGAAAGTCTCATCATCAAGCACAAATCAAACACATGTGGCCTCTACTTAAAATACCAAATTTATTAAATAAGAATCCCCATTTTCAAATCAAAATATCACAAAATAAAATCTTAATAAGCAAAAATATTTCAAATACATAATCACAACCTCTTCTTAGCATACCCAAATTTATTAAGTAGAGGTCTTTCAAACTATTAATATTTTCAAACAAGGTGCACAAAACATAAATATCTCAAAGAAAATCTCTCTCAAATTTTAGAACCCCACCCAACCTACCTAAATCAATTGAGTATGGGTTCTAAATTGAAATCAAATGGAAAAGACTCTCCTCACATCGTAAATCTCTCCAATAGAACCCCATTTAGCATACCTAAATATGTTAAATGAGGGTTCTAATTCAAAAGGACAAATCAAAATCAACAATTCAAGCCAACATCAAGGCAAAATGTCCTCCGCCAACTCTACAAATCTTTCCATGCAATTTGAACCCCATTCAACATAACCAAATTTGTTGAAATGTGGGTTCCAACTCAAGATCAAAAGATAAAATCAAGCAACAACAATTGAAGCAATCAAAGGAAAGGGATGCCACGTAGTTCTTAAGACAAAGGAAGGTTGGGATATCTCCCGATCCCAAACCTCCAAGAAAATCATCTCTAAGATCATAAAGTTACCCTTGCAAGTGCCTGAAGTAGCTCAAACCTTCAATTCTAAGGAAGGTTGCAAGTTGCTAAGGATAACTTGAAGGAGGTAGAAGCCCCACAGCAGCAGCAACCTACCTTACTTGCCCGGGATAGCATAGCATCATAACCATCGTCCGAGTCCAATACTCCATCCACCGTTCCAGCTACTACTTCTTCCTCCACTAGCTCCTCTTCTGCCAGTTAGAGCATTGTATCATGGACAAGGGCACTATACCCCTTACCCCGTTTACTTAATTAGATTTCTATCATGTACCTCCATCTAAGAAGAAATCAATGAAGAAAGCTTTTACTTACATCTTGTCCACTTCTGATACTCTGAATTTTATTTCTCTCAAAAACTCTCAAAGTCTATAAAATAATGATAACTCTAGTTTTGATCATTCATCTTCTAATTTAGAAATGGATTTTCCATTCGTGAGTCATTCGGGTTCTCCCATTAAGATTGATTTGGAGTCATCTAACTCCAATGATCCCATAGGAGAAGTTGTAGGTGAACTTGATGAGCAGGTAGAACTTTTCACTAAACCATCTCACGAAGTCATTGAAGTCAACCTCCGTTGTGGCAAAGTTCTACCTCCTAGGGTAGCACCAGGATAAGGTGAAATAAATCATTAGTTCTAAAGAACATATAGCCCCTCCATAGGATGCTCCACCCATGGATATGCCTGTGGAGGATCAAGCCAAGGTTGACTACAATGTCCTAGCACATCTTAGAAAGCTACCAGCTAAGCTAAACATATATGACATCCTTATCTTATCCAAAGAGATGAGGGAATTCCTAATCGAGGCTCTTCTTGATCTAGAGATATGCTTAACCCAACTGACCACTAATGAGGAGGAGGCTTACAGTTCAGAGGACACTCTAGGAGTTACATTCAATGATGAAGACTTGCTTCTAGGAATGACCAAGCACAATTTCCCTCTTTACATTATAGTGGATATTGAAAGATACAGGATATCCAAAGTTCTTGTTGACCAAGGTGCATTAGTAAACATTATGAGTCTAAAAAATCTAGCTTACTTGAGGATTGACATTTCCAAACTTTCAAAAGAGAGGATGATGTTGAGAGAATTTAATTTATAAGGTGAGAAGGCCTTAGGCTCTATAGTGTTTCCATTAGAAGTAGATGATTGGAAGATTACTAGCAAGTTTCATATTATAGACTCAGATACATATTTCAATGCTTTGCTTGGGAGACTGTGGATACATGAGAACAATGTGGTTTCATCCTCTCTACATCAATGTTTGAAGTTCATGAGGGGTGGGTTTGAATATTGTGTCAAAGGAGATCTTAAGCCATTCAGAGTTCATGAGGTCAGAATATATGAGGATGTTGCCTACTATCTCTCTCAAAATCAACAAGTCTATTCTCATGAACTTGGTAAAAGTTTAAAGATAAAATAAAAAGAAAAGGAAAAAGAAAAATAAAAAGAAAAAGAAAAAGGAAAAAAAAAGAAAAAGAAAAAGAAAAGAAAAAAAGGAAATGAGAAAGAAAATTAAAGTGATGGAAGACCTCCTTATTGGCCTCTTAATATGAGTTATGTCCCTACTACCAAGACTACACCTACTATCTATATAGACTTAGAATCTAGTTCAGAGGATGAGTCATATATGATTAGTACGCTAGCTAGCATTTCCAGCCAGCAGATCCCCATGCAAATGATAGTTAAGCCAGATAGCGATGAAGACCAGACTCCTAAGCAAAGCATAAGTGTATCCAAGTCTATATGTGAAATAATGAGGCATCAGTTAGGAACTTTAGCTCTAACCCCACTTTCCTCACAAAAAGTTGAGGGTTTGGTAGTAAGGAAGTCCTTAAGTCTTCCATTAATGTAAAGGTGCAGAAGTTCTTTCTTGGAGCATCATCCTTAAGTCAAGAAGATGATGTAGAACTTGAGGATGATTCATACAAAGATTTAATAGAATTACCTTTTGATTAGTACTTGCCTTGTTTTTTTAATTTAGCAAAGAAAGGATTAATTCCACATGCTTGGTCTAAACATAGGTCAGATTACTTTCAAAGGTTATGGAATAACAAATGCAAACATTCATAATGAAGACTGGGACTAGGATTCGATAAAGTAGATCCAATTGATGATAACGATTACTACTTAGTCATCACCAATCATTTGGAATATAATAGGTTCTTTTCAAATCATGCTAACTCATATAAGGTGGTGTGCTTAGAAACTTCAGATGATCCAGAATGACTTTGAAGTCAATGATGCACTGCCAGAGTTCAAAGAGGAGGTCAGATCAACTATCGATGAGCTCAAGGAAATCAACCTAGAAATCAAAGAAGATCCACGCCCAACATATATCAGTTCTCTATTGAATGAAAAAGAAACCAATGATTTAGTGAAGTTACTGGCTGAGTTTAAGGATTTCTTTGCATGGAGTTATGAAGAGATGCCCGGTCTATTTCCTGACATAACAGTCCATAAACTAGCAATAGAACATAATGTTAACCCTATCAAGCAGGCTCCTAGATACATTGGATTAGACATTGAATAACAGGTCACTTTTGAAATTAAGAAATTGATCGATGATGGCTTTATTGGGGAAGAAAAATATCTTACTTGATTGGCCAGTGCCATCCTAGTTAAGAAAAAGAATGGCCAAATTTGCATATGCATCAATTTTAGGGATCTAAATAAGGCATGTACTAAGGATGAATTCTCACTTCCTATACTAGAATTAATGGTGGACATTGCCTCATCTCATGTAGTATTCTTTTATGGATGGGTCATCCAGCTACAACCAAATCAAGATGGCCCCCAAGGATGAAAGAAACACTATTTTTCAAACCCTAATTGGAATATATTGTTATAAGGTAATGCCTTTCGGCTTTAAAAATATCGGTGCCACATACCAACATAGGCCATGACTCTAATCTTTGATGAACTCATTTATCATCAAGTTGAATGCTACATTGATGATCTCATTGTCAAAATTAAAGAAAAAGAAGACCATCTCTTTGACTTGAGAGTAGTTTTTGAATGGTTAAGATAATACAAGCTAAAAATGAATCCCCTGAAGTGTGCATTCAGAGTAGCTTCAAGAAAATTCCTTAGGCTTGATATCTGACATTGAGGAATTGAAATCGACCGGAGAAGATCAAGGCTATCTTAGAAATTCCACCCCCTAAAAGTTTAACTCAACTCAGATCATTCCAAGGGTGGTTTGTGTATCTAAGATGCTTCATTTTCAACTTATCAAGAAGATTCCAACCATTCTCGGCCCTTTATCAAAAAGGATGCCAGATTCCAATGGGATGACAAGTGCGAGCATGCCTTTGAAGAAATATCAGCACACCGATGATGCCACCAGTAGCAGCTCTATCCCGCAAGCCGATCCTAAACCCGCATTAGATGACTCCCTTGGTGCTTTGTTGGCCCAAGCCAACGATGAATGGAAAGAAAATGCTCTCTATCATCTAATCCCTGCTGAGGCAAACTACCCAACTATTGAAAAGCACTGCCTACTTTAATCTTTGCATCCTAAAAGCTCATCACTATATGCTTTCACATAAGATAAATCTGATCTCCAAGATTAATCCACTGCAATATCTCATGACATGGCCTACGTTAATCGGATGGTTGGCATAGTGTTCATGATTTTATCACAGTTTGATATCACATCCATACCGCTCCGTGTGGTGAAAGGGCAGACACTAACAAATTTCTTAGCAGCACACCCACTTCCTGCTGATTCTTCGCTTAGTGATGACCTCCCCGATGAACAAATTATGAACTTTGGGGATACTAGTGCTCGCTGCTGGGAGATGTACTTTGATGGTGCAACTTCCTCTTAAAGAGGAGAAGAACCATAATTTACTATCCCAGGGAAAGTAGAGGTAGGAATAGTTCTCTTAATGCCAAATCGCGATGTGATGAGATTCTCATATCATCTGTCCAATCCATGCACCAACAACGAAGCTGAATATGTGGCTCTGATTGTCGATCTGGAGTTAGTCATTATACTATGCATCCAGAGCATCAACATTTTTGGGGATTCTCAGTTAGTCATCAACCAAATCACTGGGTCCTACAAAGTTCTAAAGCCTAAGCTCCATCATTACCACATGTATACCATGGAGTTATTGGCCCAAATCCCAAAGGTTACCATCTAAGATTCCTTGGGAGAAAATACAGTAGCAGATGCATTAGCCAAACTTGCTAAAGAGTTGGCATGTTTGGAAGATGAGTCCATTCCAATAAGGGTCCAAAATTGACAAGTCTTATCCTAATTGATGCTGAAATCATCGAGAGATTCTCTCTTAAAGGGTAGGTTTTCATTGCCAAAAAGGTTGGGGAGTCAGATTGGAGGCAACCATTCATGGATTATCTACATACTGGCAAACTACCTTAAGAGAAATCACTAGCACATCAGGTGAAGTAGAGAGCCCTTTCCTACACTCTCATGGATGGCACCTTGTACCGGCAGTCCTTTGATCATATGTGGTTATGTTGTTTAGACAAACATGAAGCCCGTAGAATCATAACTGAGGTACACTCAGGTTTATGTGGAGCACATCAATCCGGTCCAAAGATGAAAGCCAAGATCAAGAGACTAAGATACTATTGGCCTTCGATGATCACATATTGCATGGACGTAGAGATGCCACCAATGTCAGGTATACGGTGTGGTCATAAATCAACCACCCAACATTCTACATCCTACATTGGCCTCATGGTAATTTGAGTGTTGGGGTGTCGACATAGTGGGTATGATCGATCCTTCTTCTTCCAAGGGTCACCACTTCATTATCACTGCCACCGACTACTTTTCCAACTGGGCAGAGGCAATCCCATTCAGAGAGGTCACAGGTTAGCATGTGCCCCAATTTTTTCAAGAATCATGTCGTATATAGGTTTGGGGTGCCTCGACAAATTATATCTGATAATGGTACTGCATTCAAGAGCAAATCACTCTTGCTCGAGACAAAATATATATTAGAGATACTCTCCCATCTACTATCCAAGGGCAAATGGCTTAGCAGAAGCCTTCAACAAAACTCTCATTCAAATATTAAAGAAGACACTAGATGATAATAAACGATGATGGCATGAAAAGTTGGTTGAAGCCTTATGGGCGTACTACACCGCCTATAGAACTCCAACATAGTCCACCCCTTTCTCCTTAGTGTATGGGTCCAAAGCCATTCTACCATTAGAAGTCCAACTCCCATCACTAAGGATAGTCATGGGTAGTAAAATCACATCGAAGTAGAACACCAACTTACGGTTGGAAGAGCTCGAAGGTTTGGAGGAGAGATGCCTCCGGGCATGCTAGAACCTCAAGTTGTACAAAGCCAAAATGATTCAAGCTCACAATAAGTTGGTCATCTAGAGCTTTTAATAGAAGAGCTTATTTTAGTTCTAAAGAGACCAATTATTGCCCAAAAGATGGGAGGTAAGAACCCACTTGGGAAGGACTTATGCATAGAAGGCCTAACAAGGAGGATCTTATTAACTCATAAATTATAAGGGAGAGCGCCCGATGCTTCCAATCAATGGGCTCTACTTAAAGAAATACTATCCATAAATCTTGTTTGAAAATAACCATCAATAAAAATTATTTACATATCAAATTCCATCTCTTCTGTGTTAGAAATATCTTTTGCTTGTAAATTCACCATGATGTATTTAGGGTAGGTATAAGAGAACCCAAGAGGAATTCTATCCCTCCACAACACAAACACAAACTATAAAACAATCCTCCAGTGCAATTAGGATATGTGTAAGAGAACCCAAGAGGCATTCTATTTTGACTAGTACAACTAAGTTAGGTGTAAGAGAACCCAAGCGACATCCTTTCTTGGTGGAGTCACAATTGCTCCTGCGGTGCTATTTCATCCATTATTCTATATGTTTAGGGTAGGTGTAAGAGAACCTAAGCATCCTATTCCCTCTTTCATAACACAAACAAACACATATCTTTTATCTTGGGCTATTTTGATGTGGGAGCAAGCCCCCATGGCACTCACTCATTAGCTGCTCTAGGCGGGCTGACATGCTACCTTGCTAGTGTGTCATCCCAGTGGTCATTTGTCTGGCGGATGTGAGTCCCCGTGCTTTCTTTTTGATTTGACCATTACAAATTGACGAGCATCTTTGTTAGTTCGGTAGACCTCACTACGCAGCCAGTCAGTTACCTCATGTTGATTTTCTTTAAGGGGATGTAAGCCTACACACATTCTTCTTGAACAAGCCATTATGCACTGATTAGGTCGAGTATATTTGAAGTTTAGGATAAGTCCTCTAGTGGCTCCTTTCCTCCTGACTACTTCAAGCCTGGGTTTGTCCCCACACCCCCGCTAGTAGTTGCCCTAGGTTGGACCCTACGAGCCAAAGAGACTATCGACAGTTCATTTAAAGAGATGTAAACCTACACACCTTCTTTCTAGACTAATTGATGCAAACCGATGGAAACCTTAGGTTGGTTGGTTATCACCATGCCGATGGCGACCCACCTGGTGGATACACCACTCTTGGCGAGTCTCGATGGTTTCTCCTAGAATGACCATACCTATAGGCATTCTTTTATAGGGTTGGATAAAGTCCCCTATGGGTACTCTATTTGGATCACATCTTTAGCGACCCCATTTAGACACTACCCCGATTATTTTTGGATTGGACGGCTCCCCTTTCCTAGTAACCACCCCTATCTTTGGAGAATTTGTTTAGATGCAGTTACTGGGCCGATAAGTGCGAGATAGGACTAGGCGATAGAGCTCTTCTATGTGGTCCCTGAAACCAAGCGGGGTCCATGCAAATATAAAATAAACAAAATATATCTTCTCTTGTGGATTAGGAATGTTGACCTCATTTTTAGAATGAACTCTCAACCCCTCCATCTTAGACATAGGACTCCTCTTAGACAATAAGAGATCCTTAGGCTTAAGACACATCTAATGATTAGGTGGACACTCAACCCTAGAGACTTGAAGAAGAAGAGGTAGCCATGAATAGGTCATGCCTTAGGAGTGTTAGAAAAATTTGCCTACCCTATAGCTTGAAACACATTCCTCACTTCCTTTATTCAAGTCAAAACTCCAAATCAAATCAACATCAAACCTAAATCACAGCTTAATTGATTTTTCTCCAAATCAATGATTGAAATCCATAATGAAAGTTTATGATTGAAATTCCAACTTTAAAATCTATCTTAAGTCCTTTAAATCCCCTCTTAAAGACTTAGCCTAAATCATATTCACATCAATTCAAACTCATGAAAACTTCTTATAACTCATTTATATTCTCATTTGTATTCACATATATAAATGAAATATAAATTTAAATCAATCAAGTTAAATTCCAAGTTGAAATTCCAAATTCCAAATCTTGCCTAAGTTCTTTGATTTCCCTTCATGGACTTTGCCTAAATCAAATCTAAATCCATTCAAATTCATGAAATTTTCTCATAACACAATTATATTCTCATTTATATTCACATATATAAATGAAATATAAATTCAAATCAACAAAACTAAATCCAAAATTCAAGTTCAAAATTCAAATCTTTCCTAAGTCACTTTGATTTTCTCTTTAGGACTTAGCCTAGATCATGTTCAAATCACTTCAAATTCATGAAATTTTCTCATAACCCATTTATATTATCATTTATATTCACATATATAAATGAAATATAAATTCAAAGCACCAAATCAAAACTCAATTCAAAAATAAAACCCAAATTCAATCAAAATCCAACCTAAGCCTTTCAAGTCAAATTCTTGAACTAACCCAAATCAACTTCAAATCAAGCCAAACTCTTGATTTTTCATCATGATTCAATCAATCCTTCAATCATGAATCAAAATATAAACACAAACTTCAATCACCAAATCAAAACTCAATTCAAAAATCAAACCCAAATCCATTTCATGTTCACCCTTTGAACTTGAAATTGTCAAATGAGTCAAAACCCATTTGAAACCACTTGCAAATGGATTTATATTTCAATCATGAGTCCATATGTGAGTTCAATCAAACTCAAATCAAGCTTCGACCAAGTCATTTGACCCACTTAGGCTCATGTAACCCAAAGTGACCTAAAGTACCCTAATGAGCCAAATTATAATCCTAACCAAATTGGATTGAACTAAGCCTACCTAAGCCTCTCATCATGATCAACAATCATCATGAGATGATCAATCACTCAAATTGGGTCAAACTAAGTCAAACCTAATGGTTGACCAAGTCAACACTTAGCAAAATGAAACCCAACATAGCCAAAATCCACCATAGGCCAAATTGATTGAAACAAATGATCAAAGTTCATTCATGACCAATGTTTGAACTTGACCAAGTCAACATTTGAGCCTAACCTAGCCCAATTAGCCACTTGACCCAAGTTGACCAAACTTGACCTAAAAAGTTAAAATATGTCAAAACTTAATCTAAGCTAAATTGATTGAAACCAATGGGTTGAGTTCATTCCAAAATGATTGTTGAACTTGTTCAAAGCCTCAATTGGCCAACTAGACCTAACCTACACAATTGAATATGAACCAAAATTGACCTAAGGGGTCAAATTGAGCCAAATTCAAACATAACCAAAATTGACTGGAAACAAAGATGCCAATCCATTTCATATGACCAACTAAATCTAAACCAACCATGACCTAACCCAAATATGTCAAATGGGTCAAATTGGTCAACTTGACCCATTTAACCTAAATGAACTCAATTGAACCAAATTGAATCAAACCAAAGACACCAAAATATTTCAAATGGTCATATGAACTTGACCCAACCCTTGGTTTGACCTAGTTTTACCAATTGGTCAACTTGACCCAAATTGACCCATTTTGACCTAAATGGGTCAACATGAGCCAAATCATGTCAAACCAACTCAAAATTCAATGAAACTTGGCCAAACCTATTTTCTCATCATATAAAACATGCCCAAACTAAAATCAAGGTCAAATGGTCATTTTACCCCTATGTCAAAGGATAAATTTTGGCCAAATTCACTTAGAATTTGGTCAAATCCTCTTCAAAACCACTTAGCACTCTCTTAATGGATCAAGTGAACACTAGGGAGTGTGGTGCATCCAACCCAATGGGTTTGGGTCAGCCCAACCTACCCCAATGGCCAAATTGACCACATGCCTTGAAATGGAGCACATGGAATCCTCCTTCCACTCAATTCAAGCATGGGAAGTTCACCATTCCACTCCCTGGCCAAAATTGAATTCATGGACATCCTAAATGGCCTAACAACCCCACTCCTTATGGTCAATTGGATCAAAATGATAAGGCATTGGTCGACCATCAGATTGCCAAAGGGGAAGATATACTCCCCCTAATTTGAATTGAATCCATCATTCCTCAATTCGATTGAACCTAGGGAAGTCAGAGAAGCCATTCCTCAGCCTCACCAAACTTTCTAGAGTGAAATAAAATTCCCATTTCTCGGTTTCACAGCTTGAAAATAAGGGAGCTCCACTCAAAATCCCATTTACTCCACACTCAAAACCAGTGCAATTCCTTTTGTAAGCTCCATCAATGAGCTCAATCAAACTCACCCAAACTTTTTCCCAAGCTCCCAAGGCAATGGAGGTGCTAGTTTGATCAAAGCCACAAGGAGTTCAAGGAGGGTTGGCCTCCAAAAGGATCCACTAAATTTCAAAGCCTCCAAACTTAAGCAAAGCTTCATCTCAACTAGACAAAGCTTCTCCAAGGGATTCGAGTACTGTTGATCACCTCTGATGAGGTTAGCCATTTTTTGAGCTTAAATTCAATGTGGTATGGAGCTTTGTGAAATAAAGTTTAATCCATTATGCCATAGAGAAGGCCTAACAAGGAGGATCTTATTAACTCATAAATTATAAGGGAGAGCGCCCAATGCTTCCAATCAATGGGCTCTACTTAAAGAAATACTATCCATAAATCTTGTTTGAAAATAACCATCAATAAAACTTGTTTACATATCAAATTCCATCTCTTCTGTGTTAGAAATATCTTTTGCTTGTAAATTCACCACGATGTATTTAGGGTAGGTATAAGAGAACCCAAGAGGAATTCTATCCCTCCATAACACAAACACAAACTACAAAACAATCCTCCAGGGCTATTAGGATAGGTGTAAGAGAACCCAAGTGGCATCTTATTTCGACTAGTACAATTAAGTTAGGTGTAATAGAACCCAAGAGACATCCTTTCTTGGTGGAGTCAAAATTGCTCATGAAGTGCTATTTCATCCATTATTCTACATGTTTAGGGTAGGTGTAAGAGAACCTAGACATCCTATTCCATCTTTCACAACACAAACAAACACATATCTTTTATCTTGGGCTATTTTGATGAGGAAGGAAGCCCCCGTGGCACTCACTCATTAGCTGCTCTAGGCGGGCTGACATGCTACCTTGCTAGTGTGTCACCCTAATGGTCATTTGTCTGGCGGATGTGAGTCCCCATGCTTTCTTCCTAACTTGACCATTACAAATTGATGAGCGCCTTTATTAGTTCGGTAGGCCTCAATACACAGCCAGTCAGCTACCTCATGTTGACTTTCTTTAAAAGGATATAGGCCTACACACTTTCTTCTTGAACCAGCCATCATGCACTGATTAGGTCGAGTATATTTGAGATTTAGGATAAGTCCTCTAGTGGCTCCTTTCCTCCTGACTACTTCAAGCCTGGGTTTGGTCCCTACGTAGGACCCCTCGCTTAGTAGTTGCCCTAGGTCGGATGGACCTTGTCGAGCCAAAGATAAACTATCCCAGTGATTAGTTCCACTTTAAAGAGATGTAAACCTACACGCCTTCTTTCTAGATTGATTGACGTAAACTGATGGGAACCTTAGGTTGGTTGGTTATCACCATGCTGACGGTGACCCACCTGGTGGATACACCACTCTTGGCAGATGTGAGTCCCGATGCTTTCTCCTAGAATCAGCCATCAAATACCACAGGCATTCTTTTATAGGGTCCTTGATAAAGCCCCTAGTGGAACCTCCCCTATGGGTACTCTTTTTGGATCACATCCTTAGCGACCCCATTTAGACATTATCCCGATTATTTTTGGATTGGACGGCTCCTCTTTCCTAGGAACCACCCTTATCTTTGGAGAATTTGTTGGATGCATAATTGCCTTGGATAAGTGAGATAGGACTAGGCATTAGCTCCTTCTTAGTGTGGTCCTCAAAACAGTCCATGCAAATATAAAATAAACAAAATATATCTTGCTTGTGGATTAGGAATGTTGACCTAATTTTTAGAATAAACTCTCAACCCCTCCATCTTAGACATAGGACTCCTCTTAGACAATATGAGATCCTTAGTCTTAAGACACATCTAGTGATTAGGTGGATACTCAACTTAACCCTAGAGACTTAGAAGAGGTAGCCATAGGAATAGGTCATGCCTTAGGGTGTTAGGAAAATTTTCCTACCCTATAGCTTGAACCACATTCCTCACATCCTTTCTTCAAGTCAAAACTCCAAATCAAATCAACATCAAACTTAAATCAATTCCAGCTTAATTGATTTTTCTCCAAATCAATTCCAGCTTAATTGATTTTTCTCCAAATCAATGATTAAAATCCATGATGGAAGTTTATGATTGAAATTCCAAGTTTAAAATCTTTCTTAAGTCCTTTAAATCCCCTCTTAAGGACTTAGCCTAAATCATATTCACATCAATTCAAACTCATGAAAACTTCATATAACTCATTTATATTCTCATTTGTATTCACATATATAAATGAAATATAAATTCAAATAAATCAAATCAAATTCCAAATTCCAAATTCCAAATTCCAAATCTTGCCTAAGTCCTTTGATTTCCCTTCATGGACTTTACCTAAATCAAATCTAAATCAATTCAAATTCATGAAATTTTCTCATAACTCATTTATATTCTCATTTATATTCACATATATAAATGAAATATAAATTCAAATCAATTAAACTAAATCCAAAATTGAAGTTCAAATCACAAATCTTTCCTAAGTCACTTTGATTTTCTCTTTAGGACTTAGCCTAGATCATGTTCAAATCACTTCAAATTCATAAAATTTTCTCATAACCCATTTAAATTCTCATTTATATTCACATATATAAATGAAATATAAATTCAAATCATCAAATCAAAACTCAATTCAAAAATAAAACCCAAATTCAATCAAAATCCAACCTAAGCCTTTCAAGTCAAATTCTTGAACTAACCTAAATCAAGCCAAACTCTTGATTTTTCATCATGATTCAATCAATCCTTCAATCATGAATCAAAATATAAACACAAACTTCAATCACCAAATCAAAACTCAATTCAAAAATCAAACCCAAATCCATTTAATGTTCACCCTTTGAACTTGAAATTGTCAAATGATTTAAAACCCATTTGACTTCAAACCACTTGCAAATGGATTTATATTTCAATCATGAGTCCATATGTGAGTTCAATCAAACTCAAATCAAGCTTCAACCAAGTCATTTGACCCACTTAGGCTCATGTAACCCAAAGTGACCTAAAGTACCCTAATGGGCCAAATTATAATCCTAACCAAATTGGATTGAACTAAGCCTACCTAAGCCTCTCATCATGATCAACAATCATCATGAGATGATTAATCACTCAAATTGGGTCAAACCAACTCAAACCTAATGGTTGACCAAGTCAACACTTAGCCAAAATGGAACCCAACATAGCCAAAATCCACCATAGGCCAAATTGATTGAAACAAATGATCAAAGTTCATTCATGACCAATGTTCGAACTTGACCAAGTCAACATTTGAGCTAACTAGAACCCAATTGGCCACTTGACCTAAGTTGGGCCAACTTGACCTAAAAATTTAAAATGTGTCAAAACTTAATCTAAGCTAAATTGATTAGAACCAATGGGTCGAGTTCATTCCAAAATGATTGTTGAACTTGTCCAAAGCCTCAATTGACCACCTAGACCTAACCTACCCAATTGAATATGAACCCAACTTGACCTAAGGGGTCAAATTGAGCCAAATTTAAACTTAACTAAAATTGATTGGAAACAAAGATGCCAATACATTTCATATGACCAACTAAACCTAAACCAACCCATGACCTAACCCAAATTGGTCAAATGGGTCAAATTAGTAAACTTGACCCATTTGACCTAATTGAACTCAATTGAACCAAATTTAATCAAACTAAAGATACCAAAATATTTCAAATGGTCATATGAACTTGACCAACCCTTGGTTTGACCCAATTTTACCAATTGGTCAACTTGAAATTGACCCATTTTGACCTAAATGGGTCAACATGAGCCAAATCATGTCATAACTCAAATTCAATGAAACTTGGCCAAACCTATTTTCTCATCATATAAAACAAAACTAAAATCAAGGTCAAATGGTCATTTTACCCCTATGTCAAAGGATAAATTTTGTCCAAATTCACTTAGAATTTGGTCAAATCCTCTTCAAAACCACTTATCTCTTAATGGATCAAGTGAACAGAGTGTGGTGCATCCAACCCAATGGGTTTGGGTCAGCCAATACAATGGCGACCACATGCCTTGAAATGGAGCACATGGAATCCTCCTTCCACTCAATTCAAGCATGTGGGAAGTTCACCATTCCACTCCCTGGCCAAAATTGAATTCATGGACATCCTAAATGGCCTAACAACCCCACTCCTTATGGTCAATTAGATCAAAATGATAAGGCATTGGTCGACATTGCCAAAGGGGAAGATATACTCCCCCTAATTTGAATTGAATCCATCATTCCTCAATTTGATTGAACCTAGGGAAGTCAGAGAAGCCATTCCTCAGCCTCCCCAAACTTTCTAGAGTGAAATAAAATTCCCATTTCTCGGTTTTCACAGCTTGAAAATAGGGGAGCTCCACTCAAAATCTCATTTACTCCACACTCAAAATCAATGCAATTCCTTTTGTAAGCTCCATCAATGAGCTCAATTGAACTCACCTAAACTTTTTCCCAAGCTCCCAAGGCAATGGAGGTGCTAGTTTGATCAAATCCACAAGGAGTTCAAGGAGGGGTTGGCCTCCAGAAGGATATACTAAATTTCAAAGCCTCCAAACTTCAGCAAAGCTTCGTCTCAACTAGACAAAGCTTCTCCTTGGGATTTGAGCGCTGGTGATCACCTCCGATGAGGTTAGCCATTTTTTGGAGCTTAAATTCAATGTGGTATGGAGCTTTGTGAAATAAAGTTTAATCCATGAGATTTTAGCCATTAGATGTGATCTAGGTTGCATGATGAAGGTGTGGGCTAAATTTTGAATCAGCTCATTCGAGCTCGATCTTAGAAAGAACATTGACGGCTCTCCCGCTCATAGAAATACATGGATGAATCTCTGGCTTTCCATCCACACATTTTAGATGGACGGTCGAGATTAAGACATGTAGCATCTCTTGTTTCACCCTTTAAAACCACGGCTTTAATCTCAATTGTCTGATCCTTGATCAGGAGGCTGAAGAGAAAGTGTGTAGCATCACCGTTGATGTGGTGCTAAGATGTGACAAGTTAAATGCCCAATCCCATCATGCCATGTGGAAAGCGTATGCCGCGTCAGCGGCCCATGTGGTGCCGACGGGATTAAATATTTAATTAAGCTATTTAAATATTCTAATTAATTATGAAAACTTCTAAAATTCATATCTAAGCCTAAAAAAATAAAAAAAAATATGAAATAAATTACATTGAATAGATAATTAACTATAGAATATGCTGAAATTAATTTGACTGGATTTTTCCCTTAATTTGGGTTTTATTGGGAATGTTATTTTACTAATTATTTAATTACTCATTAATCCCAAACTTCTTTGTAGTGGGATGACTCCTGCCTCCCTTAATTTTGTTGGGATTTATTGGTGGCTTAATTAGGAGAATTTCTAATTCATTCTTTAATCACTCCCTTAATGTAATCATGCTTAATTAATGGCATAATTAGTGGTTTAATCCTCTGATTGAGTCAATTAAGTTTTAATTAAGTGAATGTGAGGTTTAGGGAATAATTTTGGGATACTTTCCTTAAGATATTCCCTAAACCCCTTTTCTTCTTTAATCAATCCTTAATTAAGGGTTAATTCACTAAGTACCCCTTAATTAATTTTATAAAGTTCTAAAACTTTCCAGAACTCAATTAATCTATCTTGGGTAGATGCTTAGATGTTCAAGAGCCTAAGTACATTAAGGAAATCAAAACTCAACCCACATGTTTCAGGGGTTATGAAATTACTTAAGTTAAAATCCCTTAGTTTAATTAATCATTAATGATGAGCCAAATCCATTAGACCCTTTTCTTACTAGGTGCATTGCTGATTTAAATTTCTTGTGTTATTTTATGTCATCTCTTATTGACTCATAATTATTTGATTAATTATGTTAAGGTGGTATAGGTAAGGGATAATTAACATGCTTAATTCATACCTTAACCTTAGTAACATATAAAAAATCATCTCATCACCTAAAAATTAAACTAACACAACCAACAAATGTGATAATGGGTTAGGAATAGCAAACTCACATCACATTTTTAAATTAAATCAAACTAAAAAAAAAAATAATCAAACCTTCTTTAAAAATAATTTGATTTGCTTTAAGCTTTCTTATTTCATAAGATTGTCTTTAATAATTAATTAGGGTGGATGTGTTTTCATGCTTTCATCACTTTAGTTCTTTCCTTACATGCTAAATATGTATGTCATATGAATTTTATAAATTCATGCTTTTCAAAAAAATAAATTCAAAAAAGAAATATTTTCTTTATGTCAAATTGCATGTTTTGGTTAAAGTAAAATTTGAATGTCTATTATCACTATTAAATTCAAAACTATTTTCAAAATCTATAAATCAAACATTAAAACTGAAAGTGTGTTATTTGTAGTTTATTTATAAGCTTACATGTGAATATAAAAATGTGTCTTATGTTTGCTTCCTTTCTTTTCTCTTAATATGGATTTGAAAAAGATTTGCAAAGTGTATTGTTCTTTTAAAGGAACATAACACTTGCTTAAATCTATTCTTATCTTCTTCCATGTTATGACTATTGGTCAAAAAAATTTCCATAGGAGTCGCCTTCAAATCTATGGAGAGAAAGAAAGGAAAGACATATAAAAATTCATCCTTTTATGATGCCACAGATCTGATGTACTTATTCAGGTGATTGAGTACATCATCAAGAAATAGTATACTATCTCGAAAGATAGAAGTCACTACCCTTTAATAGACTTAATCACCTCAATAAGGACTTCTGAGGATGATGGGTGCATATGTACCGAGATTCTTCCCTTCATGAAAAGTAAAAAGTGGTTATTTTAAACCAGTTCGTTAAGTTCCCTACAAGGGCAAGCCCTCATAGTTAATTACATCCTAAGGGATGGGATCCCTTAGGAAAACTCTCGATTAAGGTAAATGATCATTGTCTTTGAAGATTTTAATAGGAAGTACTATCAATCGATTGGTTTAGGTTTGAAGATCAAATGGGATTAATCAAAAGAGGGAGTTATTATGGAAGCCAAAATGGGAGATGAGTAGGAGATGCCCCACAATGCTAGAAAACCTAGCGAGCATTTCAAACTATCCCATAGTTGGGCTTTATATTTTTGAAATTGATTTAGTTTGTTTGAGTTACATTTTTCATTAGAAATTTAGGACTTAAGATTCCTTAACACAAGATTAAGAAAATGCCTAAGAGGTGAGAAATTATACTTATAGCCTACAAAGGGGAGAAGCAACCTCAGAACCTAAATCTAAGGAGCTTCGGCGAGGGCCGGAAGCACAACCTAAATCTAAGGCAAAAATGGGTTTGCCTCCAGAGAGACAAACCACTCACAGACTTACAGTAGGGTGGTGCCAACTAACTCCTCCTATGATTTTAAATACATGTAGGCAAGTCTTTATGCTTATGAAAGATAGCTAGGTTATTATTTATTTAGAAAGAGACTAAGTCCTTAAACTCACTCCCTAAAGAGACAAGATCATGTAAAGGGACATGCTTCAAATGAAATAAATCTAATGTTATTCAAATTTTATTTTATTTTCATTTTGGATAAATATTTTTGACTTAGGCTAATAGGATTCATATGACTAATGCAAGAGAAATCTGATTATCGACCAAAATCAACGAGAAGGGAGGAGATGAGTTTTCACCATGGCTCTCAAAGGTCAAGCCATGTTTCTCTGGCAAAGGTGGAAACTCACCAATCAAGAGTGAAGTAAGATGCATTTATGCATGATATTATAAAGGAAATGCTCATCCAACTAAGGGGATGCTAATTCTTTTTTCTTAATTTTAAATCTAAGCTTTAGGAGAGGTTATGAGTTGTTTAATTATTATTTTTGAGTTGTTAAGTTGGGTAAAAGATTTATTTTTCTCTAAAGAGTCTAATCCACATCCAGGCCATACATAAAGCAATAAAGAAATAAAGAAAATCATGCCACTTAATGCAAAATCTAAACAAATCATCAACAAATTTATAAAGCTATGCGCAAAAAGAATAAAAGGTCGTTGTGGTCGGGAACCACCGCACAAACCCAAAAATATCAAATATGAGTTGCCGAGCTCTACCCTTATTCAACCTGGATAACAAATAAATTAAATTACAATTAAACAAGGAATTCATTATTATGGGGGTCTTCAAGCTTCATTCTTCTTTCTTCTTCTTTTCTTCTTTGGTTCCTTCTTTTGGATGGTTGGAAGGTGGATGCTCCAAGGCTTCACATGGTGCATAAGATAGGATCTTATGACCAATGCTCATCTTAATCCCCATAACAATTATTCCAAAATCCTAATTATATAAATTTACATGAAAAGGAAAAGTGGAAATCTAACTAACACCTGCAAAACAAAAGTTAGCTAAAATAAACCACACAAATCTAAGCATGTATATTAAACTTATCACCCCACACATGGGTGCCTAAGTTCACCTGGCCTATAGATTATGCTTAGGGGTATAAAGCACCTGCAAGCAAAAGTATTTATATTTTTATTTATGATAGCGCCCCTTAAGCACAATCCTCTATACAAAAGAATAATTAGACTAAGAACATCCTACCATTAATTCTATGAGCATACACCCTAACATCCATCTAAAACATATATCACAAAACAAAATAAATATCAAACCATGCACTTACCAAACCTAGGACTAGAAGTGGTGACATAAGTTAATGTGAGTGCTTTGAAGGCTTATGTGGTATGCTTAGCTATGGCTTTAGGTTCAAATTTTTTAAGTATGAAGAACATGTTCAACTTGGAGGAAGGTTTTATTTAAGTTATTTAGTTATTTTGGGTTAATTTTATTTCATGTTTTGATTTAGTTTAAGTGGATCCTACAATTAATTACTAGATTATGAAGAGAGGGAAAGAGAAGAAAACTTCTCTTTCCTTCCCTAACCTAAGTAATTTCTAAAGTAGATTCATATTTTAGTTTTGTTTAGGTGAATGTTTTGATTATATCTTTTATCCTAAGTTTAGATAAACTCTAAACAAACCTATTCAAAAAGAAAGGCATTTTAAGATTAAATAAAATGAATCAAAATTCACATAACACACATTATTTCATTTCTTTCCCATCATATATAACATGCATATGGATGGACCCTAAGCATATATATACATGCAAATAAGAGTATTTAACACACTTTATGATGCATGCTAAGTAATCCATACAAGAAAATTTAGAAGTTGAATATGCATGATTTTTCTTAAGTAGAAAGGGTTTTCCTTATCCAAATTTTCACATACACACATGAAAGTAAGAAAGGCATAAGTGAGTACAGTCATTGTTAAAGGTGTAAGTACAAGACCTACTTAGGACTACTTAAAGCCTCACAACCTCAAGGTTGTCCAGACTAATATACCACTTTTCTTAACTACAAACATGTGTATAAAAGAAATAAAATAGAAAAGGAGAGTGCAAAAGTTGTTTAATGGATTCATTTTTATTTTATGCAATTCATGTATGCAAATATAGGTAACCCTTCTTAGGTGATAGAATAGGGATGAATAGGATATGAAATTAAGTGAGTGTTGGGTTCTTTTCAAATGAACCATACACCTCACCAACTCCTATTCAAAACTATACCAATATAAGAAAGGAAACCTATGCTAAGCATACCTTTATATTCTATCACATGAAAACTCATAATTAAAATATAAGTGGCATACTTTCAAATTCAATATTTGATTTATAGATTTTGAAAATAATTTATATTTAGTAGTGATAATATCCATTCATATTTCTACTCTAGCCAACACATGCAAATTTGACATGAAGTAAATAATTTAATTTAAAATTTGAATTTAAAAATTATGAATGCATGACATCACATGACATACAACTTAACATATTGGGGAATGATCCAAAGTAATGAAATATGTAAACAAACTCACTTCACTTAAATCCTAAAAACATTCTTATAGAATAAGAAAGTTTAAAATAAATCAAAGTGAATTCAAAGTGATTTTGTTTAGTTTAAAGTTTGATTTAATTTTGAAAAGGTGAGATGAGTTTGCTACTCCTAACCCATTCTCACATATGTTTGATATTTTTGTTTAATTTTAAAATAATTAGATCCATTTTATGTGTTGATTAGGTTAAGATATGAATTAAGTAACTTAATTAACCCTTACCCGCACCACCTTAGAAGAATTAACCAAATAATTATGAGCCAATGAAATGACATAAAACCCACAAGGAATTTAAATTTGCAATGTACCTAATAAGGAAAAGGCCTAATGCAATTTGGCTCACAATTAAAAGTTAATTAAGCTAAGAGGTTTAGTTTAAGTAATTTCAAAACACCCTTTCACACATGTGAATTGGGTTTTGTTTTCCTTGATTGAACTTAGGCTATTAAACACCTAAGCATCTACCCAAAGTAGATTAATTAAGTTCTGGAATGTTTTAGAATTTTTGAAAATTGATTAAGGGTGATTAATGGGATAAATAATGAATTAACCCTTAATTAAGAGGAGATTAAGGAGAGAAGAGGGGGTTTAGAGAATAGTTTAGGGGAAATGCCCCAAAAATATTCCATAAACCTTCTAATTACTAGATCTGACCTTAATCAACCCTAATTATAGGTTAAAATCACTAATCATACCCTAATTATGCTTAATTACATAAGGAGGGTAATTAAGGAAACCATATGATATTCTTTTAATCAACCATTCAATAAATTTAAAGAAAATTAGAGGAGGTAGAAGTCATCCACTAAATTATACCCAAGAAATTTGGGATTAATCAGAGGCTTAATTAAAAAGTAATTAGCAAAATAAACTTTCCAATAAAAACCAAATTTAGAGAAAAGAAAAATTCAAAACTCATCAAAATTAATTTTAAAATGTTCTAGGTTTAATTATCTTTCCACAAAATTTTATTTAACATTTTTTTAATTTTCTAGAGGGAGTTAAGAATTTTAGAAGATCTCTAGGTTAATTAGAATTTAATTAAGGCATTTAACTAATTCTAACTAATCCCTAGCTCACGGCGCTATGTGTGGCGGCGGCGGTTAGTGCGCTTTACACATGTCGCACCCTGAGGGATTACTAAAACATCACATCCCAAATGATGGCTGGTGGCGCATGCATTTTAATCCTCTATCATCCGATCAAAGATCGGATGGCCAGGGATCTCCCCGTGTTTTAAAATGGAAAAAAGGAAATCTAAACGTGCGGGATTATTTCAACCATCCATTTAAAATGTGTAGATGGATGGCTGAGATCTCCCAAGTTCTTCCCTTGATCAGAGGCGTCAGATCAGGGGAAGATCCAAGCTTGATCTAGCATGGATTCCAATCAAACTCAACCCACACCATCTAAAGACAGAGAGCGGCAAATCCAATGGTCAAAAATCGATGGGGTGAAAATTTCTTTCACAAAGCTCCACACCACATTGAGTTTAATGGTCAAAAAATTCCATACCTCGCCAGAGGTGATCAACGACCCTCGATTCCCTTGGAGAAGCTTCGTTTGGTTGAGATGAAGCCTTGCTGATGTTTTGAGCACTTGAGATTGGGTGGATCTTCCTATGGGTCACCTCCTTCTTAGCTTGAGCTCAGATTTGATCCAATTCAATCCTCCTTTGCCTTTAGAACTTGGGAATGAACTTAGGTGAGCTTGACTTGGTCACCTAAGTGTGCTTGCAAAAGGAATTGCAATGGATTGTAGTTTGGAATAAGTTGGAGAATGGATTGAGCTCCCCTATTTTCATTATTTGAAAATCAAGAAATGGGGAACTGGCAAGAGCTCTAGGTGACTGGAACATTGAAGCCAAGTTTGACATCATTGATTTGAATACTTTATTCCTTTGCTTTTCTGGGGCCAGATACATCGAACAAGATAATTCCATCCTCCCTCCATGATGCATCAAGTTCAAAAGGATGGGATTATCTGTAATGGAGATGAAAAGCTATTTTAGTTAGAGGTTGAGATTTATGAGGATGTGACCTACTATCTTCCTCAAAACACCCTTTCTCATGAACTTGGACAAAATCAAATTCAAAAGAGAAAAGAAAATTAAGAAAAGAAAAGGCAAAAGAAAAGAGAAGAAAAATGAAAACCAAGTGAACAAAGAAAGGGGTGAAGAAGAAATAGATGCACCCATGTTCATTCCATCATATGGACATGTGGGTAGGATGACTCAACCTCCACGGTAGAGGCAATTCAGAGGTGGAAGATCCTGTTGGTCATCAATAGGGTTATGTTCTTATTCAGAGTACCTACTATTCACATAGACTTGGAATCCATCTTGAGGATGAGTCTAATGTGATTAGTATACCATCCAACCCTCTTGGGTTCCATTGGAGGTGACTTTTTGATCTGATAGAGATGAAGATGGAGCCTCAGAATAAAACAAATAATCATATGCCTGTAAAACTATTAGGCAGCAACTGGGAACCTTAGCTTTAACCTCACTTTCATATCAAAAAGTTGAAGGTTTAGTAGTTAAGGAAGCCCCTAAGTCTTCCAGTGATATGAAGTTGAAGAGATTCTTTTTGGGATCATCATCCTCAAGTTAAGTTGATGTAGAGCTTGAAGAGGATTCATTTAAAGAATTAATGGAATTACCGTTTGACTTTTATGGGCCTTGTGTTCATAATCTTATATAAAAAAGTTTGGTTCCTCACACATGGTCCAAGTCGAATTTTTAAAAGTTGTGGAACAATACAAATAGGGAAGCACAATCAAGAGTAGGACTAAGATTCAGTATAGTGGGTCCAATCGATGATGTCGATTATTGCTTAGTTGTTACCAATCATTTGGAGTTTGATAGGTTCATTTCACACAACACCAACTCTTATGAGAATGTGTGTTTAAAAACCTTAGATGATCTAGATGATCTCTAAATCAAGGAAGCATCTAGAATTTGAAGAGGAGATTCATTCAACAATAGACAAGCTTAAAGAAATCAACCTCAGGACAGAAGAAAATCCATGCCCGATGTACATCAGTTCGTTCCTAAATGAAGAAGAAACCAATGAATTAGTTAGGCTATTGGCATGGAGTTATGAAGATGCGTTATCTCCTCATTTGAACTATAGTAATAGATCAACTCCTTATCAAAACAAGCTCTTAGGCATGCGATAGAAATCGAACAACAAGTCATTTAAGTCAAGAAATTGATCGATCTAGTTTTATCGGGAAGAAAAATATTTTACTTGGTTGCTAGTGTAGTCCTAGTTAAGAAATTAGAATGACCAAATTCGATTTTGGGACTTAAATAAGGCATGCCCTAAGGATGAGTTTTCTCTTCCTATACTAGAATTAATGGTGGACATCACCTCATCTCATGTAGTCTTCCCTTTCATGGATGGGACATTGTCATGAAATTTTATATTTCTAAAGAATAAATATACTTCCATCTTCACTCTATGCGGAATAAAATGAAGATAGAAATATACATCTCCTTTTTATGCAATTTTGACATCACGTAGATCCGCAGATGTTCTTATTGAGGGTGATCGGCTATGATATTGAGGAGAGGTGTACTATCTCAAAAGATAGAAGTTACCAGTATACAATGGACCTAATCATCTCAATAAGGACTCCTAAGAACAATGGGTCTGCATGTGTACCAAAGATTCTTCTCCTACTTTATATGAAAAAGTAAAATAGGGTTTATTTTAAATCGGGTTCATTAAGTTTCCTACAGAGGCAAGCCCCCATAGTTAATTACATCCTAAAGAATGAGATCCCTCAGGAATACTCTCGATTAAGGTAAATGATCGTTGGATCCAAAGATTTTAATAGGTAGGACTATCAATCAATTAGTTTATTTCAAAAGATCAAATAGGATTGATCAAAGAGAGGGAGTTATTATCGAAGCTAAAGTAAGATAAGTAGGAGATGTTTATGATATTAGAAAACTTAGCGAGCATCTCAAACTATCTTATGGTTGGGCTTTACATTTTCAAAATTGAATTATTCATTTGAGTTGACTTTTTATTAGAAGTTTAGACTTACGATTCCATAACACAAGATTAAGAAAATGCCTAAGAGATGAGGATTTATGCTTATAGCCCATGGAAGGGAGAAGCAACTTCAGAACCTAAATCTAGGGAGCTTTGGCGAGGGCCAAAAGCACGGTCGAAATCTAAGGTGATAATGGGTATTTGGTTTGCCACCATAAGAGAGGACAAACCACCTGATTGCTTGAACTTACAACCACCTGGGGGTGGCTGCTAACTAACTCCTCCTATAATTTTAAATTCATGTAAAAAAGTCATATGCTTTATGCAAGATAGCTCGGCTATTATTTACTTAGAAAGAGATTAAGTCCATAAACTTTCCTAAGAGACTAGATCATGTACAGGCATGAGTAATGACCTAAATCTAATACAATTCACATTACATTTATTTTTATTTTTGGACAATCATTTTGACTCTGGCTAATAGGATTTATGCATGAGAAGTAAGATTATTGGCCAAAATTAGTGAGAAGGGAGGAGGGATATTTCCATCATGGCTCTCAAAAGTCAAGCCATGTTTCTCTGGAAAAAGTGGAAGCCCTCCAATCAAGAGTGAAAATAATTTGCATTTGTGCATGATGTTATAAAAGAAATACTCATCCAACTAAGGGGTTATTAATTCTTTTATCTTGATTTTTAGCCTAAGTTTTAGGTGAGGTTATGAGTTCTTTATTTTAATTTTGAATTATTAAATTTGGTAGAAGATTTATTTTTCCCTAAGAGCCTAATCAACATCCAGGCCAAACAACAAGCAAGGAAGAAACTAGAAAAAGGATGCCATCTTAATGCACAAGATAAACAAATTATCAATCAATTTATAAAGCTAACGCAAAAGAATAAGAGACAAACTTTGGTCTGGCACCACTGCACAAACCCAAAAATAAATTAGGTAGCCAAGCTCTACCCTTATACAACTCAAATTACAAATAAATTAAGTACAATTAAGCAAGGAACTCATTGTTATGGAGGTCTTCAAGCTTCATTTCTTCATTCTTATTTTCTTCTTTCTTCTTTGGTTCCTTCTTTTAGATGGTTGGAAGGTGGTTGGTCTAAAGAATTCACATGGTACATAAGATGAGATCTTATGACAAATGCTCATCGTAATCCCCATAACGATCATTCCAAAATCCTAATTACAAAAATTACATGAAAAGTAAAAGTAAATCTAACTAACACCTACAAAATAGAGATTAGCTAAACAAATCACACAAATCCCAAGCATGTACTTATCACCCCACACATGGGTGACTAAGTCCACCTAGCCTATTTGATTATGCTTAGGGGTATAAGCACATGCACAATAAAAGTATTTATATTTTAATTTATTATAGCGCCCCTTAAGCACAATCCCTTACAAAAAATAATGATTAGACTAAATTGTCCTATCATTCATTCTACGCACATTCACCCTAACATCCTGACTAAAATATATATCACAAAATAAAAGCAAATATCAAACCATGCACCGCCCTAACCTAAAGCTAGATGTGATAACTTAGTCTAAAGTGTGTGATTTTAAGGTTTGTGTGGTATGCTTAGCTATGACTTTAAGTTAAAATTCTCTTAATTTGGAGAATGTTCAACTTAGAGGAGCGTTTCATTCAAGTGGTTTAGTTATTTTGGGATGATTTTATTTTATGTTTTGATTGGGTTCAAGTGAATCTTACAATTAATTACTAAGTTGTAAAGAGAGGGAAAGAGAATGGAACTTCTCTTCCTTTCTCTAACCTAAGTAATTTCTAAAGTGGATTCATATTTTAGTTTTGTTTAATGACTATTTTATTATATGTTTTAATTAATCCTAAGTTTAGATAAATTCTAAACAAACCTATTTAAAAGAAATGCATTTTAAGATTAAATAAAGTGAGTTAAGATCACAAAATACACATCACTTCATTTCTTTCCCAACATGTATAACATGCATATATGAATCCTAAGCATATCTATACATACCAAATGGGAATGTTTTGCACACTTTATGATGCATGCTAAATAATTTACTTAAGAAAATTTGAAAGTTTATGATGCATGATTTTCATTAAATAGCAAAGGTGTTTCTTATCCAATTTTCACATGCACATATGAATGTATGAAAGGCATAAGTGAGTCGCCATTGTTAGCACAGGGTGTAACAAGACCTATAGGCTACTTAAAGCCTCACAACTTGGGATTGTCCAGACTAATATACCACTTTCCTTAAACACAAGCATGTGTACAAAAGAAATGAATGAAAAAAAAGATGCAAAAGTTTGTATTTGTTTTATTTTGGTTTGTTTATGCAATTTATATATGTAAGTGTAGGTGTCCTTCTTAAGTCATAGCATAGGAATGAATATGAAATGGAATTAGGCAAGTATTGTGTTCTTTTCAAATGAACTATACACTTTGCCAAATCATATTCAAAATTATACCAAAAGAGAGGAGAAGCAAAAATACACTAACCACATCCTTATATTTTACTCACATGCAAGCTTATAAGTAAGATATAAGTAACACACTTTCAGTTTTGATAATTAATTCATATATTTTAAAAATAATTTGGATTTAATAGTGATAATAGCCACTCATATTCTTACTTTAGCCAAAAACATGCAGTTTGACATAAAGTAAATATTTTCATTTTAAATTTGATTTTTGAAAAGCATGAATGTATGAAATCATATGACACACATTTAGCATGTTAGAAAGAAAGAACTAATGAAAGCATGTAAACACATTCACCTTAATTAATTCCTAAAGATAATCTTATGAAATAAGAAAGCTTAAAGCAAATAAAGTTTGTTTAATGTGATTTTTGTTTAATTTTGAGTTTGATTTAATTTGAAAATTGTGAGGTGAGTTTACTATTCCTAACCCATTCCCACATGTGTTTGATTTTTTTCAATTTTAGGTGATTAGATTCATTTTATATTTTGATTAGGTTAATGAATAAGCATGTTAGTTACCCTTACACACCTTAGCATAGTTAATCAAATAATTATGAGCCAATGAGATGACATAAAATCACACAAGAAATTTAAATCAGTAATGCACCTAGGTGGAAAAGGGCGTAATGCAATTTGGCTCATGATTAGTGATTAATTAAGCTAAGGGGTTTAATTTAAGTAATTTCAAAACAACCCTCACACATATGAGTTGAATTTTGATTTTCTTAATTATACTTAGGCTCTTGAACACCTAAGAATCTACCTAAGAAGAATTAATTAAGTTCTAGAAAGTTTTAACATTTTATGAAATTAATTAATGGGATAATTAGTGAAGGGATAATGAGAGTTTAAGGAATATCTTAAGGAGAGTATCCCAAAATTATTCTGTAAGCCTCACATTCACTTAATCAAAACTTAATTGGCTCAATCAGAGGGTTAAATCATTAATTATACCCTTAATTAAGTATATAATTACATTAAAGTGAGTGAATGCGATTCCCCTAATTAATCCAATAAATCCCAAGAAAATTAGGGAGGCAGTCATCCCTCTAATTACCATGGGATTAATCATTGAATTAATTAGAGAGTAATTAGTAAATTAACATTCTCAATAAAACTAAAATTAGAGAAAAACATTTCAAAATCAATTAAAATCAATTTTAGAATATTCTATGTTCAATTATCTTTCTAATGCAATTTAATTCATTTTTTTTATTTTTCTATGTTGAGATATGAATTTTAGAAGTTTAGGTGATTAATTAGAATTATTTAAATCCCTAATTATATCATTAATCCCACTGGTTCCATGCATGTGGTGACGCGCATGCACGTCATTGGATTGGGTATTTAACCCATCATCATAGCCGCGCGGCAATCGCACTTTTCTCCTGATGGAGACTAAAGCCATGGATCGGAGGGAGAAAAATAAAGATATTACACATTTTAATCTCGACCGTCCATCCAAAATATGGATGGCCAGAGATCCATCCCTGTAATTCCCTATGGGGAAGGGGATCCATCCATCTTCTAGGCCATGATCTGAGCTCGATTGAGCTTTGATTGGGCTAGAATTTGGCCCACACCTTCACCATGCATCCTAGATCACATCTAATAGCCAAAATTCTATACCATGAAAATTTCTTTCATAAAGCTCCAAACCACATTGAATTTAAGCTCGGAAAATGGCTAACCTCATCGGTGCTCGATTCCCTTGGAGAAGCTTCGTCTAGTTGAGACGAAGCTTTGCTAAAAGTTTTAGCTCTTGAAATTGAGTGGAAGCTCTCCAAATTCATATTTTTTTGATTTTTCTATGTTGAGATATGAATTTTAGAAGTTTAGGTGATTAATTATAATTATTTAAATCCCTAATTATATCATTTAATCCTTGGTGTGTTAATGATGTGCACTTTGGTCATTGGATTGGGTATTTCAATCATGATTGGCGATATTTTCAGTGAGAATGGCGAGACTAAAACATGGATCGAGGGAAAAAAATAAGATATTACACATTTTCTCGTCCATCAAAACATGTAGATGGATGGCGAGATCCAAAATTCCCGGAAGGGGATCCATCCATCTTTGATCCAGCTCTTGAGCTGGGCTAGAATTCACCATGCATCCTAGATCACATAAGCCAAAATCCTATGCCATGAAAATTTCTTTTACAAAGCTCCAAACCACATTGAATTTAAGCTAAAAAAATGGCTAACCTCATCGGTGCTCAATTCCCTTAGAGAAGCTTCATCTAGTTGAGATGAAGATTTGAGTTTAGCTCTTGAAATTGAGTGGAAGCTTCTATGGATCCTTTACCTTTGGCTCTTTGGTCTAGTTTTTGGAGCTTGGACAAGAACTTGGGTGAGCTCAACTTGGTCCATGATGCTTGAAGAAGGGGAGTTGGTTTGATGTGAAAGTTGGAAAATCTGGAGTTCCCATTTTAAGTGATGAAAACTAAGAATGGAGATTTCAAATCCTCTCTCTAGCTGGGAATACTCTAAAGTTTGCTCATTCATGCTTTGTATGAGAGAGTGAAAATTTAAATGAATTGGGGAGAATATCTCCCCCAATGGATGACTAGCTTCCCTTTGTCATTTTAATCCAATTGCAATGAGTGGGTTTGTTTGTAGTGTCCTTGAGTTAGTTTTGGTTGAGTGGAATGGTGAACTCATCTTCAATTGTGGGAGAAGGTTTGCCATGTGGCCATTTCCATGCACATGTTTGGCCATTGAGTTGGGTTTCAAAAATTGGGTGCACCACCCTCCTTTTGATCCACTAGGAGAGTGCAAGTGGGTATGAAGAGGATTTGACAAAATTAGTGGAAGACCTCTATTTAGGTAAAATGATTTTTTTTTGAATTTGGGTATGTTTGGTATGTTGAATTGGTTTGTCCAAGTTTAATTGAATTTGGAGTTGTTTGATGTGATTTAGCTCATGTTGACCGGTCAAATGGGTCAATAGTCAAGTTGACCAAGTGGTCAAATTGGGTCAAAAGATTGGGTTAAGTTCATATGACCATTTGAAATATTTTGGCTTTGGTTTGATTCAATTTGGTTTAGGTTTGAATTGGTTCATATGATTTCATTTAGGTCAAATGGGTCAAATTTTAATTTGACCCATTTGATTTTGAGCTAGGTCATGGTAGTTTAGGTTAGTCATATGAGGTGGATTGGTATCTTTAAATTTTGGTTAAGTTTGAATTTGGCTCAATATGACCCTTTAGGTCAAGTTGGGTTCAAGGTCAATTGGACTAAGTTAGGTCTAGTTGGCCAATTGAGGCTTTGGTCATGTTCAACAAGTGATTTGGAATGAACTTGACCCATTGGTTTCGATCACTTTGGCTTAGATCAAGTTTTGACACATTTGAGTTTTTAGGTCAAGTTGGGTCAACTTGGGTCAAGTGGCCAATTGGGCTAAGTTAGGCTCAAATGTTGACTTGGTCAAGTTCAAACATTGATATGAATGAACTTAGACCATTGGTTTCAATTAATTTGGTCTATGGTAGATTTTGGCTATGTTGGGTTTCATTTTGGCTAAGTATTGACTTGGTCAACTTTTAAGTTTGACTTGGTTTGACCCAATTTGAGTGCTTGATCATCTCATGATGATTGTTGATCATGATGACAGGCTTAAGTGAGTTTGATTCAATCCAATTTGGTTAGGATTAGAATTTGGCTCATAAGGATACTTTAGGTCATTTTGGATCAAGTGAGCCTAAGTAGGTCAAATGGCTTGGTCAAAGCTTGATTTGAGTTTGATTGAACTCACATATGGACTTATGATTGAAATATAAATCTATTTGAAAGTGGTTTGAAGTCAAATGGGTTTTGATTCATTTGGCAATTTCAAGTTCAAAGGGTGAACATGAAATGGATTTTGGCTTGATTTTTGAATTGAGTTTTGGTTAGTGGGAAGTTTGTATTTATATTTGGACTCATGATTGAAGGATTGATTGAATCATGAAGGAAAATTAAGAGTTTGGCTTGATTTGAAGTTGATATGGCTAAGTTCAAGAACTTGACTTGAAAGGCTTAGGCTAGATTTTGATTGAATTTGAACTTGAATTTTGGAGGTTGTTTTGGTTGTTTGAATTTATATTTCATTTATATATGTGAGTATAAATGAGAATATAAACAAGTCATGAGAAAATTTCATGAGTTTGAAGTGATTTGAAGATGATCTAGGCTAAGTCCTTAAGAGGGAAATTAAGGACTTAAGAAAGATTTGTGAATTGAACTTGAATTTTGAATTTAGTTTGATTGATTTAAATTTATATTTCATTTATATATGTGAATATAAATGAGAATAAAAATGAGTTATGAGAAAATCTCATGAATTTGAATTGATTTGAAGATGATTTAAGCTAAGTCCTTAAGATGGAAATTAAGACTAAGAAAAGATTTTTAATTAGGAATTTGAATTTTGGATTTTGATTTGATTGATTTGAATTTATATTTCATTTATATATGTAAATATAAATGAGAATATGATGAGAAAATTTCATGAATTTGAATTGATTTAAAGATGATTTTGGCTAAGTCCATGAAGGGAAATCAAAGGGCTTTGGCAAGATTTGGAATTTGGAATTTCAACTTGGAATTCAATCATGGATTTCAATCATGTGTTTCAATCATGGATTTCAATCATGGGTTTCAATCATATGGCATTGATTTGAGTTTGGAGAAAATCAATTAGGCTAGAATTGATTTAGGTTTGATGTTGATTTGATTTGGAGTTTGACTTGAAGGAAGGAAGTAAGGAATGTGGTTCAAGCAATAGAGTAGTGAAACTTTCCTAACACCCCTAGGGCATGACCAATTCCTATGGCTAATCCTTCTAAGTCTCTAGGGCTAGGTTGAGTGTCCACTTAATGACTAGATGTGTCTTAAGACTAAGGAACTCTTAAAGTTTAAGAGAAATCCTATGTTAAGATGGAGGGGTTGAAAGCTCATTCTAAAAATGAGGTCAACAGTCATCTAGCTATAACCAAACCAAGATGTCTCCTAAAGATGAAAGAAAAATTGCTTTTCGAACCACGAATAAAATCTTCTGTTATAGGGTCATTCCTTTCGGCCTTAAAAATATTGGTGCTACATGCCAACGGGCCATAACTCAGGTCTTCAACGAACTCATCCATCATCAGGTTGAGTGTTATGTTGATGATCTAGTAGTCAATAGTAGAGAAAAGGAAGACCATCTCTTTGACTTGAGAGTAATTTTCGAACGGTTAAGATAATATAACCTCAAAATGAATCCCCTAAAGTGTGCATTCAAAGTAGCTTCAGGAAAATTCCTTCAGTTTGTTGTTCGACACTAGGGAATAGAAACATATCCTAACAAGATTAAAGCTCTCTTAGAAATTCCACCTCCTAAGAGTTTAACTTAACTCAGATCTTTCTAAGGATGATTGGTATCTAAGATGCTTTATTTCCAACCTATCGGGGAGATGCAAGCCATTCTCAGCACTTGCCAAAAAGGATGCTAAGTTTAAGTGGGATGACAAGTGCCAACATGCCTTTGAAGACATTAAGCAATATTTGGTGAAGCCACTAGTTCTATCAGACCCTATCCTGGGCAGGCCACTCATCCTCTACACTGCTGCATTGGATGACTCTCTTGGCACTCTGTTGGCTTAAACCAATGATAAAGGAAAGGGGAGCGCTCTTTACTACCTCAATCATCGTCTAATCCATGCTGAAGCAAAATACCCACCTATTGAGAAACATTGCCTAGCATTGATTTTTGCATCTCAGAAGCTACGACACTATATGCTTTCTCATAAGGTGAACTTGATCTCCAGAACCAATCCATTACAGTACCTCATGACACGGCCAATGCTATCCTAACATTTGGCACGATGGTCCATGATTCTCTTGCAGTTTGATATCACATTCGTGCCCCTCCGTGCGATAAAAGTACAAGCACTACCATATTTTTTAGCAGCACACCCACTTCCTGCTGATTCTCCACTTAGTGACGATCTCCCTAATGAACAAATCATGAACTTAGGAGAGGTTGACAACCACCGATGGGAGATGTATTTTGATGGTGCAGCTTCTTTTCATAAAGGGGAAGCACCATGATCTACTCTTCCAGGAAAGGTAGGGGTAGGAATAGTTTTCCTAACACCAGACCGTGATATGATGAGAATTTTATACTATCTTTCCAACCCCTACACCAAAAATGAAGCTGAGTATGAGGGTTTGATTACAGTTCTAGAGTTAGCCATCACTATTAGTGTCAAGAGCATCAATGTCTTTGGGGATTCTCAGTTGGTCATCAATCAGATTGTTGGATCCGATAAGGTTCGCAAACCCAAGCTTCATCATTACCATGAGTATACCATGAAGTTGTTGGCCTAGATTCTCGAAGTCACCATCTACAAGGTTCCCCGAGCAGAGAAGGCAGTAGCAGATGCTTTGGCCAAACTTGCCAAGGAATTGGCATGTCTGAAAGATGAGTATGTTTCAATAAGGTCTAAAATAGACAAGTCCTATTCCTTATTGATGTTGAACTCATCAAGAGACTTTCTCTTGAAGGGGAGGTTGTCGTTGTCTATAAGGACAAGGAACTAGATTATAGGCAACTGTTCATAGACTATTTGAACACCATTAAACACCCTCAAGAAAATTCACATGCCCATCACATGAAATAGAGAACTCTCTCTTATGCTCTCGTTGATGGTACCCTGTATCGCTGGTCCTTTGACCATATGTGGTTACATTATTTTGACAAACACGAAGCCCATGGCATTGTAATCGAGGTACATTCAAGTCTATGCTGAGCACATCAATCCAGATGAAGATGAAGATCAAGAGACTAGGATACTCAGCCTCGATGATTATAGCATGGATGTAGCTAGGAGATGTCATCAGTGTCAGGTACATAATGTGATTTTATATCAACCACCCAACATTCTACACCCTACACTAGCCTCATGGCCATTTGAGTGTTGGATGCCGACATATGGGTTCTCAATCCTCCTTCTTCCAAGGGTCATGGTTCATCTTGCTACCCGATTACTTTTCCAAGTGGGCAATCCCACTCGAGAGGTCACGCATTTCGGCTTCTTTTTTCAGAACCATATATATAGGTTTAGGGTGCCTTGACAAATTATATTCGATAATGATACTGCATTCAAAAGCACCAAGATCAATAGCTTTGCCAAAAGACACGATATAGATTTGAGATACTCAACCATCTACTACTCTAGATCAAATGGCTTGGTAGAAGCATTCAACAAAACTCTTATCCAGATACTAAAGAAGACTCTTGATGACAACAAACGATAGTGAAATGAGTAGTTAGTTGAAACCTTGTGGGCCTACCGCACCACATATCGAACTCCAACTCAATCTACCCCATTTTCCTTAGTGTATGGGTCTAAAGCCGTTCTACCATTTAGAAGTTCAACACCCATCACTAAGGATAGCATTGGGTAGCAAGATCACTATAGAGCATAATGCAAAGTTGCAGTTAGAAAAACTTGAAGGTTTAGAGGAGAAACGCATACGGGCGTGCCAAAACCTCGAGTTGTATAAGGACAAATTGATTCAAGCTCACAACAAGTTGGTCTGCCCTAGGTCTTTCTGAGTTGGTGAACTTGTGTTAGTTCAGGAGATTGTTATTGTCGAAGATGGGAGGCAAGTTTGAACCCACTTGGGAAGGGCCTATGTCATAGAGAAGGCCAACCAAGGAGGATCTTATCAGCTTATTGACTGTAAAGGGAAACACCCGATGCTTCCAATTAATGGGCTCTATTTGAAAAAATATTACCCATAAAAATCATGTTTGAAAATAATTCTATCAATCAACAAAAATCTGATTTCATTTCATCAAAATCTTCTCTTCTTTCAAAGCATTATTTGCTTGTCTTGTGAATCTATCATGATGTGTTTAGGGTAGGTGTAAGAGCCACCAATCCTATCCTCCTCTTTCACAACAAAAATCTCTCCGCTATTAGAATAGATGTGAGGGAACCCAATAGGCATCCTATTTTGATTAGCACAACTAAGTTTGGTGTGGGAGAATCCAAGAGGCATCCTTTCTTAGTGAGAAATCTCAGTTACCATCGGTGGAACCATTTCATCAAATTCCCCCAACGTGTTTAGGATATGTATGAAAGTCCCCTAGAGGCGTCCTATTCCCTTTTAAAACATGCACAAAAATAAACACATATCTTTTGTCTTAGGATATTTTGATATGTGAGCAAGCCTCATATGGTACTCACTCATTAGCTGCTCTATGTCGGGTCTACATGCTACCTCGCTAGCCTATCACCTCAGTGGTCACTTGTTTGGAAGATGTGATTCTTTGTACTTTCTTCTTGACTTGAAAATTGCAAACTAATGAGCAGCTTGTTAGTACGATAGATTTCACTACCCAACTAGTGAGCTACCTCATGCTGACTTTGCTTAAGAAGATGTGAGTCCTCATGCTTTCTTTTTTAACTAGCCATCATGCACTAACTAGGTCGAGTATATTTGAGGTTTTAGGGTAAGTATCCCAGAGGCTCCTATCCTCTCGAGCCGAAGATAGACTAACCCAGCAATCAGTTTTATTATAGGAGGACGTGAGTCCCCAAGCTTTCTTCCTAGGCTGATTGTTGCAACCCGACATGCACCTTAGGTTGGTTGATGTTGCTATCTTGTGAACTCACCCAGATACTCTTGGCAAATATGAGTCCCATGCTTTCTCCTTGAGTTGGACACCGAATACCTATTGGATATATGACTAGCCATGTCATTTTCTCCAGGGTGTTGGATTAAGCCCTTAGAGGCCCCATCTCCTGTGGGCACTCTATTTGGATCATGTCCTTTGATACCCCATCTAGACACTGCCTGAGTTACTTTTTTGGATTGGACACAACCTTTCCTAGTAGCCACCATGATGGTTGGAGAATTTGTTCAGCGGATACACAGATCCTCCCTTGGTTCAGTAAATCTGAGATAGGTCTAGGCTGATATAAGCTCCTTCTCAGTTTGATACCTCGTAAACTAATAGGGTCCACACTAAAACACACTAAAATAAACAAAACAAATAAAATTAATTCACTTATGGATTAGGAATTCAAGCCCCCAAAGTGCCCCTTTTCCCAAGGAGGCATCCTATATTTAGGGCAATGTCGGAGAACTCCCCAATTGGGTACTAGTTGAGATAAATCCCAGGTGATACTCACTCCCGTCACCCTTAGGTCAGGTTCAATCTATTTTTCCACAAGCAGGTTACCCCACCATTCATTCTGCTTTGAAAGATGTAATATTATGACACATTCTTTCTAGCATGATTATCGTAAATCAATGGGCAAACCTAGGTCATGTTCAATTTGTTGCCCAAAGCAATCGATCACCGTAGTGGTCTTTTGTGGTGGAATATGTGAGTCCCCAAGTTTTCTTCCCTTGAATTGATCATTGCAAACTGAAAGGCATTCCTTTGGTTGGATAGTTCTCCCATCGATCGAGAAGCTACTCCCTTTGGTTCAGTAAATCTGAGATAGGTTTAGGCTAATATAAGCTCCTTCTCAGTATGATCCATCGTAAATCAATGGAATCCATCAAAATAAATTTAAAATGAAATTAACCTTTGACTATCTTTAAGCTGATTTAAGTCCCAATGGCATTCACTCAATAGTCAGCCCTAGGTCGGGTCTGATCTGTTTCCTTGTCAATCGATCACCCAAGTGAGTTCTTGTTTCTAGAAGATGAGTCCCCGCACTTTCTTCTTAAGACTTGACCATTGCAAATCAAAAGGCATCCCCCTTGGTTGGATAGTCCTACATTATGGTTGGTTGACTACACCCTTTGGATTGGTAAGTATGAGTTAGGTCTAGGCCTCCATGGCCCCTACTTAGTGAAATCCATCACAAATCGATGGGATTTATCATAATCAAAACAAACTAAAAATGAAATTAATCTTGACTATCTTTGAGCTGATTTCAGTCCACCAATGGCATTCACTCAGCTCCATAGTTCCTCAATCTGCTTTCCAATAGATCACCCTAGCAACTGGTCCCTACTTTGGAGGATGTAAGTCTACTATGCTTTCTTCTTAGTACAATGCATCGAAAGGCATTCCCTCTGGTTAGCTTGTCCTACTATGTGATTAGTAGACTACTCCTTTGGTTTGGTAAATCTGAGTTAGGTCTAGGCCTCTGTGGCTTTTACTCAGTACGATCCATTGAAAACCAACAAGGTCCATTTCAAAATCCAAAATTAAAAATCAGAAACAAAACAATCAATCAATCCAAATCAAAATATTTTGCTTCTCCTCAGTGATATGCAAACCTTTCTAGTTCCCCAATGGATCTAAAATTCTAATCCCTTAGTTGATTTCACAACCTTTCCTCCCTTGTGAATGACTTGAACTTGCCTCCCTAGTGGAGAGTTCACTTGTCTATCCCCGGTGGAGTCAAAACAAACACAACTAAATAAATAACAAATTGAAATAAATTCAACCCTCTGCCTAGCACATAATTAATCAAATCAAATTTCTCACCAGCGAGACTCAAATCAAATTAAGCCTCTCATTCTCTTGTGGATGACTTGAACTTGCTTCCCTAGTCGAAGGTTCACATACTCTATCCCTAGTGGATTCCTCCTTCTCTCTCTTATATCCTTGACATAAGTAAAGCCACATTGCACAAAGTGATTCTTAGTTAGATCATCTATTAGTGCTTGTGATCATTCTGTTGTCAACACCACATTTGTTGGGTCACACCTTGTTGACCTCATTTTAGAATGAACTCTCAACCTCTCCATCTTATTCCTCTTAGACATTAAGAGATCCTTAGTCTTAAGACACATCTAGTGATTAGGTGGACACTCAACCTAACCCAAGAGACTTAGAAGAGTTAGCCATAGGAATAGGTCATGCCTTAGGGGTGTTAGGAAAATTTGCCTACCCTATAGCTTGAACCACATTCCTCACTTCCTTTCTTCAAGTCAAAACTCCAAATCAAATCAACATCAAACCTAAATCAATCCCAGCTTAACTGATTTTTCTCCAAATCCATGATTGAAGTTTATGACTGAAATTCCAAGTTCAAAATATTTCTTAAGTCCTTTAAATTCCCTCTTAAGGACTTAGCCTAAATCATATTCAAATCAATTCAAACTCATGAAACCTTCTTATAACTCATTTATATTCTCATTTGTATTCACATATATAAATGAAATATAAATTCAAATCAATCAAATCAAATTCCAAGTTGAAATTCCAAATTCCAAATCTTGCCTAAGTCTTTTGATTTCCCTTCAAGGACTTAGCCTAAATCAAATCTAAATCAATTCAAATTCATGAAATTTTCTTATAACTCATTTATATTCTCATTTATATTCACATATATAAATGAAATATAAATTCAAATCAAATCAAATTCAAGTTCAAATCACAAATCTTTCTAAGTCACTTTGATTTTCTCTAAGGACTTAGCCTAGATTATGTTCAAATCACTTCAAATTCATGAAATTTTCTCATAACCCATTTATATTCTCATTTATTATTCACATATAAATGAAATATAAATATAAACCATCAAATCAAAACTTAATTCTAAAATCAAACCCAAATTCAATCAAAATCCATCCTAAGTCTTTCAAGTCAAATTCTTGAACTTACCCAAATCAACTTCAAATCAAGCCAAACTCTTGATTTTTCTTCATGATTCAATCAATCCTTCAATCATGAATCCAAATATAAACACAAACTTCAATCACCAAATCAAAACTCAATTCAAAAATCAAACCCAAATCCATTTCATGTTCACCCTTTGAACTTGAAATTATCAAATGAATCAAAACCCATTCGACTTCAAACTACTTGCAAATGGATTTATATTTCAATCAAACTCAAATCAAGCTTTGACCAAGCCATTTGAGCCACTTAGGCTCACTTAACCCAAAGTGACCTAAAGTACCCTTATGAGCCAAATTCTAATCCTAACCAAATTGGATTGAACTAAGCTTACCTAAGCCTCTCATCATGATCAACAATCATCATGAGATGATCAATCACTCAAATTGGGTTAAACCAAGTCAAACCTAAGGGTTGACCAAGTCAACACTTAGCCAAAATGAAACCCAACATAGCCAAAATCCATCATAGGCCAAATTGATTGAAACCAATGATCTAAGTTCATTCACAATGTTTGAACTTGACCAAGTCAACATTTGAGAGCCTAAACCTGGACTTGACCCAAGTTGACCCAACTTGACCTAAAAAGTCAAAATGTGTCAAAACTTGATCTAAGATAAATTGATTGAAACCAGTGGGTCAAATTCATTCCAAAAAGATTGTTGAACTTGACTAAAGTCTCAATTGGCCAACAAGACCTAACCTAGCCCAATTGACCATGAACCCAACTTGACCTAAAGGGTTAAATTGAGCCAAATTCAAACTTAATCAAAATTAATTGGATACAAAGATACCAATCTATTTCATATGACCAACTAAACCTAAACCAACCCATGACCTAACCCAAATAGGTCAAATTGGTCAACTTGACCCATTTGACCTAAATGAACTCAATTGAACCAAATTCAAACCTAAACCAAATTGAATCAAACCAAAGCCACCAAAATATTTTAAATTGCCATATGAACTTGACCCAACCCTTGGTTTGACCCAATTTAACCAATTGGTCAACTTGACTCAAGTTGACCCATTTTGACCTAAATGGGTCAACATGAGCCAAATCATCAAACCAACTCCAAATTCAATGAAACTTGGCCAAACCTATTTTCTCATCATATCAAACATGTCCAAACTAAAATCAAGGTCAAATGAACATTTTACCCCTAGGTTAAAGTGTAACTTTTGGCCAAATTTACTTGGAATTTGGTCAAATCCTCTTCATAACCACTTGACACTCTCTTAGTGGATCAAGTGAACACTAGGTATTGTGGTGCACCCAACCTAATGGGTTTGGGTCAGCCCAACCTAGCCCAATGGCCAAACCGACCACATGCCTTGTAATGGAGCACATGGAATCCTCTTTTAACTCAATTCAAGCACATGGGAAGTTCACCATTCCACTTCCTGGCCAAAATCAAATTCAAGGACATCCTAAATGGCCTAACAAACCCACTCCTTATGGTCAATTAGATCAAAATGATAAGGCATTGCTCTATTGTTTGATTGCCAAAGGGGGAGATATACTCCCCCTAATTTGAATTGAATCCATCATTCCTCAATTCAATTGAACCTAGGGAAGTCAGAGAAACCATTCCTCAGCCACCCCAAGCTTCCTAGAGTGAAATCAAATTCCCATTTCTCAATTTTCACAGCTTGAAAATAGAGGAGCTCCACTCAAAATCCCATTTACTCCACACTCAAAACCTATACAATTCCTTTTGCAAGCTCCATCAATGAGCTCAATCGAACTCACCCAAACTTTTTCCCAAGCTCTAACGGCAAGGGAGGTGCTATTTTGATCAAAGCCGCAAGCAATTCAAGGTGGAGTTGGCCTCTAGAAGGATCCACTCAATTTCAAAGCCTTCAAACTTCAGCAAAGCTTTGTCTTAACTAGACGAAGCTTCTCCAAGGAAAATGAGCACCAGTGATCACCTTCGGTGAGGTTAGCCATTTTTCTGAGCCTAAATTCAATGTGGCGTGGAGCTTTGTGAAAGAAAGTTTAATCCCATGAGATTTTAGCCATTAATGTAATCTAGGTTGCATGATGAAGGTGTGGGATAAATTTTAGCCCAATCCGAGCTCAATCAAGCTCGAATCTTACCCTAGACCATGGACGGTCTCCACTTCTCATAGGGAAATACAAGGATGAATCTATGGTTATCCATCCACACGTTTTGGATGGACGGCTGAGATTAAGACATGTAGCATCCCACGTTTCACCCTTTAGAACCGCAACTTTAATCTCAATCCCCAATCCTTGATGATGGTCGAGGAGAAAGTGCATATTACCATGCGCGGTGCTATGATGTGATAAGTTAAGTACCCAATCCCATGCCAATGGAAAGCACATCGCATCGCACCCACGCTGGGAATTAAATACTTAATTAAGCTATTTAAATATTCTAATTAATTATGGAAACTTCTAAAATTCATATATAAGCTTTGAAAAATCATAAAAATATGACAAAAATTGCATTAGATAGATAATTAAATATATAATATTGAAATTAATTTGAATGGATTTTGAATAGTATTTTTCTCTAAAGTTGGGTTTTATTGGTAATGTTATTTTGCTAATTACCCTCTAATTTTGACATCCCAAACTTATTGTGCTTAATTAGTAACTAACTCTAATTTTTTTTGGGATTTATTGTTGGCTTAATTAGGATAATTACTAATTCATTCCCTAATCACTCCTTTAATGTAATTAGGCTTAATTAAGGGCATAAGTAGTGGTTTAAAACTCTGATTGAGGCAATTAAGTTTTGATTAAGTGAATGTGAGGTTTACGAAATAATTTTGGAATAATTTCCTTAAGATATTCCTTGAACCCTTTTTTCTTCCTTAATCCATCCTTAATTAAGGATTAATTCACTAATTACACCCTTAATTAATTTCATAAAATTCTAAAACTTTCCAGAACTCAATTAATCTATCTTGGGTAGATGCTTATTTGTTCAAGAGCCTAAGTACATTAAGAAAATCAAAACTCAACCCACATATGTGAGGGGGGTTATGAAATTACTTTAGTTAAAACTCCTTAGTTTAATTAATCATTAATCATGAACTAAATGCATTAGGCCCTTTTCTTACTAGGTGCATTGCTAATTTAAATTCCTTGTGTTGTTTTATGTCATTCATTGACTCATAATTATTTGATTAACAATGCTAAGGTGGTATAGGTAAGGGGATTTAACATGCTTAATTCATACCTTAAACTAAGTAATATATAAAAAATCATATAATCACCTAAAAATTAAACTAAAATAATCAACATATGTGGAATGGGTTAGGAATAGCAAACTCAGCTCACATTTCTCAAATTAAATCAAACTCAAAACCAAATCAAACATTCTTTAAAAATAATTTGATTTACTTCAAGCTTTCTTATTTCATAAGATTGTCTTTAAGAATTGAATTAGGTGGAATGTTTTACATGATTTCATCACTTTAGTTCTTTTCTAACATGCTAAATGTGTATGTCATATGAATTTCATACATTCATGCTTTTCAAAAAATCAAATTCAAAATTGAAATGTTTTCTTTATTTCAAATTGCATATTCTCGTTAAAGTAAAATACGAATGACTATTATCATTATTAAAGTCAAAACTATTTTCAAAATCTATAAATAAAACACCTAAAATTGAAAGTGTGTTATTTGTAGTCTATTTATAAGCTTGCATGTGAATATAAAAATGTGTCATATGTTTGCTTCCTTTCTTTCCTCTTAGTATGGATTTGAATAAGATTTGCAAAGTGTATAGTTCTTTTAAAGGTACATAACACTTGCTTAAATCTATTCTTATCCTCTTCCATGTTATGACTTAAGAAAGATCCTTACACTTACACATATAAATTGCATAACCAAGTCCAAACATAAGTACAAGCTTTTGCATCTTTCTTTCCTTTCATTTCTTTTGTACATATACTTGTATTTAAGGAAGTGGTATTTTAGTCTAGATAATCCCGGGGTTGCGAGGCTTTAAGTAGCCCTAAGTAGGTATTCTACCTTACACCTGGTTAACAATGTCATCATACTCATTTATGCCTTTCATACATATATGCGTGCATGTGAAAAAAATGGATAGGAAAACCTCTTTGCTACTTAATGAAAATCATGCATCATAAAGCATTCAAACTTTCTTAAGTAACTCACTTAGCATTCTTCATAAAGTGTGCTAGATAATTCTCATTTGTATGTATAGATATGCATAGGATACATCTATATGCATGTTATACATGTTGGGAAAGAAATGAAGTGATGTGTGTTTTATGAATTTACTTCACTTTACTTAATCTTAAGATGCCTTTCTTTTTGAATAGGTTTGTTTAGAAAAAATCTAAACTTAAGATTAACTAAAACACATAATAAAACATTCACTAAATAAAACTAAACATGAATCCACTTTAGAAATTACTTAAGGGTTACGTATTGCTGCAGTTTATACTCTCTTTTCCATCTCTTTAAAACTTAGTAATTAATTGTAGGATTCATTCAAACCTAAACAAAACATCAAATAAAATCAACCCAAATCAACTAAACACTTAAATGAAACCACCCATATAAGTTGAACATATTCAAACTTAGAAAATTCAAACCTTAAAATCATAGCTAAGCATGCCACACAAACCTTCTAAAGCACACACATTAGGCTAAGCCACCACTTTTAGCTTTAAGTTAGAGCAATGCATGGTTTGATGTTTGCTTTTGTTTTATGATATTTTGTTTTAGTCGGGATGTTAGGGTGATTAGGTCTATTGTAGGGTGGTGACTTCTATCTTCCGAGATAGATCACCTCTTCTCAATATCATACCCGATTACCCTCAATAAGAACATCTTCGAATCTACGTGGTGTCAAAAATGCATAGAAAGAAGAAAGTATATTTTGATCTTCATTTTATTCTGCAAAGGGTGAAGATGGAAGTATATTTATTCTTTAGAAATTATAAAATTTCACCATAAGGAATTCAAGCCACCAGTGGCCCCTTTCCCAAGAAGGCATCCTATCTTTAGGACAGTGTCAGCAAAAGTCCCTATAGAAATTGTCTGACTACTTTGAGTTGAGATACGTCCCTGGGTCGGCACTCTTTCAGTCGTCTCCCTTAGGTCAGGTTCAACTTGTTGTGCCATCAAAAAGTTAGCCTAGCGGTCATCTTTGCTTTGAAAGATATAAGTCTATTACACATTCTTTCTAGCATGATCATTGCAAACTGACGGGTAGCCCTCGGTCGGGCCCGATTTGTTGTATAAGTGACTGATCACCCCAATGGTTCCTTGTTTAAGAAGATGTGAGTCCCCGTGCTTTCTTCCTAACTTCACCATTGCAAATTGAAAGGCACCCCTTACATTGGTTAGTTATACCTAACAGTTGGTATACTATCCCTTTGAATTTGTAAACCTAAGATAAGTCTAGGCTGATATTAGCTCCTTCTTAGTAGATCCATTGCACACTAATAGGGTCCATATAAAATTAAAGTAATTCTGACTATTCTTGAGTTGATATGAGTCCACAGCAGCATTCGCTCAAATAGTCATCCTAGGTTAGGATTGATTTGTTATGCCATCGATAGATCACCCCAACGACTGATCCCTACTTTGGAAGATGTAAGTCTGCTACACTTTCTTCCTAGTACAGTTGTTGTACACCAAAAGGCAACCCTTAGGCTAGATAGTCCTATCTTGTGGCTGGTAGACTACCCCTTTGGACTTGTAAATCTGAGACAGGTCAAGGCCGACATAGCTCCTTCTTAGTGGGTCCATCGCACACCAATAGGGTCGATAACATAGCACACCAAATTAAATTAAATTAACTCAATTCAAATTAAATCAATATTAATCAAATTAATCATCAGGACTACTCTTGAGTTGAGATAAGATCCCCAGTGGTGCTCACTCAATAGTTCCTTAAGTAGGGTTCGATGTGTTGTCCATCCAATAGATCACCCCAGCGGCTTTTCCCTCCTTTGGAAGATGTAAGTCTGCTATGCCTTCTTCCTAGCATAGTCATTGTACATCAAAAGGTCAACCCTTTGGTCAGGTAGTCTGACCTTATGGCAAGAAGACTACCCCTTTGAACTTATAAATATAAGACAGGCTAAGACCCCCGTGGCTCCTTCTTAGTGTAGTCCATCGCACACCTACAGGATCCATAATAAAATAAATTCAAAACTAACCTCCCTAGTGGAGTCAAATTAAATATATCAGACAAACCAAACTTTTCCCCAGAAAGGCACAAATCAAATTAGCCTCCCTAGTGGAACTTAGATCTAAATCAAAAAATCTAACCGAGTGTGCATCTCCAATGGATATACCCTCAGTATAGCGCCCTTCTCTTTAGTGGAGCCATAATAAATTGAACCAACCTCCTAGTGGAGTCTAATCAAATAAATCATAGAATTCCAATCAAATTCTTATCCCTAGCGGATAGCCTGAACCTACTTCCCTAGTGGAAGGTTCATATACCCAATCCACAGCGGATTCCAACTCATGTCCCTAGCAGATATGCCTCCAAAATAAGTTAAAATTAATTCTATCTTTATCTCCACCGAATTATAGATTCTTATCCCCAGTGGATACACACCCAAACTAATTATATTCACAATCTAACTCAAATTCTTATCCCTCAGCGGATAACTTAAACCTGCTTCCCAAGTTGAAGATTCAAGTACTCAACCCCCAGCGGATTCCTTCTTGCTCTCTTATGCCCTAATCATAGAGAGAGTTGCATCGCACAAAGATCGTGTTTCTATCTTCCTCTCGGGCTTAGGTATAGATAATTTTGTTAGTGCTTGCAATCTTTTAGATGTTATTGATCATCTCGGTCAACGCCAATACGTGCGGTGTGCCTTGTCAGTTACACCACACCTATTGGGGGTCCTTTTATTGACCTCACTTTTAGAGTGAGCTCTTAACCTCCTCTTCTTAGACTTAGGACTCTTCTAGACACTAAGAACTCCATAGTCATAAGACACTTCTAGTGATTAGTTTAACAATAACCTAAGTCTAGAGACTTAGAAGGGTTAATCAAAGGATTAGGTCATGCCTTAAGACTTAAGGAAATCACCTATCTTATAGCCTAAACCTAATCTAGATACACTTTCTCAAATCAGACTCAGATTTAAATGTTAAACCAAACCTCAAATTCAAATTCAAATTCTAAATCCACATCCCAAATTTGACTCCAAATGATTGAAACCCAAAATCAAATTCAAATCCTAAGACCCTTCTTAAGCCATATGAACCACCTTCATAAGCTTAGCCAAAAATCCTTTAAATCAAATCAAATCAATTTATTTCTTCATAAATCAATTATTCCTTCATTCATATTCACAAATATAAATGAAAGCCACCTTCCAATGACCAAAAATAAATCAAACTAAATTGATTTCCCTCTAAGCCTTTTTGACCTACATCCATGGACTAGGTCAAATTTGCTTCCAAATCACTCCAAACTCAAATGATTTTCTCATGAATCATTTAGATCTTCATTTATATTCATAAATATAAATGAAATATAAATCTAAATGGCCAAGATCAAATCCAAAATCAAATCCAAACCCAATCTAAGCCCTCTAAGCCAATTCTTTGGACTTAGCAAATTCCATCCAAATCAAGTCAAAACTAATAGATTTTCTCTTGAATCAATCATTCATTCAATCATCTATCCAAATATAAATGAAACCTATAATCATCAAACTAAATTCAAATCAACCCAAGTCAAGCCTAACTTAGCCCTTTTAACTTAAAACTTTCAATTAAGCCAAAACCTATTAGACTCCAAATTGATTATTGTTGAATTTATATTTCAATCTAGGGTTTATATATAAGTTCAACTAAACTCAAATCAAACCAAAACTAAACCAATTGACCCACTTAGGTCCACTTGACCCAAAGTGACATAAAGGACCCATTTGAGTCAACTTCTAATCCAACTCAAATTGGATTGAACTAAGCTCACCAAAATCTTCCACCATGATTATTGATCACCCCAGGATAAGCAATTGCAATCAATTGGGTCAAACCAAGTCAACTTAGTCATTTAACCAAGTCAACCATTAGCCCAAATAAACCAAAACTAGACAAAACTTGTCCTACATCAAATTGATCAATTATTTGAATCAACCCAAAATCAATATTTAAATATGACTTGATCATCAATTTAGCCAAACCAAGCCTAATTGGCCATTCGATCCAAGTTGACCCAAATTGACCTAAAGGACTAATTGGGTCAAATTGTGATCTAATCCAAATTGATTGCAACCAATGGCTCAAGTTCATTCCAAGTTGATTATTGAACTTGACCAAAGTCATAATTGAGCCTAATTTGACCAATTGGTCAACTTGACCCAACCTAGCCCAAATTGGCCTAAAGGGTCAATTTGGCCTAAATCCAAATTAAATCTAAATTGATTCAAACCAAAGACCACATTCATCTTCAATTAGCCAATTGAACATGAATCAACCCATAACTTAACCAATTTGGCCAATTTTGGTCAATTTGACCCATTTGACCCATTTGATTCTAAATGAACCAAAATTAATTCTAAGCCAAATTAAATCAAACTTATCATATCAAAACTCTTCAAATCATCATTTGAACCTAACCTGAGTCTTGGTTTGACCCAATTTGACCAATTGGTCAACATAACCTGATATGACCCAATATAACCCATATGACCCAAATTGAGACAAATCCCTTAAAACCAAGCCATGACCCATTGGGGACTGATCAAACCCGACCCAAACCCATTTGGGATCAACCCAAAATTAACCCAACCAATTAAATCTTTCATGGATCCTCCCCTAGATAGGATTCCACCCAACCTCATTTAATTTTCCCCATCACATGCATTCAACTCCTCCCCAACATTTGCATTCAATAGAGCTGGTCATATGGCAAAAATAAGGACTTTGGAACCAAAATCTAAAGTCCTCAATAAATCCATCATCCATCCCAACCACCCCAAGTAAAATGACAACACTATGGAGCCAAAAATTAAAAAAGGAGGATTTTCACCCACTATTAAAGGAGGGGGAAATAAGGCTTCATTCCTCTTCCTCCTACCACTATTTAGTCCCCAAGATCTCCCCAAAATAACCAACAACCATTTCTTCATCTCTCTTAGGCTAGAAACACCAAAACTGGGGTGATTCAGTGAGTAAACGAGCATCAGAAGATACATCATTCCAATTGAAAGAGAAGGTTACACTCATTCCAAAGCTTCCTCTTGTACCTAGGAGCTCACTTGGATCTTCACTGCGACCAGAAACCATCCCCGGTGAAGTAAACTTCGACAAACTTTAGTCAGCCTTAGGAATTTCTATTTGTGTCGATTCTTGCATGATTTTAGAAATTCCTTAGAGAAGCCCTGCATTTTTTTATTATATTTACTCTAATACAAATCGGATTTTTTGATGAAAATCACCATGAAAATTAGCCAAATCGGATGAAATTTGGTTCAAAATTATAAATCCCGTAGGATGAACAGTGTTCCACCGAATTTTCTTGCTAGTCATCTGATCCCACCGTTTAGGGATCGGACGGCTCAGATCACGCTGTTCAAATCCATGGATCATGCGATCTAGATCACGAGGATTGATCTGACCATTCGATCCGTGATCAGACGGTCCACGCCGATCCGCGTATTACCATCCTGCACCGCGGGACTTTCTCGCTCGTTCGGCTGAAATGGCACCGCGCGGGCCAATGGCACAGTGCCGCGTGGCGACATGTGCCACATAGGACAGTGGTGCCCAGTCATGTAGTCCCACATGCGGCATTACGCATTGCGTCTTGGTTAAGTAGAAAAATCAAATTTTTATTTAAAAAATTATTTAAATCACCTGAAACTTCAAAAATTCAAAAAACATAAAATACCTAACCAAAAATTGCAAAAAAAGCTCATTGGATTCATATTTTTGAGGGAAATCCAACAAATCCAAAATCCCCAAATTTCACTAAATGGTTTGAGCTTAATTTAGGTTTTAGTAAAAACAAAGTTTCATTAATTACTCTAAAAATATAAGTCGGATTGAATTGAAATTTTCAGGGATTGAAATTAAAGTTAAAATACTCCTACCCAAAAAATCTCAAGTGAAAAAGACTTCTGAATTGGGAGAAATTAAATTTTGAAGTTCATATTTTTCATTTTAATAAAATAAATCAAATAAAAATTCAAAAATTTACAAAAATCTTCAAAATGGTGTAAATCACTTCAGTTGACATCGGCTCTTAAGAAAATAATATGATTTTTTGAATCATAATGAACCCTAAAAAACACGTAAGATTAAAGTTTAATTAATTAAGGAATTAATTAAAACATAATCTAAAAATAATTTAAATATCAAATCAAAATCAGAAATGAAATAACACTTAAGCAACCATTAATCAAATCTCAAATCAGAAAAATGTCATCCTCAGAGGAAATTAAATTAAATATGATTAAACATATTTAAATTAATAAAACTCAATTAAATGACTAAATCTTAAATTAAACTTAAAATTAAATAAATCTAGGAAACTTTAACATGGGTCAAACTAGTATAACTAAACCTACACTAAGCATGGAATCTTAATCATATGAAACTCCTTAATGAATATAAATAAATTGAAACTAATTAATCATTAAATAAACTAAAAATCAAATTGATTAATAAACCAATTCAACATAATCATTTAATATTAATAAAATTAAACCAAATAAAGCTAAAGTAAACTTAATTAAGATATGATTAAATCACATTTAAAAATCAATCCATTTGGAATAAGATGATTAATTGGCCATTAGTACATAAACCTAACAACTAAATCAAACACAAATGAATCTAATAAACATAATAAATGAAGAAAATCAAACCTAACTATCATTATGAATAATCAAGTTTAAGTGAAATAAAAATAAATAATTAAATCACTTAATCTAATAAATGATAATAACAATGATAACCCCTTAATCAACAAAATTTAGGTAAATGCTTAATTAAAAATATTAAATCAAACAAGTCATATGTAGGCAATTAAGTCATTAACCTCTAATTAAATAAACTTTTAATTAATCAAATGATTTAAAAATCTATTTACCCTTAATCAAACTTAATTAATTAAACATCTAATTAATGCAAACTTAATGACTTAATCCATCATTTTAATGAATCAAATTAATTTAAATAAATAACATTAAAGCTAACTCTTAAATTAACCTTAAATCAACCCCTAATCAAATTTAATAATTAATCACACCCCTCAAGTAAACTAATTAAGTTATTCAAATTAATTGTATTAAACCTAAGCTTAATCAAACATAAATGCAATTAAATACCAATCAAATCTTAAATTAAACATAAATCATTAAGTCATTAATTACATCATTAATCTAAATAAATATAAAAAAAAATTAAAATTAAATAAATCATTTAATTTAATAATTAACTTAAACACTTATTAATTAAACTAATTACCCTTAAGCTAATCCAATTGAATAACACTAATTAATGCAAACTTAATGAATTAATCTATCATCTTAATGAACCAAATTAACTTTAAATCAAATTCAAATCACACTTAATTCTACTAATTAATTTGATCACACATCTTAAATAAGTTAGTTAAGTCAATCAAATTAATCATTTTAAACTTAAACTTAATCAAACATAAATGGAATTAAATACTAATTAAAGCCTAAATTAAACTTATACTATTATGTCATTAATTACATCATTAACCTAAAAAATATGAAATAAAATTAAAAATTAAATAAATCTTTATAATTGTATAAAAAACTTCTTTAATAATCACATTGAACCTAAGCATATACTAATAAACTAATCAAATTAAATTCAATCAAATTAAATTAAATTAAGAAGACTCTCATCAATTTAATATGTATCAAATCAAATCTCATTCACTTAGATAAACTAATTAACATCCAATGGATCAAAATACAAACCAATCTTCATTAAACATGTGCCAAATGGATGAGATTAAAAAAAAAGAAAATCTAATTCAAGAATCAAACTCAATTAAAATTAAAATAAAATCTCAATTAATCTAATCTCACTATAAATAAATGAATCATAATCAAATTAAAATACATAAAGTTAAATCACATAACCATCAAAGAAAGAATTAGATATAATTTAAATGGATATTGAATTATCAAGATTTAATTAAACCAAACATTTATCTAAAATTAATCAAAACACATGAATTTAAATAAACTTAAACTTCATTAGAGATCAAGGATATTGAATTATCAAGATTTAATTAAATTAAAACATCTAATCAAAAATTAATTAATCAAAACACATGAATTTAAATAAACTTAAACTTCATTAGATATTAAGAATGTTAAATTATTAAGATGTAATTTAACCAAAACATCTAATCCAAAATCAATCAATCAAATACTTAAACTAACTCAAATTCTAATTTCTGAATCAAATCAAATAAATTAAATCAAATGAATTACACAAATTCAAATGGACTAATTAAGATACTTAAGGGCCTTTATTAGACTCTTTAGGAGTTAGGATGTACAATAGGATGAGTTTTATCTATAAATGGAATTCATTCTACTCTTCATTCTTGAAAACCTAAACATCATTTTAACCAAATAAAAATGAAATAAAAATGAAAAAAATAAATTATTAAATCATTTAGATTAAAATAACCCAAAGATAAAATTTAAACAAATTCAAACTCCAAATTGAAACTTAAACTAAAGAACCTAGTAAAGTCTTGCCACACAAGCCTTAAGCACACACATTAGGGTATTGTGTGTATGATTTTATGTTTTATTTTGTGATGCAATATTTTAGACTGGATGTTAGGGTGTATGCCTCGTAGATTGGATGGTAGGTCGTGATTAGCCTAATCATATTTTCTTCAAGGGGTTGTGCTTAAGGGGTTGTTGTAATAAAAATATAAATATGTTTGTTGTGCAGGTTACTTAGCCCTTAAGTATAACTCACGTTAGGACAGAGTGGGCTTGGTTACCCATGTGTGGGTGTTAAGTCCAAATTATTCATATAACTTCTTGGATTGCATGGTGTGTTTAGTTAACATTTATTTTGTAGGTGTAGCTAGATTTATTTTTCTTATTTTTGATGTAATTTTACATTAAAAATTAGGATTAGTATTATGGGGGATTAGGATGAGTAGTGGCCAAAAGGCTTAGTCCATGGGATGCCCTGTGATAACTTTGGAGCAAATCAAATCAAAAGGAAGAGAAGAAATGAATGAAGAAAAGAAGACCCCCATAGTATGTATTATTTTTGTAATCCGGGTTGTATAAGGGTAGAGCTCGGCTACCCATTTTTTTCTCTTTTCGAGGTGTATGGTGGAACCCGACCACAGTAGCATTTTATTTTTTTTATAGAAGTCTATAAAATTGTTTGTTGTTATGTTTAGATTGTGCAGTACAATTGCATACTTTTCCTAGTTTCTTCATGTTTGATGTTTGAATGTGTGGCCTAGATGCGGTAAGCTCTTAGGATAAAATTGGCTTTTCTACCCCAATTAATAACTCACAATTAAATTTTAAAACAAATCATAACCTCACATAAATGCTTAGGAAAATCAAAATAATAAAATTTTTAGCAACCCCTTAGCTAGATGAATGAATGTATAATATCATGCATGTCATATTCTTCCACTCTTGTTAAGAGGGAGCTTCCATTTGTGCCAGAGAATGAAGGCTTAACCTATGAGAGCCTTTGATGGAAGAACACCCCTTTCTCTTTTGATTTGGACCATAACCAAGTTCTCATGAATTTATGCATACAAAATCCCATAGCCAGTGTCAAAATAAAAAGTCTAAAAGAACCAAATAAATTTGATAAAATTTGCATTAGATTAAGTCATGAATTCATACCACTCATGCTCTAATCTCTTAAGGAGTGAGTTTAAGGACTTAGTCTCTTTCTAAATAATAACTACCCTAGCCATATTGTAATACATAAGACTTGGCCACATGAATTTAAAATGTAGGAGGTGTTAGTTGGCAGCCAGTCCAGTGATTGAAAGTCCAACAGCCGGGTGATTTATTCTCTCTTGTGGAGGTAAACCATATACCCATTTTTTCCTTAGATTTAGGTCGTGCTTTGGCCCTCGCAGACTTAGGATTTGAAGTAGGTGTTTCTTTGGGCTACAAGCATAAATCCTCGCCTCTTAGGCATTTTCACAATATTATGTTGTGGAATTATAAGCTCTAGCAATCTAATAAAATGTCAACTCAAATAATTAACTCTCTTCAACTTCAAAATATAAAGCCCAATTATAGGTTTTGGAATGCTCACTAGGCTTCTTAATATCATGAGCATTTCTACTTTCTCCTTTGATTCCAAAATAAGTCTTCTCTTTGATCTATCCCATTTGATTTTCTAAAATAGCCATTCGATAGTCTTATCCTTGAAATCTTTGGAGACCCTAATTATCTATCTTTAGAGTCTTAAGAATTCCCATTCCTTAGATGTAATTAACTATGCTTTCCTCCAGGAACTTAATGAAGCTTAAAATAAACCTACTTTACTTTTCCATGTAAAGTAGGGAAAGATCTCTAGTATATTAAGATCCATCATGCCTTAGAGTCTTATTAGGTGATTAGGTCCATTATAGGGTGGTGATTTCTATCTTTCAAAAGTACATCATTCCTTAATGTCATACCATCACTTGATTCTTCGAGTTATAGTTCTCTTCTTGATCTTCTTTTTCTTACTTCTTTGATTTATAAGATTGTGTTCTTAGATTGCTCATCATGTTGTGATAAAGTATTATCAAAATGTTGAGAAACCCAAATACTTAGTTTAGCATCTTTTCTAATTCAAATATAGGTTCAAGTGGGATTTTCACTGATACTAATATTTACGCTTCAACATTTTCATTTTTTTGTACTATTTTCCATTCTTTAGTCTGAATTGACTTTCCCTCCTTTTTGTCTTTGATGGATGTTTCGGAAGAGGACGTAATCATCCCTGTAGACTCTCTTTTTGGGTTGACTAGAACACTATCAGATAATTTAAATTTACCTCATCGACACTTTCTTTCTAGCCAATCTTTGAAGACATAATAATCTTGATGGATGGCCTCATTCATGATAATAATTTGAATTATTCTTCATCATTCTTAGCCTTTTAATTTGATAGATGGATTTGGCTTATTTAAATAATTTAGCCTGCCCTTCTAAATGAATCTTCTTTCTTCATCTTTTTCTTAAAGATGGTGATTTCATCATCTGTTGATATTTTGGATATCTCCATACTTGAAAAAATGATTTATCATTGCCTCCCAATTAATTTTTGTTGTAGATTAGAATAACTTCTTTTTATCATAATTGTACATTGGCTATTCTTTATCCACATTATATATCATTTCACCATTTGAGCTATAGAACATGAGTTTCGTTCTTTCTTGAGTAAGATTTGTTTTCTCTTTGCTATGCATAAATTTACTTAGGTATTCTTTAAATTTCATGTCATAGTCAATGATGTAATTGATGCCATACATAAAATGGTGCCATTTAACATCCATATTGCATTAGAATTGGATCGCATTCTTCTATTTGTTGCTCACATTTCATACTTGACTTTCTAAGCTTATGAATTTTGTCAACTCATCTTTTTCTCCTTTCAAATAAGGTTAGTGATTGTTCTTTTCTTGTTACACTTGAACCTCTTCAATATTATCTAATTCATGATTTTTAAGAATCATTAAAAATTCTACATACCACTTGAAAGTAGTTGAATTCAAAGCATCATCATTCCCTCTTGTGTTATCATAGCTTTAAAATTACTAGATGTTGCTTTGGGTTACCAAACTCAAAGTATTAAATTTCTTTTGAGTAACCTTTAGTATGACTTGATCATATTCATGGGTAAATTACTCACCAACAGAACTCTAAAGCTATAACTACCTTTATCTTTCATTATATTGTTTAGCCATGATATTACCATTCATATGTTAAAGATCATTGAAGAGATTTGGTTAACTTCATTCCTAGCTTCAAATGTAGCATGTATTGTAAGAGCTTGAGGTACTTGTTGGCCTCATATATAGAAAGAGCTCTCAACCTTTCCATCTTAGACATAGCACTCCTCTTAGACACTAAGAGTTTCCTTAGTCTTAAGACACTATTAGTGATTAGGTGAACCTTCAACATAACCCTAGAGACTTAGAAGAGTTAGCCATAGGAATAGGTCATGCCATAGGGGTGTTAGAAAAATTTGCCTACCCTATAGCTTGAACCAAATCCTCACTTCCTTCTTTCAAGTCAAACTCCAAATCAATTCAAGTCAAAGTCCAATCAATTCAAATCAAACTCTAAATCAATTCAAATCAAACTCCAAATCAATTCTAATTCAAAACACAAATCAATTCCAACTTAATTGATTTTCTCAAATTCAAATCAACTTCAATTCCAACCAAACCTTAAACCAATTCTAATGAATTTTCTCAAATCATAAATCAATTCCAAATGATTGAAACCCATGATTGAATTCCAAATTCTAAAACCTTTCCTAAACCCTTTGATTTCATCTTGTGGACTTAGCTCAAATCAAATCTAAATCAATTCAAATTCAAGAAATTTTCACAAAACCCATTTATATTTTCATTTATATTCCCAAATATAAATGAAATATAAATTCAAATACCCAAAATCAATTCAAAACTCAAATCCAAATTCAACCAAAATTCAACCTAAGTCTTTCAAGTCAAATTCTTGAACATGATCAAATCAAACTCAAATCAAACTCAAATCAAGCCAAACCCTTGATTTTTCTTAATGATTCAATCAATCCTTCAATTATTAATCCAATTATAAAAATAAACTTCAATCATCAAACCAAAACTAAATTAAAATCAAAACCAAATCAAACTCATGTTCACCCAACTTGAAATTATCAAATGAATCAAAACTTGTTTGACTCCAAACCACTTGTAAATGGATTTATATTTCAATCATAAGTCCATATGTGAGTTCAACCAAACTTGATTCAAGCCTTGATCAAGTTAATTGACCCACTTAGGCTCACTTGACCCAAAGTGACCTAAAGTATTTAAAATTCTAATCCTACCTAAATTGGATTGAACTAAGCCCACCTAAGCCTCACATTATGAGCAACAATCATCATGACGTGATCAATCACTCAAATTGGGTCAAACCATTTCAAACCTAAGGGTTAACGAAGTCAACACTTAGCGAAAATGAAACTTAAACTAGCCAAAATCCACCATAGGCCAAATTGATTAAAAACATTGATCAAAACCTATTCATGATCAATATTTGAACTTGACCAAGTCATCATTTGAGCCTAACCTAAAATTAGCCTGAAAGTTGACCCAACTTGACCTAAAAAAGTCAAAATGTCAAATCTTGATATAAGCCAAATTGATTGAAACCAATGGGTCATTTTCATTCTAAATCACTTGTTGAACTTGACCAAAGCCTCAATTGTCAACTAGATTCCTAGCCTAATTGACCATAAACTTGACCTAAAAAAGGTCAAATCAAGCAAACTTCAAACCAAAATTAGAAACCAAAGCTTGCAAAACTTCAAATGACCAACCAACCTAAACCAATGACGTCAAATTGGTCAACTTGACCCATTTGACCTAAATGAAATCAAATGAACCAAATCAAATATAAATCAAATTGAACCAAACCAATGATGCCAAAAAACATTTCAAATGGTCTTTGAGACTTGACCCTTGGTTTGATCCAATTAGACCAATTGGTCAACTTGACCCAAGTTGACCCACTTTGACCTAAATGGGTCAACATGAGCCAAATCATATCAAACCAACTCCATATTCAATCAAACTTGTCCTAACCCATTTTTCAATCATACCAAACATATTAAAAATGAAATCCAAGCCAAATGAACATTTTACCCCTAGGCCATAGGGTAACCTAAAATCAAAACCACTTGGAATTTTATCAATTCCTTTTCATGGACACTTGGCATCCTCTTAGTGGACTAAATGATCACTAATAGACATGGTGCACATGACCCAATGGGTTTGGGTCAGCATAACCCAACCTAAGGCTAAAATCGACCCACTTAGAAATTGAGCACATGGGATCCCTCCTCCACTCAATTGGACATGGAGCTTCACACTCACTCCTCAAAAACCAAACCATGGCAAGTCACAACTTTAACAAATCCATTGAACAGAGTGTATTGGATCAAAATGGCAAAGATCTCCATGATCGTCTGATTCACCTAGGGGGAGATATACTCTCCCTAATTCCACTTGAATTCATAACACACACACTCGATTGAGTTAAGGAAACTCAAAACAAGCATTTGCAAGTTCAGCTTCTAGGTGAATTAATCCTCCATTTTTTTGGTTTCTTCAAGCCAAAAATGGAGCTACCATTTTCCATCTCACTCAACACTTCATATCATGCCAATTCCTTACAAGCTTCATGGAGGACTCTCAAACTTTCAAAGCTCCAAGTTCTCGAGGAGGGAAGTGGGACTTGATCAAGTTGCAGGATGTGGTGAGCTTGGTCCATAGAGATATCACTCAAAGGCTTGAAACTTTCAACAAGGCTTCATCTCACTAGACAAAGCTACCTCATTAATATGTGATAGCCTGATGTATGGAAAAAAAATTGAGCTTAAAGTAGACATGGTGTGGTCCTTTGTGAAAGAAATTCTCACCTCATGAGAATTTTACCATTGGATCTTCTCCCCTTCATTCCTAGATCATGTGGGTAAAATTTGAGTTCAATATGAGCTTCAGCCAATCATGACTAAGATGGGCGGTTCCCTTTCCCATGGGAAACTTATGGCGGATGTCCATTATCCTGTTTTGGATGGATGGCCATGATCAAGATCGGATATTAATTTATCTATTAATATCGGGCTGATCTCAAGTCCGATCTTGATGAATGGGTGATGAGAAAATAGCCACCACTAATGCGGCACTACTATGTGACAAATTAAGTGGCCTCTCCTGTCTCACCACATGAAAAGCACATGCTGCGTCATCAATACGTCGATGGGATTAATATAATTAGGCTATTTAATTATTTAATCATAAACTTTAAAATACATAACTAATTATAGAAAAACCAAAAAAAATACAATAAAATGCATTGTAAAGATAATTCAGGAAAATCTAAAATTAGTTTTAATTTTTGAATGGTGCATTTTCTATAATTTTTTATTAAAATTAATAACCTTAGTACTCTCTAATTATCACAATTAATTCCAAACTCTCATGTGCATTTAGGGATGACTTTTGTCTCCCTAATTTTCTTGGGATTTATTGATGGGTTAATTAGGAGATCATTAATGATCCTCATACTCTCTTTATGTAATTAAGAAAAATTAACTATAAATAGTGGTTTCCTTTAATTAAGTTTATTAAGCCTTGCTTAAGTGAAAGAGGTTTATGGAATGGATTTGAGAATTTTCCTAAGCCATTCCCCTTTCCTTCTTAATAAACTTAATTGGGTTAATCTAATCACTTGCTTAATTAATTTTGATTTAAAAATCAAATATTTTTAGAACTTAATCAATCCTTCTTGGGTAGGTGCTTAGTGTTCAATAACTAAGTAGCTTAAAGAAATCAAAATAACATGTGTGGGAAGGGTTATGAAAGTACTTAAATTAAACCCTTTAGCTTATTAATCACTAAATGTGAGCCAATTGCATTAGGCCTTTCTTTCTTTTATGCTATTTAAATTGTGTGGTTTTATGTCATATCATTTGGCTCATAATTATTTGATTAATATGTTAAAGTGGTGTAGGTAAGGTAATTAACACTTAATTCACCTTAACCTAAACAAAATAAAAATTGATCTAATCACCTAAAGATTAAACTAAAACATCATACGCCTTTTCACATTTCTCAAATTAAAATCAAACTCAAAACAAAACAAAATCTCTTTAAAATAAATTTGATTTACTTTAAATAATCTTATTCCATAGGATTGTCTTTAGGAATTAATTAGGGTGAATGAATTTACATGCTTTCATCATTTATTTCTTTCCTAGCATGCTAAATGTGTATCTAAAATCATGCATTCATATTTTTTTAAAATCAAATTAAAAATGAAATGTTTCTTTATGTCAAATTGCATGTTTTGGCTAAGGTAAGAATATCAATGGCTGTTATCTATTAAATCCAAAATTATTTCCAAAAAGCTTATAAATCAAATATCAAAACTGAAAGGTATGCTATTTATAATTATTTATAAGCTTGCATGTGAGTAAAATATAAATATGTGCATTGTGTGGCTTTCCTTCTCTTCTATTTTAACATAGCTTTGAATAGGATTTGCAAAGTGTATGGTTCATTTGAAAAGAATATAACACTTGCTTACATCCACTCCTATTCATTCCTATGTTATCATTAAGAAGTACATCACACTTATAAAATTGCATAAATAAATTAAACATACAAATACAAACTTTTGCATCTTTCTTTTCCATTCATTTCTTTTTTGTACATGCATATGTATTTAAGAAAAGTGGTATATTAGTCTAGACAACCCAGGGTTGAGGCTTTAAGTAGTCTAAGTAGGTCTTGTACCTTACAGTCTAGATGGCGTGTACTCACTTATGTTTTTTTACATGTATATGTGTATATGAAAAATGGATAAAAAAGAATCCCTCTTTTCTACTTAACAAAATCATGCATCACAAAGCATCCAAATTTTCTTAAGTAATACTGCTTAGCATTCATCATTAAGGTGTGCTAAATGTTTCCATTTGCATGAATAGATATGCTTAGGATTCATCCATATGCATGTTACACATGTTGGGAAAGGAATGAAGTGATGTGTTATGTGATAGTATTCACTTTACTTAATCTTAAAATGCCTTTCTTTTTTAATAGGTTTGTTTAAGGAAAGTCTAAAGTTAGGATTAATTAAAACACATAATAAATATTCACTAAACAAAATCAAATTTGAATCTACTTAGAAATTACTTAAGGTAGGGAGGATAGAGAAGATCTCTTCTCTTTTCCTTTCTTTACAATCTTAGTAATTAAGTAGGTTCATTCAAACCAAATCAAATAAAACCAACCCAAATCAACTAAACAACTTAAATTAAAATCATCTTTTAAGTTGAACATTTTCATAAGAAACCTAAAGCATATATAAACCTTCGCACGCATTAGCAAGTCACATTTCTAGCTTTAGGTTGGGGCAGTGTATGGTTTGATGTTTGTTTTTATTTTTTGATATTTTGTTTTAGTCTGGATGCTAGGGTAAATGTGTGTAGAATGAATGGAAGGATGATTTAGTCTAATCATTGTCTTCTGCAGGGGATTGTGCTTAAGGGGTGTTATAATAAAATATAATTACTTCTTTGTGTAGGTGTTTCTACCCTAAGCATAATCTAAAATATGTGGACTTAGTCACCCATGTGTGGTGTACTAAGTATTTATATATACATGCTTGATTGTATGATCTATTTTCTAATCTCTATTTTTGTGTTAGTTAGATTTCTTTTTCCCATTTTCATGTAATTTTAATTAGGATTTTGGAAATGATTATGGGGATTATGATGAGCATTGGTTATAAGATTACAACTTATGTACCATGTGAAGCCTTCGGAGCATCCGCATTCCAACCATCAAAAAGGAGGAACCAAAGAATAAAGAAGAAACAAAGAATGAAGACCACCATAATATGAATTCCTTGCTTAATTGTAATTAATTCATTAATAATCCGAGTTGTATAAGGGTAGAGCTCAGCTACCCAATTTTCTTCAGATTTGTGCGGTGGAGCCCAACAAATGGCCTTTTATTCTTTACTAGTTTTATAAATTGATTGATGTTAGTTTAACTTGTGCATTAAGATGTCATCTTTTTTCTTGTTTTCTTGCTTTGATGTATGGCCTCTGGATGGTTAGGCTCTTAGAAAATAAATCTCTACCAAATTAATCAACTCAAAAAAAATAAATAAATAACTCATAACCTCACTAAAGCTTAGGCTATAAATCAGATAAAAGAATTACAACCCCTTTGGATGTTGTATTAATTTTTTTTCATCATGCATAAAAGCATATCTTTTCACTCTTGATTAGAGGGCTTCCACCTTGCTGAGAACTTGGCTTGACCTTTGAAAGCCATGGTGAAACACACCTCCTTTATCTTGTTGATTTTGGCCCATAATCTAATTTCTCATGCATTAGGCATATGAATCCTAAAGCTTTGTCAAATTGATTGTCCAAAATGAAAATAAAATGTAATAAAATTTGCATTAGATTTAAGTCATTAATCATGCCTACATGATCTAGTCTCTTAGGGAGTGTGTTTAAGGACTTAGTTTCTTTCTAAATAAATAACAACCTATTATCTTGCAAAAAAAGTACTTGACCTACATGTATTTTAAAATCGTAGGAGGAGTTAGTTGGCGGCCACCCCTGTAGTTGTAAGTCCAACAGTCAGGTGATTTATCCTCTCTTGTGGAGGTAAACCAAATACCCATTTTTGCCTTAGATTTAGGTCATGCTTTTGGCCCTCACCAAATCTCCCTAGATTTAGGTTCAAAGGTTGCTACTTCCCTTTATGGGCTATAAGCATAAATCCTCACCTCTTAGGCATTTTCATGATCTTGTGTCATGGAATTGTAAGTCCTAGATTTTTAATAAAAATTCAACTCAAACAAATAATTCCCCTCAATTTCAAAAATATAAAGCCCAACCATAGGATAGTTTGGGATGCTTACTAGGCTTCCTAGTATCATAAGCATCCCTACTTATCTTCTTTTGGCTTAATAACTCCTCCTCTTGATCAATCCCACTTGATCTTCTAAAAATAAACCAATTGATTGATAGTCCTATATTTGAAATCTTTGGAGATAATGATCATTTACCTTAATCGAGAGTATTCCAAAGGATTCCCATTCTTTAGGATGTAATTAAATACAGGGGCATGCCTCCATAGGAAACTTAATGAACCCAGTTTAAAATAAATCATGCTTTACTTTTCCATGTAAAGTAGAGGAATAATATCCGGTACATTCGAAGACCCATAGTCCTTAGGAGTTCTTATTAAGGTGATTAGGTCCATTTATAGGATGGTGACTTCTGTCTATCGAGATAGTATATCATTCCTCAATGCCATCACCCAATAAGAACATATCGGATCAATGGTGTCCAACATAAGAAGTGTTTGAGTATTTTATTTATTTCTTCTCTCTCAAAGATTAGATGAAGAATTGAAATAATTTCACCATAGTCTGACTGGGATGGTTCCTCTCTCCATCTTTGGTAAATGATTATTGTCTCCAAGTATCGATTGTGGGTTTGTATTTTATATGAATCCAAGACTATCTTTTTTTCTGTTGGCACTTAGTTTATTTCATCCTTAAGCTAAGCTAGCAAACATCCTTTAGGTTTTAGGACTTCACTCCGTGTGAGTCTTAAATCCACTGTTGGGTTCCCCAATAGGTGAAAATAAAAAATTAACAAAAAGAAATAACTAAAGACTTCCTTACCATTTTATGGTAAGGAAAGGTTCATTCAAAATAAAAAAAATAAATCCTTTATAAAAACATCAATTTCAAAAGCACTTTTTTCAAAATGCACATAATAAAATGTTTGCACAAATTTTTATAAATCACCCTCATCTAATAATCTTCATGAATTATTTGTAGGATCATTTCAAAATAAAAAATCCAAAATCATATTTTTAAAATCAAAATAAACATCTTCATCAATTTATTGAATGAAGATTTCATTTTCAAAAAAGAAAATCAACAATCATCTTTCAAAATCAACAATTTTTTTCAAAACAATGAACATCTTCATTCAATGAAGATTTCATTTCAATCAAAATGAACAATCATCATTTCCAAAAAAGAAAATCAACAAATATCTTTTCAAAAATAAAATCCAAAATCATATTTCCGAAAAAAACAAATGAACATCTTCATTCAATTTATTGAATGAAGATTTCAATTAACAAAATCAACAATCACATTTTCAAAAAGAAAATCAACATCATCATTTTTAAAAATAAATCAACAATCATATTTTCAAAAAGCACAAATGGACATCTTCATTCAATTTACTGAATGAAGATTTCATTTTCAAAATCAAATCAACAAACACATTTTCAAAAATAAAATTAACAAACATATTTTCAAAAATCAAAATTAACAATCATCTTTTCAAAAAAACAACATTTGATCTTCATTTACATACCCAAATTTGCTAAATGAAGATTTTTCAAAATCAAAATAAAAAAATAAAAAAACATTTGATTTTTTAGCATAAAATTTGCTAAAGAATCCTCTTTTTCAAAATCAAAACAAAACACATTTGGATTTCTTTAGCATACCCAAATTTGCTAAGAATCCTCTTTCAAAATCAAATAAAATAAAAATAAAACAACACATTTGATTTCATTAGCATACCCAAATTTGCTAAGTTTCCTTTAAAAAAAAAATCAACAAAAACAAAAAACATTTGGATTTCATTTAGCATACCCAAATTTGCTAAGAAATCCCTTTTTCAAAAAATCAAAATAACATTTGGATTTTCATTTAGCATACCTAAATTTGCTAAATAAAGATCCTCTTTCAAAATCAAAATCAAAATAAAAAACAAAACACATTTGGATTTCTTTTAGCATACCTAAATTTGCTAAGAATCCTCTTTTCAAAATCAACAAAACACATTTGGATTTCTTAGCATACCAAATTTGCTAAGAATCCTCTTTTCAAAAAAAAAATCAAAAAAAAAACATTGGATTTATTTAGCATACCTAAATTTGCTAAGAATCCTATTTTCAAAAAAATCTTCAAAAACAAAACACATTTTGATTCTTCACTTAGCATACCCAAATTTGCTAAATGAGATTCCATTTTCAAATTCACACATGATTCTCAAAATAAGCAAACAAAATAAGAAAATTATTTTCAAACACCTCACCTAGCATACCCAAATTTGCTAAGTGAGTAAATTCAAAAATCAAATCAAACAACACCCTTTTACTTTAACATACTCAAATTTGTTAAATAAAGGGTCCTCAAACAATCAAAATCAAATTCAAATATGAACCTATGGAAGCATCAATCTCAAAAATATTTGAACCCATTTTCAACATACAAAATTTGTTGAAAATGGATTCTATTCAAAATCCTTTCCAATCAATTCAAAATCTCTCTAAATTCATTTGAGCCCACTTAACACTTTCAAGTTGTGGGTTCAAATTCTATCAAAATCAAAATAACAAACAAAATAGTTTATTTTTCAACATTGCAAACTTTAGTCTTCAATTAGTTTCGCTAGTCAATGGCAGCAAAAGTATGTCTTTACATTTCCTCGGGATGGATTGGCCTTGATCGCCAGCCTCATGATACCACCTCATCCACTTTGAGGCTTTGAGGGGCTAACATGTGGGGACCACCCTCATGACAACATGAGCATGGTGACCTGAGTCGATCATCATTGAGTTACCATCGATTCAAAGATCCCTCAAAAAGAGGAAGGCGTGGTAGTTCCATAGCAAGTAGTAGCTGCAAGTTCAATTGTTCCCATGCAGTGCTAGCACCCACTCATTGCACCTTCTAAGGGAAGGCTCCCTGATTCTGGATTGTCTCTCCTTGATTGGGTGGGTCTAGTTCCCATCTTCGACCTACCAGACTCAAAGAAAATAAGAACCATGATCAAGCATCATACCCGATGGGGAGTTGGAGGTAGCACTTTCTATAGAGGAGTTTCCTAGATGGTTTCTCAGAAAGAATAAGTTCACCTCTCTGGATCTCGATGAGAGGATGTTAGAGGATTTTTCACCTCCACCCTGCAGTTCCTATGGAGAGAGGAGGTCAGGCCACCGATTGGTTTTATGAGGTGGAGTTATGGATGATCGAATCGAGGTTTAGCTTTTGATTTATCATTCGAGGGGTGGTGAGTCAAGAGGGCGGAGGCCATTCAGCATTACTAGTGAGATGGGTATAGCCCGCCTACAGCCTCATGGATTTCATCGCTACCCCATCAATCATACTGCACATCTTATGGACTACCCATCAGGAGAGGAGCTCAGAGTGGGTGGTGCCTCCCACACCGCCTACCCCACGCCCACCATCTCTGCTACATGTTCCATCATCTACCATTCCAAGGCCATGAAGGCCGGGAGAAGAGACTTGGTGATCCACCATGGCCAAGAGATCGTTCCATCTACACCACACTATGGTGAGTGAGCTCTCTCTCAACCTTCTACAGGTAGAAGAAGGAAGGAAGTATTAGAGTCATCCCATCACCACCACCACCGCAAGCTATGAGATAGTAGTGAGGGAGGAGGAGATTTGACCCCATGATAGATCCTCCAGAGCACACTCCATCCAAATTGATCGTGAGCATTTTTCTTCTAGATTAGCCTCATAGTGTTGCTCTCGATAGAGATGGGGATGTCTATCAAGATAGTGATCCTACCAGTACATCTTTGTATGTATTGGACCGATCCATATGACATTGTATGTCTAATGGAGAAGAGATCTTAGATATGCTTGGTCTGAGAGGATGAAAATCATTTGATCCAATGAAGATGATGTAGAGGATTGAGGGTACATGGACGGTTCTCCTCCCATGAGAGTTTGGAAGGTGCAGAGAAGACATGCCTACTCAACCCAACACCTCCTTCAATAATTAAAGCAAAAGATGAACAAATATAGATGGGGAAAGAAGTTTGAGGATGCTAGCAGAATTGCACTTAACCAAGCACCAAGATCCTACTACTATACACCTGAGTTTGCATGTCTTGGATCCAACTAAGACTTTACCTCCATTAGAGTAGGACAACACCAACTTGTATAGAAAAGTAGTGGATAGTACCTCCGTACAGGAAAAGGACATCAAAACCATGGTTGTGCAGCAAGTGAGAAAAATATTGGTTCAAGCCCGAGGAGGATCATTGGTTCCAAAGGGTAGACCCTACCTAGAGGAATTCGATGTCATCCAATATCCTAAGGGTTTCACCTTCTCTCTTCATGGTAGCGGAACCCAACAAAGATAGCATTTGAGCAGAATGCGGTGTGATGCTTTACTCTTTAGACTTTAGAGCTTAGTGCATAGCCTTCATTGGTATAGAACTTCCAATAGTTCAAAGACTTTTCTAAGTTGGAGCAACTCTTCATCAAGAGATGTTGGCGAAAAAGGTTATGTAGTGATCTCGTTGTGGCTCAACAATGAGTCCCTCGTTGATTATATTCTAAATGGCAATTTAAGTATGAAATATGAACCTAGATTTGAATAGATGTCATGAGATTCTCATGAGAATATTCATGGCCTCACCCCATGCTCAAATTTTACCATCAAAATATTTGAGAAGATAATCAACAAGATACTTATTAGGAGAAGCCATTGCCTTTTTCCCACCTCAATCAACAAAGACAAAGCCACAAAATTTATAAGAAGAAGCTTGAGATAGTAGTCTACAAGGATATCATTGAGAGTAGAAGAAGACCTTGTCTCCAAGGATGTTAAAGAGATCCCACCAATATAGCATTTTCCATTGCCTTCACACCTCTTGCCATATACCAGAGATAGTGGACACATATCCACCGCTAGGGTGTCTATGGATCTACTCTTATGGATAAACTAAATAAATTATACATTTAAGAGAAATAATCAAGAAAATCTTTAAGAATCTTTAAAGAAAGGATATCAACCAGATTTTAGGAAGTGGGCATCAAGATCCTAACTTTTGCCCCTACCACCCATCAGGTTATATTTTGAGTTTTACATTGAAGCCGCTGGCATACTTCAAGATAGGTGCCATAGTTTCCTAGAACATCTGAAACAAGGCATCAAATCCTCACCCTCTTTACTTTACTAGATTTCTACTATACCTCCTTCAAATAAAGAAATCAAGAATAAAGCTAGTTTGAATTATCTATGTCACTTCTGGGGTTATCTAATTCTACTCTTAGAAACTCTTCAAGTCTAAATAATAATTATAATAACTTGATCTTCCTCTTGATGAGTTGGACTTCCTTCTTTGAATACTAAGGGTTCACCTCTTGAGATAGACTTGGAATCATCTAAGGGTCCCATAGGAGCTATAGGTGAAGCGTAGAATCTTCCACTAACCTACCATAAGAGATCACCAAGTCAACCTCCATAGTGGCAAGGTTCTACCTCCTAGGGTAGCACCTCAAGATAAGGGGAAACAAGTCATTGGTTGAGGATGAGAAGCCCTCCACAGATGCTCCACCCTTGGATATGCTGGAGGATCAACCCAGTGGAATTACAATGTCCTCTCTCACCTAAGAAAGTTGATAAAGTTAAGCATATATGCCTTATCTTATCCAAAGAGATGAGGAATCATTAATCAAGGCTCTTCTTGATCTAAGATATGCTTAGCTCTGCTATGTAGAGGAGGCACATTATTCTAGAGAAGCCCAAGGAATCACTTTCATATGAAGACCTTACTAGGACATGGAGCATAACATCCTACATTAGTGACATGGGATTCACACTTTCCGTGGTTCATGATCTGTGCATCGATGAACATTATGAATCTAAAGGCCCTTGCATATTTGAGGATCGACATCTCCAAACTCTGAGGAGATCGGATGATGTTGAGAGGATTCAATGAACAAGGCAAGAACATTTTAGGTTTCATAGTGTTACCTTTGGAGATAGTGAATGGAAGACTGAAGCCAAGTTTTATATCATCGATTTGAATACTTTGTTCATCACTTTGCTCGATAGGCCTTGGATACATCAATAAGATGATTCCATCTCCCTCCATCATGCATCAAGTTCGAAGGATGGATTGATTATTATGTCAAAGGAGATGAAAAGCATTTTCAATCGAGAGGTTGAGATATATGGATGTGACCTACTATCTTCCTTAAAATACGCTTTCTCATGAACTTGGTCAAAATTTAAATTCAAATGCAAAATAAAAAAGAAAAGGAAGAAAAAGAAGAAAAAGAGAAAGAAACAGAAAAGAAAAATGAAATTTCAAGTGAACGAGAAAAGGACATTGAAGAAGAAGAAGAGCCACATATCACATTCCACCCACAATTCATTCCATCATATGGGCATGTGGGTATGACTGAACCTCCACCGTGAGATAAAGGTAGAAATAGGTCCCAGAGGTGAAGACTGGACACCACCAATGGGGTTATGTTCCAGTTCATAGAGTACCTACTATTCACATAGACTTGGAATCTAGCTCAAGGGATGAGTCTAATGTGATTAGCATACCGCCCAACCCCTCTCGTTTCATTGAGGTGACCGAGGATAGTGATGAAGATGCCTCAGACAAAGCACAAATGTATTTGAATCAAGTGTATGTGAAGCTATCAGGTAACATTTAAGAACCTTAGCTCTAACCTCACTTTCATCTCAAAAAGTTGAAAGTTTTGTATTTAAGGAAGCCCCTCAGTCTTCCAGATGTCCAAAGAGATTCTATGAGATCATCATCCTCAAGTCTGATGTAGACTTGAGGATAATTCACATAAAGAATTAATGGAATTACCTTTTGATTGGTACTCGTATTGTGTTGTTAATCTTGTAAAGAAGGGTTTGATTTCTTATACATGGTCTAAGCACATGTCAGAGTACTCCAAAAAGCTATGGAATAACAAAGGCAGGGATGCACAATCAAGATCATAGGATTCATTGGTCCAATGATGATGATTACTTAGTTGTCACCAATCATTAGAGTCTAATAGTTCTTTTCAACCATACCAACTCTTATGAGTGTGTTTAGAAACTTTAGATGATCTCCAAATCAAAGATGCACCAATTTGAAGAGGAGATCCATTCATAATTGACAAGCTTAAAGAAATCAACCTCGAGACTGAAGAAAATCCACGCCCGACATACATCAATTCATTGAATGAAGAAGAAACCAATGACTTAGTTAGTATTGACTAAGTTTAAGGATACTTTGCATGGAGTTATGAAGAGATGCTGGATTATCTCTAAGTAGTCCATAAACCAATAGATCCTAGCTAACCCTATCAAGCAAGCCCTAGCGCATGCGATTAGAAATTGAACAACAAAAGGTCATTTCAAGTCAAAGATCAGATATTGGTGGAAGAAAATACCCTACCGGTTAGCTGTCATCCCGTTAAGAAGAAGAATGGCCAAATTCATATATATGTCAATTGGGACTTAAATAAGGCATGTCCTAGGATGAGTTTCTCTTCCTATACTAATTAATGGTGGACATCATCTCATGCAATTTTCTCCTTCATGGATGGGTCATCTACTACAACCAAATCAAGATGGCCTCGAGGATGAAAGAAATACTACTTTTGAACCCCAATGTATTATTATAAGGTCATGCCTTTCACCCTTAAAATGTTGGTGCTACATAAGCCATGACTGGATCTTCAATGAACTCATCCATCATCGTTGAGTGCTATGTTGATGATCTAGTAGTCAAGAGCAAAGAAGACCATCTCTTTGACTTGAGAGTAGTTTTGAATGGTTAAGATAATTTAACCTCAAAATGAATCCTCAAGAATGCATTGAGTAGCTTCGGAAATTCCTTTTTGTTCGACACGGGAATAGAAAGATCTAAAAGATCAAAGCTATCTTAGAAATGCCACCTCCTAAAGTTTAACTCAACTCGGATCTTCCAAGGATGTTGGTGTATCTAAGATGCTTTATCTCCAACCTATCGGGAGATGCAAGCCATTTTCAGCACTTGTCAAAAGGATGCCAAGTTCTGGGGATGATAAGTGTCGCATGCCTTTGAAGATATCAAGCAATATTTGAAGCCGCTAGTAATAGCCCCTATCCCAAGGCCACTCATCCTCTACATCCGCATTGGATGACTCTCGTGCTTTGTCCAAGCCAATGACAAAGGGAAGGAGAGTGCTCTACTACGCCATCTTCGATCTGAAGAACTACCCACCTATTGAGAAACATTGCCTAGCTTTGATCTTTGCATCCCAAAAGCTACCACTATATGCTTTCTCATAAGGTGAACTTGATTTCAACCAATAATCTAGTATCTCATGACAGACCAATGCTATCCGGATGTTTGGCATGTTGGTCCATGATTCTCTCATAGTTTGATATCACATTCGCATTCCCTCTATATGGTGGGACAAGCACTAGCATATTTCTTAGCACTCACTTGATTCTCCGCTTAATGATGATCTCGATGAACAAATCATGAACTTGGGGAGGTTGACAATCCCATGGGAGATGTATTTTGATGGTGCCTTCCTTTCATAAAGGAGAAGCACCATGATCTACTCTTCCAAGAAAGGGTAGAATAGTTCTCTTAACTCTGACCATGATGTGATGATTCTCATACTTTCTCCAATCCCTGCACCAATAATGAAGGTATGAGGCTTTGATTGCCTAGAGTTAGCCATTACATGTATGTCAAGAGCATCAACATCTAGGGATTCTTTGGTCATCAAGATTGTGGGTCTACAAGGTTCTCAAACCCAAGCTTCATCATTACCATAAGTATACCATGAAGTCGTTGGCCCAAATCCAAAGTCACCATCTACAAGGTTCCAGAGAACGCAGAAGAAATGCTTTGGCCAAACTTGCCAAAGAATTGGCATGTCAAGATGAGTCCATTCCAATAAGGGTCCAAAATAGACAAGTCCTATCCCTTATTGATGTTGAACTCATCGAGAGACTTTCTCTTGAGGTTATTTCCACAAAGATGAGGAGAAATTGGAGGCAACCATTCATAGATTATTTGAACATCAGCAAACTACCATAAGGGAAATCACAAACCATCAGGTGAAATAGGGAGCTCACTCTTATGCTCTCATGGATGGCACCTTATACCGACGGGGTTTCGATCAAATGTGGTTACGCTATTTAGACAAACATTAAGCCCATAGAATCATAACTAAGGTACATTCAGGTCTATGCAGAGCGCATCAATCCGGTCCAAAGATGAAAGAAAACATCAAGAGACAAGGATACTACTGGCCTTCGATGATTACAGATTGTATGGATGTATCTAGGAGATGCCATCAGTACACGGTGTGATCCTACATCAACCACCCAACATTGTACATCCGACTTTGGCCTCATGGCCATTTGAGTGTTGATCGACATTGTGGGTCCTATCGATCCTCCTTCTTCCAAGGTCATCTTCATCTTAGTTATCACCGACTACTTTTCCAAGTGTGGAGGCAATCCCATTAGAGAGGTCATAGCTCAAGATGCTTCAATTTTTTAGAACCATATCATATATAGGTTTGGGGTGCCTCAACAAATTATATATGATAATGGTACTGCATTCAAAAGCACCAAGATCAATAGCTTTGCTAGAATACACGGTATAGATTGGAGATACTCCACCATCTACTATCCCAGAGCAAATGGCTAAGTGGAAGTATTCAACAAAATTCTCATCCAGATACTAAAGAAGACGCTCGATGACAACAAGCGATAGTGGCATGAGCAGTTGGTTGAAGTTTTGTGGGCCTACCGCATCGCATATAGAACTCCAACTCAATCTACCCCATTTTTCTTAGTGTATGGGTCCAAAGCCGTTCTACCTTTAGAAGTTTAACTCCCATTACTAAGGATAGCATTGGGCAGCAAGACCACTACAAAGAATGCAAGTTGTTAGAAGAACTCAAGGTTTGGAGGAGACACGGCATGCCAGAACCTCGAGTTATACAAAGCCAAAATGACTCAAGATCACAACAAGCTGGTCCAACCTAGGGCTTTTCATGTAGGAGAACTTGTATTAGTCCTAAAGAGACCAATTATTGCCATCAAAAGATGGGAGGCAAGTTTGAACCCACTTGGAAGGCCCCTTTGTCATAAAGAAGGCCTACCAAGGAGGATCTTATCATATCGATTGTAAAGGGGAACACCAGATGCTTCCAAATAATGGGATCTATTTGAAGAAATATTACCCATAAAAAAACATGTTTTAAAATAATTATCAACAATAGAATAAAATTTGATTCCAATTCAATAAAATCTTCCCTTCTTTTGAAGCGTTGTTTGCTTGTCTTGCAAGTTCGCCATGACGTGTTTAGAATAGGTGTAAGAGAACCCAAGAGGCATCCTATCCCTCTTTCGCAACATGAACACAATTGAACATAATTCTCGGCACTATTAAAATAGGTGTGAGAGAAATTAAGAGGCATCTGATTTTGATTGGCACAACTAAGTTAGGTGTAAGCGAACCCAAGCGAAATCCTTTCATGGTGGGAATCCCGGTTGCCATTTGTGGCACCATTTCATCAAATTTCCTAAGCATGTTTAGGATAGGGGTGAGATAACCCAAGCATCCAATTCCCTTTAACACAAGCACAAAAATAAATACAAATCTTTCATCTCTGGCTATTTTGATGTGGGAGCAAGCCTTCTATGGCACTCACTCATTAGTTGCTCTAGGTCAGGTTCAATTTATTGCCCAAAGCAACCGATCACCCTAGTGGTCACTTGTTTGAAAGATGTGAGTCCCCAAGCTTTCTTTCTAACTTGACCATTGCAAACCAATGAGCACCTTGTTAGTTTGTTAGGCTTCACTTCCCAACCAGTAAGCTACCTCATGTTGATTTTGTTTAAGAATATGTGAGTCCTTGAGCTTTCTTCTTGAATTAATCATCATGTATTGACTAGGTCAATTTTATCTAAGATTTAGGGTAATTCCCCTCTTGACTATAATTGAGTTGATATAAGTCCCCTAGTGGCATTCACTAGTAGTCACCCTAGCTTGGATAGCCCATCATCAAGAGATAACCCACAATCAATTCCCATAGAGGATGTGAGTCCTGAGCTTTCTTCCTAGTTGATTTTGCAACCGACAGCACTAGGTTGGTTGATGTTCATTAACAAGGACTCCCAGTGGATACACCACTCTTGATAGATGTGAGTTCCTATACTTTCTCCTTGAGTTGGCCACCGAATACCTATGCATAATATCTTCTCCAGGGTTTTAGATCAAACCTTTAGCGGCTCCTCTCCCTACGGGCATTTTATTTGGATCACATCTTTTGCAATCCCTTTTAGACACTATCTAGGCTACTCTTCGATTGAACAGTCCCCCTTTCCTAGTAGTCACCACTGTGGTTGGAGAATTTATTCAGCGGATGTGCAGATTCTCCCTTGGTTCAGTAAATTTGAGATAAGGCTAGGCTAATATAAGCTCCTTCTCAATTTGATCCCTCGCAAACTAACAGGTTCCATGATAAATAAATTAAACTAAACAAACAAAATATTCACTTGTGGATCAGGAATTCAAGCTCCCAAAGGGCCCCTTTTCCCATGAATCCCATCACTATGTTGCGAATTCCCCTATGGAATTATCTACTACTTGAGTTGAGATAAGTCCAGAATTCTCATAGTCCTTAGGTCGGGTTCAATCTATTTTACCATAAACAGGTTACCCTGGCAGTCATTTCACTTTAGAAGATGAAGTCTACACTGCAATATTTCTAGCATGACTGTCACAAATCGATGGGAAAACCTAGGTCGGGCTCGATTTGTTGTCCAATGCAACCGATCATCACAATGGTCTTTTGTAATGGAAGATGTGAGTCCCCGTACTTTCTTCCCTCGAATTGACCATTGCAAACTGAAAGGCACTCCTTTGGTTGGATAATTCTCCCTCGGGAAGCTACTCCCTTTGGTTGAATCTGATATCAGGTTGATATAAGCTCCTTCTCATTGTGATCCCTCGCAAACCAATGAAATCCATCAAAAATAATTAAAAAAAATGAAATTAGTCTTGACTATCTTTGAACTGATTTAAGTCCCCCAATGGCATTCACTCAATAGTCAACCCTAAGTTGGGTTAACATATTATCTTACTAATATGTCACCCTAGTGGTTTCTTATTTTGGAATGTGAGTCCTGCGCTTTCTTCTTAAACTTGACCATCGTAAACTAAAAAGAAATCCCTTCAGTTTGATAGTCCTACTATGTGGTTGGTAAACTACCCATTTGGATTGGTAAATCTATGTTAGACCAAGGCCCATGGCCCCTACTCAGTGCAATCCATCACAAAAAGATGGAATCCATCAAAAATAAACTAAAAATAAAATTAATCTTGACTATCTTTGAGCTGATTTAAGTCCCCCAGCGGCATTCACTCAATGGTCAGCCTAAGGTTGGGTTCAATCCATTGCCTCGCCAATGGATCACCCAACAATTGGTTCCTACTTTGGAGGATATAAGTCTACTATGCTTTCTTCTAGTACAACTACTGCACATTGAAAGGGAAACCCTTTAGTTGGCTGGTCCTACTATGTGTTTGGTAGACTACCCCTTTAGATTGGTAAATTTGAGTTATGCTTAGGCCTCTATGGCCCCTACTCAATGCGATCCATCACAAACCAACAAGGTCCATCTAAAAATCCAAAATTAAAAAAATTTGAATGAAACTCAAACCTCCCTCCCTCAGTGGAGTCAAAGCAATCAAAATAAACTAAACAATAAAAATAAACAAATCAAATCATCTGCTTCTCCTCAGCGAGATGCAACTCATTCTAGTTCCCAGGATCTCTCAATCCCTGGATTTCACAACCTCTCCTCCCTAGTGGATAACTTGAACATGCTCCCCTAGTGGAGAGTTCACTTTCCTATCCCTAGTGGAGTCAAAACAATAACAACAAAATAATCAAACAAAATAAATCAATTTTTCCCCAATGAGACTCAAATCAAATCAAACCTCTCATCCCCTTGTTGATGACTTGTACCTGTTTCCCAAGTGGAAGGTTCACATACTCTATGCCTAGTGGATTCCTCCATCACTCTCTTATGCCTTGGATATGAGTAGAGTCACATTGCACTAAGCTCTTGATTCTTTCTACACCTTGATTGAGTAGATCATTTTAGTGCTTGTGATCGTTGTGGTTGATCATTGGCCAACACCAATACATGTGTTTCTGGTCACATGACCTATTGCACCCCTTGTTGATCTCATTTTTAGAATGAGCTCTCAACCTTTCCATCTTAGACATAGGACTCCTATAAAATACTAAGAGTTTCCTTAGTCTTAAGACACTTCTTATCGTGGACCAACCTAACCTAGAGACTTAGAAGAGTTAGCCATAGAATAGGTCATGCCTTGGGGTGTTAGGAAAATTTGCTACCCTATAGCTTGAACCAAATCCTCACTTCCTTCCTTCAAGTCAAACTCCAAATCAATTAAAGTCAAACTCCAAATCAATTAAAATCAAACTCCAAATCAATTCAAATCAAACTCCAAATCAATTCTGATTCAAAACTCAAATCAATTCTAACTTAATTGATTTTCTCAAATCCAAGTCAACTTCAACTCCAAACCAAACCTTAAATCAATTCCAAATGATTGAAACCCATGATTGAATTCTAAATTCTAAAATTTTCTTAATCCCTTTGATTTCATCTTATGGACTTAGCTCAAATCAAATCCAAATCAATTCAAATTCAAGAAATTTTCTCATAACCTATTTATATTCTCATTTATATTCACAAATATAAATGAAATATAAATTCAAATACCCAAAATCAATTCAAAACTCAAATCCAAATTCAACCAAAATTCAACCTAAGCCTTTCAATTCAAATTCTTGAACTTGATCAAATGAAACTCAAATCAAGCCAAACCCTTGATTTTTCTTCATGATTCAATCAATCCTTCAATCATGAATCCAAATATAAACATAAACTTCAATCATCAAACCAAAACTAAATTCAAAAATCAAACCCAAATCAAATTCATGTTCACCCTTTGAACTTGAAATTGTCAAATGAATCAAAACTCGTTTAACTCCAAACCACTTGCAAATGGATTTATATTTCAATCATAAGTCCATATGTGAGTTCAACCAAACATGATTCAAGACTTGATCTCATCAATTCACCCATTAAGGCTCACTTGACCCAAAGTGACCTAAAGTACCCCTTTTGAGCCAAATTCTAATCCTACCCAAATTGGATTGAACTAAGCCCACCTAAGCCTCACATTATGAACAACAATCATCATGAGATGATCAATCACTCAAATTGGGTCAAACCAAGTCAAACCTCAGGGTTGACCAAGTTAACACTTAGCCAAAATGAAACCTAAACTAGCCAAAATCCACCATATGACAAATTGATTGAAACCATTAATTAAAACTCATTCGTGATCAATGTTTGAACTTGACCAAGTCATCATTTGAGCCTAACCTAGCCTAATTGGCCACTTGACCCAAGTTGACCCAACTTTACCTAAAAAGTCAAAATGTGTCAAATCTTGATCTAAGCCAAATTGATTGAAATCAATGGGTCAAGTTCATTCTAAATCACTTGTTGAACTAGACCAAAGCCTCAATTGGCCAACTAAACCCAACCTAGTCCAATTGACCATGAATCCAACTTGATCTAAAATGTCAAATCAAGCCAAAACTTAACCAAATCAAAATTGATTAAAACTAAAGATTGCAAAATACTTCAAATGACCAACCAAATCTAAACCAACCCATGACCTATCCTAATTGGGTCAAATAGGTCAAATTGGTCAACTTGACCCATTTGACCTAATTGAATTCAAATGAACCAAAACCAAATACAAATTGAATTGAACTAAACTAATGATGCCGAAACATTCAAATGATCATTTGAACTTGATCCAACCCTTGGTTTGACCCAATTTGACCAATTGGTCAACTTGACCCAAGTTGACCCATTTTGACCTAAATGGGTCAACATAAGCAAATGACATCAAATCAACTCCAAATTCCTTGAAATTTAGGCCAACCTAATTTTAAACTATTTCAAATCTACCCAAAGTAAAATCAAATCAAATGACCATTTTACCCTAGGTCAAGGGGTAACCCATGGCCAATTCCACTTGGAATTTGGTCATATGCTTTTCATGGCCACTTGCACCCTCTTAGTGGACCAAGTGGACACTAGTGAGTGCGGTGCACATGGCCCAACCCATGCCCAAACTGACCACCCAATAGGAAATTCTCCACATGGATCACTCTTCCACCGAATGAGCACATGGAATTCTAATCCTACCCAGAGCATTTCCCATTTCTCCATTCTCGATTTAGGAGGCTCTTTCATTGAGAATTTCCTAAATTCTAATCCTACCCAGAGCATTTCCCATTTCTCCATTCTCGGTTTCTTCAAGCTAAAAATAGGGGAGGTAGGAAGGAATTCCACTTTACTCAATTTATCCTTCAAGCACCTTCAAAGAACTCAATCGAGCTTACCCAAAGCATCTTCCAAGCTTCCAAGGCATGGGAGGAGATAGTTAGACCAAAGATGTAAGCCTAGGAGGAGGAATTTGGCCAATTGGAGGATCTACTCAACCTCAAGCCCTCAAACCTTCAACAGGGCTTCATCTCTACTAGATGAAACTACCTCGATGGTTGGGAGCTCCAGTGATAGCCTTCGATGAGGTATGCCTCAAAATCGAGCTTAAGTGTAGGATTCCTTAGTCCTTTATGAAAGAAATTTTCATCCCATTGTAATTCAACCGTTGGATGTCTTTGTTCTTGCTCTTAGATGGTGTGTGATCAATCCTAACTCAATCCGAGCTCGGATAAAGCCTTAAGGGGCGGACGGTTGTTGTCTCCCACACGCGAGTGCAGAGATGAATCATGGACTGTCCATACCACGTGTTTTGAATGGACAGTCCTGATTAAAACATGTTAGATCCACTATTTAATCCCATTGATAATGCGGGCTTGATCTTGATCATCAATCATCGACGAAGGAGAAAAATCGTAGCAAGCTAACACTTACATAGGAAATGATAACTTAAATTTATCCACATAAAACCATGCCGCCACGTCCATGTGGCAGGATGGATTATAATTAGGCCTTAATTTAGTTTTAATTATAGAATATTCAAAATTACATAACTAAATATCGAAAAAAAATCAAAAAAAAAATACAAACTCAAATGTGTTTTAAGATATTTCAAAGGGAAATAATATAAAATTAAGTTTAATTGATTTTGAATAGTAAATTTCATGCAATTTAGGTTTTATTGGGAATGTAATTATGTTAATTACTCCTTAATTATTCTATGGATTAATTCCAAACTTCTCAAGTATGTTTAGTGGGATGACTTCTGACTCCCCTAATTTTCTTGGAATTTATTAATAGTCTAAATAGGGTAATTGCTTGATTCCCTCCTAATTACTCTCTTAATTAATTAAATAATTAATTAATCTATTAAATAGTGATAAATTCATTAATTAAGTTTGCTAATTATCTTAGAATAGTGAATGGACTTGGGAATGAGATTGGGGAGTTCTCCCCAAATCTTTTCCCTAAGTTTATGTCATTTTGTTAAAAATCTAATTAAGGTGCAAATTAATTAAATAGTTTAATCACTTTATTAAATGGCTTAATTAATCAAAATTTTAAAATCAAATTAATCTGAATTTAATCAATTCCTTCTTGGGTAGATACTTAGGTGTTCAATAACCTAAGTAGCTTAAGGAAATCATATCCAACCCATATGTGTGGGAAGGGTTATGAAAGTACTTAAATTAAATCCTTTAGCTTAATTAATCATTAATTATGAGCCAAATGCATTAGACCCCTTTCTTTCTTAGGTGCATTACTGATTTAAATTTTTTGTGGTTTTATGTCATACATTGGCTCATAATTATTTGGTTAAATATGTTAAAGTGGTGTAGGTAAGGGGTAATTAATGGACTTAATGTACACCTTAACCTAAATAAAATATAAAATCAATCTAATGGTTATAAAAATTAAACTAAAACAATATACACATGTGGGAGATGGGTTAGGACCAACAAACCTTCTCACATTTCCTAAATTTAAACCAAACTCAAAAGCAAGCTAAAAATTTCTTTAAACAATTTGATTCACTTTAAATAATCTTATTCCATAGGATTGTCTTTAAGAATTAATTAGGGTGAGTGAAATTACATGCTTACATCACTTTATTTCTTTCCTAGCATGCTAAATGTGTATGTCATATGAAAATCATGCATTCATGTCTTTTGAAAAATCAAATTAAAATGGAATATTTCCTTTATGTCAAATTGAATGTTTTGACAAAAGTAAGAATATGAATGGCTATTATCAGTACTAAATTACAAATGAAAGGAATGCTACTTATAATTACTTATGAGCTTGCATGTGAATATAATATTAAGATGCGCCTTATGTGACTTTCCTTCTCTTCTTGTTTAGCATAGTTTTGAATAGGATTTGCAAAGTATATAGTTCATTTGAAAAGAACACAACACTTGCTTAAATCCATTCCTATTCATTCTTATATTATTATTTAAGAAGGGTCTTCACACTTGCACATGTAAATTAAACAACCAACAAATCAAACAAACCTAAACTTTTTTCATGTATTTTTTCCATTCATTTCTTTTTGTACATGCTCATGTATTTAAGAAAAGTGGTATATTAGTCTGGACATCCTGGGGTTGCGAGGCTTTAAGTATCCCCAAGTAGGTCTTGTACCTTACACTCCTGGTGTAGAAAATAATGCCATCGTACTCACTTATGTCTTTCATACATGTAAATGTGCATATAAATAATGGATAAAGAACCCTCTTTTCTACTTAACAAAATCATACATACATGAAACACCCCAAATTTTCTTAAGCAATATATCTTAGCATTCATCATTAAGGTGTGCCAAAACTTCCATTTGTATGTATAGCTTAGGTGTGCTAACACTTCCATTCATCCATAAGCATGTTACACATGTTGGAAAGAATGTTGTGTGTTTCATCATAGTAATTCACTTTACTTAATCTTAAAATATCTTTCTTTTTGAATAGATTTATTTAGGGAAAATCTGAACTTAGGATTAATCAAAACACATAATAAAATATTCAATAAAACAAAAATTAATAATAAATCTACCTTAGAAATTACTTAAGGTATGGAGGAAAGAGAAGTCCTCTTCTCTTTTCCTCTCTTTACAATACTTAGTAATTAATTAGGTTCATTCAAACCAAATCAACTAAATCACTTAAATGAAATCACCCTCTAAGTTGAAATCTTTCATAATTGTAAAATTTAAACTTTAAAGCCTAGCTAAGACATGCCTCATAAACCATAAATGGCACACACATTAGGCTAAGTTACCATTTCTAGTCCTATGTTAGGACGGTGCATGGCTTGATGTTTATTTTTATTTTGTGATGTGATGTTTTAGTCTGGATGTTAGGGTGTATGTGCGTAGATTGAATGGTAGGAAGATCTTAGTTTAATCATTATCTTTTGCAGGGGATTATGCTTAAGGGGCGTTGTAATAAAAATATAAATGTTTTTGTTGTACAGGTTGCTTATACCCCTAAGCATAATCCAAAATTAGCCAGATGGACTTGGTTACCCATGTGTGAGGTGCTAAGTCCAATTTATACATATACATGCTTGGTATTGTATATTTTATTTAGCTAATCTCTATTTTGCATATTTTAGTTAGATTTACTTTTTCTTATTTTCATGTAATTTTGTAATTAGGATTTGGAATGATGCTTATGGGGATTAGGATGAACATTGGTCATAAGACTATGTCTTATGTACCATGTGAAGCCTTTGGAGTAATGACATTCAAACCAATCAAAAGAAGAAAGAAGAAAGAATAAAAAAGAAATGAAGAATGAAGAATGAAGACCCCATAACAATGAATTCCTTCTTGATTGTAATTTATTCATTTGTAATCCGGTTATATAAGGGTAGAGCTTGGCTACCCAATTTTTTTTTGGGTTTGTGTGGTGGAGCTCGACCACAAATGGCATCTTATTCTTTTGCGCAAGCTTTATAAATTGTTTGATGTTTGTTTAGCTTGTGCATTAAGATGACATATTTTTTCTAATTTCTTCCTTGCTTTGATGTATGGCCTGGATGATGATTAAGCTCTTAGGAAAATAAATTTTCTATCCAATTAATTAATTCAAATTAAAAATAAATAACTCATAACCTCACTTAAAGCCTGGGTTATAAAAATAAGATAAAGATTTAGCAACCCCTTAGCTGGATATTGTATGTTTTCACATCATGCATAAAAAGCATCTTGTTTCACTCTTGTTTAGCTAAGCTATCTTGAAAAAGCATATAACTTGCCTACATGTATTTAAAATCATAGGAGGAGTTAGTTGGTGGCCACCCCCAGGTGATTATAAGTCCAATAGTAGGGTGGTTTATCTCTCTTGTGGAGGTAAACCTAAATACCCACTTTTACCTTAGATTTAGGTCATACTTTTAGCCCTTGCCGAAGCTCCTAGATTTAAGTTCAGAGGTTGCTACTTCCCTTTAAGGGCTATAAACATAAATCCTCACCTCTTAGGCATTTCTGTGATCTTGTGTCATGGAATTGTAAGTCATAGATTTCTAATAAAAATTCAACTCTCACAAATAAGTTCCCTTAATTTTAAAAATATAAAGCCTAACCATAAGATAGTTTGGGATGCTTAATAAGCTTCCTAATATCATAAGCATTCCCTACTTATCTTCCTTTGGCTCTGATAATAACTCTCTCGTCTTGATCAGTCCCACTTGATCTTCTAAAAATAAACTAATTCATTCATAGCCTTATCTTTAAAATCTTTGGAGATAATGATCATTTACCTTAATCAAGAGTATTCCTAAGGAACCTCATTCCTTATGATGTAATTAACTATGGGGCCTTGCCTTCATAGGGAACTTAACGAACCAGACTTAAAAAAAACCCTACTTTACATTTCCATGTAAAGTAGGAGAAGAATCTCTGGTACATCCGAAGACCAATAGTCCTTAGGAGTCCTTATTGAGGTGGTTAGGTCCATTTGTAAGATGGTGACTTCTATCTCTCGAGATAGTACATCATTCCTCAATGACGTACCCAATCACCCTAATAAGAATATTTGGATCTACGTGGTGTCTAACCCAAGAAGAGTTTGAGATTACTTTTGGGTTCTTCCTTTATTTCTTTTCCCCTCTAGAAAGATTAGATGAAGAATTCAATAATAATTTCACCAGTACTATAGTGACTGGTGGTATAGAAGTTGTATTATTAGCTACCTGTTGATTAGCAAACAAAATAGGTGCTACATTTAACATGATATTCTTCAGCAACATCTCCATCATGATATTCATTTGTACCATCATGTCATTCATCTTGGTACCAAGCTGTGCAAGTTCTTTATCTCTGACTTCCATTTGATGCTGCATTTATCTTTTCTCTCTGGCTAGCACCACGATGTTAACAAGTACAGGCTCTTCTTCTTCCTCTATTACTTATTGTTATTCTGATCCTTGCTCATCTTCAGGGGAAGAACTTGACTATCCTTCTCCTTGTGCATTGGTAGGCGTTATTATAAAAGCATGTACCAGACTGATCATTTCTTAGTTCAACCATATAAACAGCTTTAACGCCCATGACCTCTTTCTTATTTTGATCTTCTTCTTCTTCTTCCTCTTAGTAAAAATTGAAGATCCATCTTCTACTTGCTTTTGTGAAGACTCTTCTTCAAAAACATCAAATTCAGGTTTAGGTTCCCTGGATCCATGCTGCTACTGATGGTGTTGAGTAGAAAGTTCATCTATATCTCTGACCATATAGATGACTTCTACTTCCATAATGTCTTCTTCATCACCTTGATTTTTCACATGAATTTATCGACATTTCCAGTGGATCTGTGGTTCAGTGTACAGAACAAACACTTCTTTCACTAAAGGACTATGGTCAAAGTCAACCTTCACTTGTGGGGGTGAATCTGATCGATGACGGGATCCCCTAGAGAATTCTTGAGAGTATCGATCGTCATGTCTTTCATCAGTGATATCTCTTCTTTTAGGTGTCCACTTCTGATGAGTTATTTTTTGGCAGATTTTTGAGTATATGTATCAGATTTCACACCTCTTTCTTTCTTCAGAGTTTCATCACAAGGACTTGGCCTCCATATCTGCTTACCTTTTTGCTGGGACCTTTCGACAGCGGATTCTTGGACACGTGATCTAAGTGCCATGCTCCGATGCTCACCATGTGAAGCATACTTGGCTTGATGACTGGTTACCATAAGAGATGGCAACTTGCTTGGTGGAGCTTTAGTATTTCCAATCACCACAAGCCTCTAAAATCTTCTTTTCATTAAGCCTTTGTCCTTGGTTACTTTGAGAATTTTATGTATTCTGGCAGATAGTGTTTCAGGCTATCTCCTCTATGGTGGTGGAGCTTGACGTTGTTGGTTCCAGAAAGACTACTTTACTTCACCAGTAGAGCTATTCTTTTTTACCCACATAAGATTGTCAAAGTTATTATGGGAAGGAATACTGGCTTTTGCCAGCAGTATTGCTTGTTCACTAGGTCATTCAAAGGGGATCTATTAAGCCCTCAGCTCAGCATTACTTCTTCTTCTCTACCTTCTGGTTAATCTACTTCCTGATGAAAAAGCTTCATGATCATGCTTTCCAAGTACGAAAGGTTCAATCGACGAAAATTGGACCATGAGGCATTAAAGACACAATTTGCCCACTAATAGCTCTTTTCATCACGGGGGATTCATATTGACCTAGTCTTTTAAAACTAAAGTTCTCTATCGGAGAACTTCTTGGCAGTGATGGCTGTTGAACTGGTTGGCAAGCATGGCTAATAGGAGCTTCAATAACTTGAGGCCTTCTAGCATGGCCTCAGATGAGTGTACTATGGGTGGGTACTTCAAGAGTTGTAGCTACGATAGTTGGGAAATTCAAGCTACCAAATTGAATTGTAGCTCTAACATCTCTTATGTTGTTGACAACATTGGCTAGGTAGATGTTTGCACCACGTCCTACCTGAACACTGAAAGTAGTGCTCTGTAAACCCATTCTTTAAAAGTTAAAGATGGGGATTAGTAATTAGTAATTATTATTTCAACCCATACTTTCGAAATGCAGATGCACTACAGAATAAAATAATAGTGTAATAATGATATGCTCTATAGAATAATTCATTCAACAAAGAGTCTCATACATTAGAAATTTCAATTTATTACACATTTAAATCACCATTTTTTATTTTGAATTTTCAAATATTTTGTTGCTACTATAGCATGCATATGACTAGCCAAAGCTAGAAAGAGAATCTTATCCCTAGCAAAGTTGCTAGAAATCTATGGGCCCAAAATTGCCACCGACCTCTCGATAATTGATGAAGAGAGTATGATTTGAATGTGTCAGTGTAATTTTCAGAAGGTGGATGGAATAGTAGATAATACACTACCTAGAGATTTCACTCTCATTTTGTGAGGACTTTAGATTTGATTTCAGGTTTTCTATAGGTGCAAGCACCTATAGTTAATTACCTCTCTCAATGCTGAGACGGAGCCGAGCACTCAGTTGGGCATGCGAGATGAAGCTGAGGGAGATCGAACGAGCAATTGGGGCTTGGGTCAAGGGCTTCATGCGATAGTGTGAGGGAGAGGGATGAACCTAGTTGAGCATGCTATGAAGGATAATCGCATGAAGAAAAGACCGATCAGGTCATTTGAGTGGGATTTAGGGATTTAAGCTTTTAGATTGATTTTTTAAGTGTTTAATTGGCTTTAATGTGAATTTTATGCTAACCTCAATATAAGATTAATATATATGTTGATTCAAGGTTTTTTTTTGATGTTTCGAATGCAACAGAGCAGCCTGTTTTGCAATTGAAGACCGTTTGGTTTAAGTCTGTGTCAAATTGGGTCCATTTCATCTCAAAATGCATGTTATCATTTTCGACCGCTCGATGTTCACTCAGACTCATCTGAATTCAGTGCAAATAGTCTTACTTGATAGATTTTGATGTTTTAAAACTAATGGTGTAATCAATTTCATGAATGGAGGTCATTTAGTTTCCGATCTCGACCGTCGATGCGAGATTGACTTTATCGCCGATGATTGATCATCAAGTTGTGCAATATTTATATTTTTTGATCGAGAATGATGAGAAGTTCGTTCATCGATTGAAGGTCATTTGGGTTGATTTTGATGACGTCCAGTGCATTTTAACCTCGATTTGTGCACTGTCAGTTCTGATCATTCGACATTTGCACAGACTTGTCTGAATTAACTGTAGACAATCTCATTTGATAGTTTTCAATGTTTTGAAGAAAATGCTATGATCAATTTGATGAACGGAGGTCATTAGGACATCGTCTCAGCTTCTCTTCCCTGATATGCATGTCGGCACATTGATAGCTCAATCGCTTGATCGGTTGATCTTTAGATCATTCAATATTTATATTTTGACCAATTTTGATGTTCTGAATGTGATGGCAAAGTCCGTTCATTGATCCGAGGTCATTTGGACTGATTTCAATAATGTTTAGTGTATTTTGAGCCTCAATTGGTGCACTATTGCATCTGAAGTCTATCAAATTTGACTTATGGGCTTGACTCGACTTATGACACATATATGGAGGTCAACATGTTTAGAAGGTTGTGCGTGAAGAAGGAGGAGTCATTGTGGGTGTGAAGGGGGAGGAGAACTTATGTGATCGAAGGAAAAGTTGAGGGTTCATCGACGTGAGGGAGAACTAGGTCGGGTCATTTGCGTTAGGGAGAGGGATGAACTGAGCTAGTGGAACGAGTGGTTCATGGGCATTTAGAGCTTAATTTGGGTTATTAAGATTAAATAGGAATTTTAAATTAATTTCTTAAGTATTTAATTAAGCTTGATATGAATTTTATTCTGATATTAATATAGGGTTAATATATATGTTAACGTTCAGTTACATGTATGCTTGTGGCGGTCTTTTAGATTCATGTAGTTTCAATGTGATCAAATTAGGCATTTCAGCTCAAAATACATGTTATCATTTTTGTCCGCTTGATTTGCACACAGGCTTGTCGAAATTGAGTGTGAACAATCTTACCTGATAGATTTTGATGCTTCAAAACTAATGGCGCAATCAATTTCATGAATGGAGATCGTTTAGTTTATGTCGATGCCTCCAGACCTTGATATGCTTGCAGGCGCCTTGATGACTCAATTGCTTGATCGGCTGATCATCAAGTTTTGCAATATTTATATTTTGACCAATTTTGATATATTAAATGTGATGTTAAAGTCCGTTTGTTGATCAGAGGTCATTTGGGATGATTTTGGCAATGTCTAGTGCATTTTAACGTTGATTTGTGTGCCGTCACTTCCGATCCTTCGACATTTGCACATTGTTGACCTCATTTTTCTAATTAGCTCTCAACCCCTCCATCTTAGACATAGGACTTCTCTTAGACACTAAGTGTTTTCTTAGTCTTAAGACACTTCTAGTGATTAGGTGAACATTTAACCAAACCCTAGAGAGTTATCAGAGTTAGCCATAGGAATAGGTTATGCCTTAGGGGTGTTAGGAAAATTTGCATACCCTATAGCTTGAACCAAATCCTCAATTCCTTCCTTCAAGTCAAATTTCAAAATTCAGATCAAACTCCAAATCAAATCTACTTCGAACTCAAATCAATTCCAACTTGATGGATTTTTCTCAAATCATGAATCAATTCCAAATGATTGAAACCCATGATTGAATTCTAAATTCCAAAAATCTATCCTAAGTCCCTTTGATTCTATCTTATGGACTTAGCCTAAATCAAATCCAAATCAATTCAAATTCAAGAAATTTTCTCATAACACATTTATATTCTCATTTATATTCACAAATATAAATGAAATATAAATTTAAACATCCAAAAATTAATTCAAAACTCAAATCCAAATTCAACCAAAATCTAACCTAAGCCTTTCAAGTCAAATTTTTGAACTTAGACAAATCAAACTCTTGTCAAGCCAAACCTTTGATTTTTCTTAATGAGTGAATCAATCCTTCAATAATAAAACCAAATATAAACATAAACTTCAATCATCAAACAAAAATCAATTCAAAACTCAAATCCAAATTCAACCACAATTCAACCTAAGCCTTTCAAGTCAAATTCTTGAACTTAGCTAAATCAAATTCAAATCAAGCCAAAGCCTTGATTTTTCTTCATGATTCAATCAATCCTTCAATCATGAAACTAAATATAAACATAAACTGTAATCAACAAACCAAAACTAAATTCAAAAAATCAACCAATTTAAACTCAATTGAACTTGAAATTTTTAAATGAATCAAAACCCATTTGACTTCAAATCATTTGCAAATAAATTTGTATTTCAATCATAAGTCCATATGTGAGTTCAATCAAACTTGATTAAAGCCTTGATCAAGCCAATTGACCCACTTAGGCTCACTTGACCCAAAGTGACCAAAAGTACATTTTATGAGCCAAATTCTAATCCTATCCAAATTAGACTAAACTAAGCCCGCCTAAGGCTCACATTGTGACCAACAATCATCATTAGATGATCAATCACTCAAATTGGGTCAAACCAAGTCAAACCTAAGGTTTGACCAAGTCAACTCTTAGCCAAAATGAAACATAAACTAACCAAAATCCACCATAGGCCAAATATATTAAAACCATTGATTAAAACCAATTCATGATCAATGTTTGAACTTGACCAAGTCATCATTTGAGTCTAACCTACCCAAATTGGCCACTTGACCCAAGTTGACCCAACTTGACCTAAAAAGTCAAAATATGTCAAAACTTGATCTAAGCCAAATTGATTGAAACGAATGGGTCAAGTTCATTCTAAATCACCAGTTGAACTTGACCAAAGCCTCAATTGGCCAACTAGACCCAACTTAGCCTAATTGACCATGAACCCAACTTGACCTGAAAGGTCAAATTGATCCAAAATCAAATTAAATCAAAATTGATTGGAAATAAAGATACCAATATATTTAAAAAGACCAATGAAATCTAAACCAACTCATGACCTAACCAAAATAGATCAAATGGGTCAAATTGGTCAACTTGACCCATTTGACCTAAATGAAATCAAATGAATCAAATCCAAATATAAATCAAATTAAACCAAATCAATGATGTCAAAACATTTCAAATGGTCATATGAACTTGACCCAACCCTTGGTTTGACCCATTTTGGCCTAAGTGGGTCAACATGAGCCAAATGACATCAAATCAATTCCAAATTCATTGAAACTTAGCCCAACCATTTTCAATCATACCAAATATTTCAAACTAAAATCAAAATCAATGACCATTTTACCCTAGAGGTCAAGGGTAATTCTTGGCCAAATTCACTTAGAATTTAATCAAATCCTCTTCAGGGCCACTTGACACACTCTTAGTGGACTCCATGCATACTCGTAAGAGTGGTGCACTTGACTCAATGGGTTTGGGTCAGCCAAACCCAACCCAATGGACAAACTGACTACCCACTTAGAAATTGAGCACATGGGATCACTCCTCCACTCAATTAAGCACTTGGCAACTTTTCCACTACCTTCCTCTGCCAAAATCGAACCATGTGAAAGCTAAAATGACCTAACAAACCCATTACATCTGATTAATTGATCAAAAATGGCTTAGCACCTCTCGGTCATACGATCCTTCTAGGGGGAGATATATTCCCCCTAATTTCGTTTCTTTTTAACACATTCACACTCGATTGAATCAGAGAGACCTAAGGGCAAGCTTCCTCAAGAAATCCCCAAGCCATTTAAATTCTCCTCTTCTCGATTTCTTCAAGCCAAAAATAAGGGAGCTCAAGCATTTTTTCAACTCATCCAATACTCAATTTCAATCCAATTGCTCTTGCAAGCATCCTCAGAGGACCTAATCGAACTTATCCAAAGCTTCTTCCATGCTTCAAAGGCAAGGGAGGTGGGAGCTAGACCAAGGTCGCAAGCATTTGAAGAGAAGCTTGGTATACAGGAAGATCCACTCAATCTCTGCCCATAAATCTTCAACAGGGCTTCGTCTCTACTAGACGATGCTACCTCAACGGTTGGGAGCGCCGATGATAGCCTCCGGTGAACTTAGCCTAGAATAAGAAGTGTTTGATCCTTTGTGAAGAGAATTTTCATCCCATGTGAATTTGACCATTGGATGTCCTACCCCTTGCATGATGATTGTTTGGGTTTAGTTTGAGCTCAATCCAAGCTCAATCGAGCTCGTATCAAGCCCTAAAGAGTGGACGGATGCCCTCTCCTACAGGCGAGCTCAACGACAGATCATGGACCATCCATCCACACATTTTGGATGGACGATCATGATCAAGCCACGTAGGATCCTCTGATTTATCCAATTAGAATCGCGTGTTTAATCCTGATCGTTTGATCTTTGATCAAATGGTCTAGGAAAAAGTGTGTAGCACCGCCAACTAACTGTGCAGCCGATGTGACAACTTAAATAACCAATCTCATCGTGCCACGTGGAAAGCACGCGCCGCGTTAGCGTCCACATAGCCCCGATGGGATTAGTTAATAATTAGGGGTTTTAATTAACTTTTAATGATTGAATCTTCAAATATTTAAAACTAAATGTAGAAAAATCATAAAATATAAATTAAAATGCATTGTGAAGATAATTCAAATGGGAATAATACAAAATTAAATTCAATTGATTTTGAACAATGATATTTTTGAATTTGAGTTTATTGGGAATGTAATTATGTTAGTACTTCTAATTAATCTCACATTTAGGATGACTTCTATCCCTAATTTTCTTCTTATATTAATGGCTTAATTAGGATAATTTCCTGGTTCATTCTTAATTACTCCCTTAATCAATTAAATGATTAATTAACCCATTAAATGATGATAAATTCATTAATTAAGTTTGCTAATCACCTTGAAATAGTGAATGTACTTAGGGAATGAGATTAGGGGTATCTTTCTCATATCGTTTTCCCTAAGTTTATTTCATTTGAATAAGAATCTAACTAAGGTGCAAATTAATTAAAGGATTTAATTACTTTGATAAATGGTTTAACTAATCACAATTTTAAAATCAAATTAATCTAGAAACTTAATCACTTAATCAATTCCTTCTTGGGTAGATGCTTAGGTGTTCAATAACCTAAGTTGCTTAAGGAAATCATACCTAACCCACATGTGTGGCAAGGGTTATGAAGTACTTAAATTAAACCCTTTATCTTAATTAATCATTAATTGTGATCCAATTGTAGTAGATACCTTTCTTTCCTAGGATGCATTGTTGATTTAAATTCTTTGTGGTTTTATGTCATATACTGACTCATAATTATTTAATTAAATATGTTAAAGTGGTGTAGGTAAGGGGTAATTAATGAACTTAATCTACACCTTAACCTAACCAAAGCATAAAATCAATCTAATCACCTAAAAATTAAACTAAAACAATACACATATGTGGGAATGGGTTACACTAGTAAACCTACTCACATTTCTTAAATTAAAATCAAATTCAAAATAAAACATAAATATCTTTAAAATAATTTTGATTCAATTTAAATACTCTTATTCCATAGGATTGCCTTTAGGAATTAATTAGGGTGAATGAATTAATATGCTTTCATCAATTTATTTCTTTCCTAGCATGCTAAGTGTGTATGTCATATGAAATTCATACATTCATACCTTTTAAAAATCAAATTAAAAATGAAATATTTCCTTTATGTCAAATTGCATGCTTTGGCTAAAGTAAGAATATGGATGGCTATTATCTCTATTAAATACAAAATTATGTTTTAAAACTTATAAATCAAACATCATAATTGAAAGGTATGCTACTTATAGCTATTTATAGTCTTGCATGTGAGTAAAATATAAAGATGTGCATTGTGTGGCTTTCCCTCTCTTCTCTTTTAACATTATTTTGAATAGGATTTGCAAAGTGTATAGTTCATTTGAAAAGAACATAACACTTGCTTAAATACATTCCTATTCATCCCAATGTTATTAATTAAGAAGGTCATCCACACTTACACATGTAAATTGCATAAACAAATCAAACAAACAAACATAAACTTTTTGCATGATTCTCTTTCCATGCATTTCTTTTTGTACATGCACATGTATTTAACAAAAGTGGTATAGTAGTCTGGACAACCTCGGGATGGCTTTAAATAGGCCTAAGTAGGTCTTATACCTTACACCCCTAGTGTTAACAATGGCATTGTACTCACTTATGTCTTTCATACTTTTAAATCTGCATATGAAAAATGGATAAAAGAATCCTTATTTTCTACTTAACAAAATCATGCATCATGAAGCATCTAAATTTTCTTAAGTAATCTCTTTTAGCATTCATCGTGAAGGTGTGCTAAACATTTCCATTTGCATGTATAGATATGCTTAGGATTCATCCAGCATACCTAAATTTGCTAAGGATCCTCATTCTTAAAATGAAATCAAAAAATAAAAGAAACAACATTTAGATTTCCTTAGCATACCTAAATTTTCTAAGGATCCTCTTTCCAAAATCAAATCAAAAAAAATAAAAGAAACACATTTAGATTTCCTTAGCATACCTAAATTTGCTAAGAATCTTATTTTCAAAAATCTTCAAAAATAAAACACACTTGGATTCATCATTTAGCATACCCAAATTTGTTAAATGAGGATTCTATTTTCAAATCACAAATGATTCACAAAATAAGCAAACAAAGAAAGAAGGAATTGTTTTCAAACACCTGACTTAGCATACCCAAATTTGCTAAGTGAGTAAATCCCAAAAATCCAAATATCAAAACAAAACCAATTGACTCTTTACTTTAACATACTCAAATTTGTTAAATGAAGGGTCCTCAAAATCAAAAAAAAAAATCAAAATCAAATATGAACCTATGGAAGCATCTCTCCAAAAAAATTTGAACCCATTTTCAACATACCCAAATTTGTTGAAAATTGGATTCAACATTCAAAAATCATCTTTCCAATTAATCTCAAAATCTCTTCTAAATCCATTTTGAGCCCCACTTAACACTTTCAAGATGTTGAGTGTGGGTTCAAATTCTAAAATTCAAATTCAAAAAATCAACAAGGAAAGAAAATCTTATTCAAGTTTGTTTTCAACATTACAGTTTCAATCAGCTTCAATTAGTTTTTTTAGTCAGTTCATTGTAATGGCAGCGTAGAATTATGTGTTCACATTTCCTCATGGGATGGATTTGGCCTTGGATTAGGCTAGCCTTCCATGATCTAACTATGCCCACCTCATCCATCTTGGTGAGGCTTTGAGGGGCTAAGATTACATGTGAGGGAACTCACGACGGTTAGCGGAGCATGGTGATAGGCTCATCTAAGTCAATGCCATCGATTCAAAGATTCCCTCACCAAAGGGCTTTGGCGGTTCCCCTGATAGTAGTATCGTGCGTGTGGTCGCCCGATTGTTCTACCTCAGTTAGGGCTAGCACCCACTCCTTGGCATCTTCCAAGGGGAAGGCTCTAATTTATTGACTCCCAAGGAGGTCTAGTTCCTACAACTAGACCCGGTGTAAACAAGGCGCATGATCAAGAGGTATCACATTAACATTGCGAGAGAGTTGGAGGCAGCTACTCTATCTATTATAGATGAGTTGCCTAGGATGTTTCCCCACTAGTTACAAAAATACAATTCCACCCTCTCTCAAGATCTGATAGAGAGGATGCTAGGATTTACGCTTTTGCTGGTTCAATTTAAGTTGGTGAGAGGAGGAGATAAATGCGTTGACCTTCTGATCAGTTTTATGAAAGCGGCGAGACTGGTGATCGAGTCAGGGCTCAGTTTGATTTGTGTTCTATCATTCCCAGTACCATTGGCAGACAGCTTAGATAGGAGAGGGCCAGGGAGGCTTGTACATCAGTTCATGTTACTAGTCGGGAGCGCCGGAGGTACAACCAATCGATGGCCTCAGCATGGACTTTCAGATGTGCTATCCGTCGATCATCGATATTTTACTCATCAGGACTAACATCATAAGAGAGGAGCGTCTATCCTGAGAGAGTCGGTGGTGCCGCCACCACATTGCTCTTCTCTGCGCCTGTTGTCTCCCGTACATGTTCCAGTATTTACTGTTTCAACCAAGTCCAAGAAGGTCGCATCGGGGAAGAAGAGAACACTGGTGATCTGGCTACGGCCAAAAGATCCCATTTCATTTATGCCACCTACTTTAGTGAGGGCGAGCTCTCCTCCTTGACCTTCTGCCCCATTTGTGGTGAAGAAGGAATGGCGACCTCGGAGTATCGTAGTCATCTCGTCACAACCAGCACTGCAGTAGATGTTGACCTCATTTTTAGAATGAGCTCTCAACCCCTCCATCTTAAACATAGAACTCCTCTTAAACTTTAATAGTTTCTTAGTCTTAATACACATCTAGTGATTAGGTGAGCACTCAACCAAGCCCTACAGACTTAGAAGAGTTAGCCATAGGAATAGGTCATGCCTTAGGGGTGTTATGAAAATTTCTTACCCTTAGCTAAACCATTCCTCACTTTCCTTCCTTCAAGTAAAACTTCAAATCAATTTTAATTGATTTTCTCCAAACTCAAATCAACTCCATATGATTGAAATCCATGATTGAAATCTATGATTGAAACCCATGAATGAAATTCTTAAATCCAAAAATTTCCTAAGTCCTTAAATTTGCCTTTAAGGACATAGCCTAAATCATGAACTAAACCAATTTAAACTCATGAGATTTTCTCATTATTCATTTATATTCTCATTTATATTCACATATACAAATGAAATATAAATTCAAACCAATCAAACTAAACTCAAAATTCCAAATCAATTCATGAAATTTTCTTAAGTTTTTAAATTTTCCTTTATGGACTTAGCCTAAATCATGATCTAAACCAATTTAAACTCGTGAAATTTTCTCACAATTCATTTATATTCTCATTTATATTCACATATATAAATGAAATATAAATTCAAACCAATCAAACTAAACTCAAAATTCCAAATCATTCATGAAATTTTCCTAAGTCCCTTTAAGTTTCCCTTAATAGACTTTGCCTAAATCATGATCTAATCAATTTAAAATCATGAGATTTTCTCATAATTCATTTATATTCTCATTTACATTCACATATATAAATTAAATATAAATTCAAACCAATCAAACTAAACTCAAAATTTCAAATCAATTCACAAAATTTTCTTAAGTCCCTTTAAGTTTCCCTACATGGACTTAGCCTAAATCATGATCTAAATCAATTTAAACTCATGATATTTTCTCAAAACTCATTTATATTCTCATTTATATTCACATATATAAATTAAATATAAATAAAAATCAATCAAATCAAATCCTCAAATTAAATTCCAAATCTAAAATCTTTCTTAAGTCCTTAATTTTTCATTAATGGACTTAACCTAAATCATGATCAAATCAATTCAAATTCATGGGATTTTCTCATAATTCATTTATATTCTCATTTATATTCACAGATATAAATGAGATATAAATTTAAACCAATCAAACTAAACTCAAAATTCCAAATCAATTCATGAAATTTTCCAAAGTCCTTTAAGTTTCTCTTCATGGACTTAGCTAAATCATGATCTAAACCAATTCAAACTCATGAGATTTTATCATAGTTAATTTATATTCTCATTTATATTCACATATATAAATGAAATATAAATAAAATCAAATACTCAAAATTAAATCAATTCATGAAATTTTCTAAGTCCCTTTAAGTTTCCCTTCATGGACTTAGCTTTAAATCGATCAAACCAATTCAAACTCATGGGATTTTCTCAAAACTCATTTATATCCTCATTTATATTCATATATATGAATGAAATATAAATACAAATCAATCAAATCAAATCCTCAAATTAAAAATCTAAAATCTTCCATTAATGGACTTAGCCTAAATCATGATCAAATCAATTCAAACTCAGGGGATTTTTTCAAAATTCATTTATATCCTAATTTATATTCACATATATAAATATAATAAAATTCAAACAATCAAATAAATTCCAAAAATCAAACTCAAATCCATCCCAATTCCTCTTACACACTCTCTTAGAGGATCAAATTGATGCACCTAAGCATTCATTCAAGTTCCCAAAGCAAGGAGGTTTTGAAATCAAAAAACTGATCAAGTGGTGTTGGTCCATAAGATCCACTTAATCCCAGGCTTGAAACTTTCCAGGGCTTCATCTCACTAGATGAAGCTACCTCTAGCTTGGCATCACCTCCAAGGGATGGAATTTTGACCACTTAGCTTAGGGGTGTTGGTCTTTTGTGAAAATTTTTTTTAAGTCATGAAATCCATTGTTGGATAGGCTACTCATTAACTTTAGATGGTGTGGGGAATCTCATTCCAATCGAGCTCAAGATCGAATCATCTTAGATCATGGACGACCTCATTGATCTAAGGAAGAACTAGGAGATCTTGTCATCCATCCATTTTGGATGGATGGATGAAGATCCCACATTTTAGAAATGTTTTATCCCTTAAAACTGGGATGATACGGCCATTGATCGATCGAATGGCGGATCAAGCGCATCCCGTCAGCCATGACGTAACACTTAGTGGGTAGCTCCGCGATGTGTGTAAAGCGTCTGATGCCACCACCATGTCGCGTGTGAGAGGGATTGAGGAATTTAATTAATGTTAATTAAACTCTTCACCTTTAAAAATTCATATCTCTCTCAATAAAATTCAAAAGAATATGAGGTAAAATTATATGGAAAGATAATTTAGCCTAGAATATTTTAAAAATGATTTCACTAGATTTTGAATTATTTATTTCCCTAATTTTGGGTTTTATTAGAAATTTTATTTTGTTAATTGCTTCTTCATTAATCATTTGATTAATCACAAACTTCTTGGGTATGTTTTAGGGAATGACCTCTACCTCCCCTAATTTTCTTGGGATTTATTTCAGGTTTAATTGGGGGAATTACAAATGTATTTCCTAATTACTCTCATTATGTAATTAAGGATAATTAGGGTTTGGATAAGTGTTTTGATTTATTATTAAGGTTGATTAAGGTTAGATCCAATGGATAGGAGATTTAGGGAATAATTTTAGGGCATTTCCTCTAAGCTATTCCCTAAACCCCCTTTTCTTTCTTTAATTCTCTCTTAATTAAGGGTTAATTCAATAATTATCACCTCAATTAATTTATAAAAATTCTAAAAACTTCTAGAACTTAATTAATCTACTATGGGTAGATGCTTAGGTGTTGAATAGCCTAAGTTCAATTAAGAAAATCAAAACCCAATTCATATGTGTGAAGGAGTGTTGAAATTACTTAAGTTCTTCGCTTAGTTAACCATTAATTATGAGTCAAATTGCATTATGCCCTTTTCTTCCTAGGTGCATTACAAGTTTAAATTCCTTGTGAGTTTTTATGTCTTCTCATTGGCTCATAATTACTTAGTTAACTATGCTAAAAGGTGTATGTATAATTTCTTGCTTAATTCATGTAACTAATTAATACATAAAATGAATCTCATCTAAAAATTAAATAAAAATATCAAACACATGTGAGAATGGGTTAGTAACAACAAACTCAACTCACCTTTTTAAAATTAAATCAAACTTAAAATCAAACAAAAATCACATTGAATAAGCTTTGATTTATTTTGAACTTTATTATTTCATAAGAATGTCTTTAAGATTTAATTAAAGTGAATGTGTTTACATTCTTTCATTTCTTTGATTCTTTCCCCAATGTGTTAAATTTGAATTTCATGTGGTTTCATGCATTCATATTTTTCAAAATTCAAATTTAAAATGAAATTGTTTACTTTATGTCAAATTTGCATGTGTTGGCTAAAGTAATAATATGAGTGGCTATTATCACTACTAAATTCAAATTATTTTCAAAACATATAAATCAATTATCAAATCTAAAATCTTTATATTTTAATTATAAGCTTGCATGTGAAAGAAAAAAATAAAGGATGTGCTTAATATGTTTCCCTTCTCTTTTATGTTAGTATAATTTTGAATAGGAGTTGGTAAGATGTATGGTTCATTTGAAAAGAACAACACTTTCTAATTCATATCCTATTCATTCACTATACTATCACTTAAGAAGGTTACTATCTACACATAAATGCATAAACAAATTGAATCAATTAATACAACTTTTGCATTCTTTCTTTTCCATTCATTTATTTTTGTACACATGTTTGTATTTAAAGTGTATATTAGTCTGGACAACCCTGAGGTTGCAAAGCTTTAAATATCCCTAAGTAGGTCTTTTACCTTACACCTTTGGTTAACAATGGTGTTGTACTCACTTATGCATTTCATACTTTCATATGTATATGTGAAAAATTGGATAAAGAAACCCTTTTCTACTTAATGAAAATCATACATCGTAAACTTCCAAATTTTCTTAAATTAATTACTTAGCATGCATCATAAAGTATGTTAAATATTCTCACTTGTGTATATAGATACTCTTAGGATTCACTCATATGCATGTTATACATGTTGGGAAAGAAATCAAGTAATGTGTGTTTTATGAATTTGGTTCATTTTATTTAATCTTAAAATGCCTTTCTTTTTGAATAGGTTTATTTAGAGTTAATCTAAACTTAGGATTACTTAAAAGACTTAATCAAAACATTCACTAAATAAAATTAAAATGTGAATCTACTTTAGAAATTACTTAGGTTAGGGAAGGAAAGAGAAGTCCCTCTCTTCATAACTTAGTAATTAATTGTAGGATTCACTTGAACTAAATCAAAACATGAAATAAAATCAATCCTAAAATAATTAAACAACTTAAATGAAACCATTCTCTAAGTTAAACATGTTTTCAAACTTAGAAAATTCTAACAAAACCATAAATAAGCATAAACAAACCATCAAAGCACACACATTAGCCTAAGTCACCACTTCTAGCTAATTTTAGGTTAGTTTGCATGGTTTGATGTTTATTATTTTGAGATATATATGTTTTAGGATGTTAGGATGTATGCTTAGAATGAATGGTAGATCTTAGTCTAACCATTATTTTTGTAGGGATTGTGCTTAAGGTGTTATCATAAATAAAATATAAATTCTTTTGCTTAGTGCTTTACCCTAAGCATAATCAATAATAATAGTGGACTTAGTCACTCATGTGTGGGTGATAAGTCAATATAAATGCTTGGATTTGTGTGGTTATTTTTAATCTATTTTGGTGTTAGATTTCCATTCTTTTCCTTTTCATGTAAATTTGTGCAATTATGATTTTGGAATGATTATTATGGGGATTAGGATGAACATTGGTCATAAGATCTATCTTATGCACCATGTGAAAATTGGAGCATCCACCTTAACCATCAAAAGAAGGAACCAAAGAAGAAATGAAGCTTGAAGACCCCATAAATGAATTCCTTAATTATAATTTAATTCATTTGTAATGGGTTGTATAAGGGATGAGCTACCCAATTTATTATTTTTTTGGGTTTTGGTGGTGACCACAATAGCCTTTTATTCTTTTTGTGATTAGCTTTAAAAATGTATTGATGATTTATTTAGCTTGTGAATTAAGTGGCATCTTTTCCTAATTTCTTCCTTGCTTTATGTATGGCCTGGATGTGGATTAGGCTCTTTAGGAAAAAAAAAATTTTTTACCAAATCTAACAACTCAAACTAAAAATAAAGAACTCATAACCTCACCTAAAGCTTAGGTTTAAAATTAATATCTTTGCTAGATGAGTATTTCTTTTATAATATCATGCATAAATGCATCTTATTTCATTCTTGATTGGTGGGCTTCCACCTTTGCCAAAGAAACTTGGCTTAACCTTTGAGAGCTATGGTGGAAACACACCTCCTCCCTTCTCGTTGATTTTGGCCAATAACTATATTTTTTATGCATTAGGCATATGAATCCTACTAGACTAAATCAAAATAATTGTCCAAAAATAAAAATAAAATGAAATTTGATTTGTAATAGGTTTAGGTCATTTGAAGCATGCCCTTACATGATCTAGTCACTTTCGGGAGTGAGTTTAAGGACTTAGTCTCTTTCTAAATAAATATCAGCCTAGCTATCTTGCATAAGCATAATGACTTGCCTACATGTATTTAAAATCATAGAATGGGTTAGTTAACAACCACCCCCAGGTAGTTGTAAGTCCAAGTTGGTGGTTTGTCCTCTCTTGTGGAGGTAAAAATACCCATTTTCCTTAGATTTAGGTTGTGCTTTTGGCCTCACAAAGCTCTAGATTTAGGTTTGAGTTCTTCTACCCTTTGTGGGCCATAAGCATAATTCCTCACCTCTTAGGCATTTCCTTAATCTTTAAGGAATCATAAGTCTAAATTTCTAATGAAAATGCAACTCAAACAAACTAAATCAATTTCAAAAATATAAAACCTATAGATAGTTTGAGATGCTTTAGGTTTCCTAGCATGTATCTCTACTTATCTTCCATTTTGGCTTAGATAATAACTCCTCTCTTTGATCAATCCCATTTGATCTTCAAAAAATGATCTAATGATTGATAGTCCTTTCCTATTGAAATCTTTGAAGATACGATCATTTACCTTAATCAAGTATTTCTGATCTGTCTCTTAGGATGTAATTAACTATGGGGCTTGCCCTGTAGAGAACAACGTTTAAAATAAACCTTTACTTTTCATGTAAAGTAGGGAAGAATCTTGTATATATGTAGACCCATCATGAGTCCTTATTGAGGTGATTAGGTCCATTAAAGGGTAGTGACTTAAGATAGTACACTATTCTTGATGGTACTCGATCACTAAATAAGTACATCTCTGGATCACATGATCTTAAAAGATGAATTTCTATTCTCTTTCATTCCTGATTTGAAAGGTGACTCTATAAATTTTTACCATAGATTTTTTGGTGACAGGGATGGTTCCTCTCCATCTTTGGTAAATGATCATTGTTTCTTATCGATAGTGGGTTTGTACTTTGGTATGAATCAGACTATCTTTCTTTCCATTGGCACTTAGCATTTCATTCTTAAGTTGAGTTAGCCAACATCTTTAGGTTTTGGAGCATTCCTTGGTTGGTCTTAAAACCCCGTTAGGTTCTCAATGGGTAAAATAAAAGATCTAAATAAAAGAAAAGCTTTTAAAGACTTCTTCCTTATCATTTTTATGATGAGGAAAGGTTCATTCTAAAATAATAAAGACAAAATAAATTTTCCATAAGAACATTTGATTTTCAAAAAACACCCCTTTTCAAAAATACACTTAAGAAAATATTTTCCACAAATTTTTTTAAATCACCCTCATTTAACAATTCTCATAATTGTTACATGTAGGAATTTTCAGAAATAAAATTTTTAATCTTTTCCAAAAAGCACAAATGAACATCTTCCTTCAATTCACTTTGATGAAGATTTCATTTTCAATATAATGGACAATTATCTTTCCAAAGATCACAATCATAAAGTTTTCAAAAAAGCACACATGAACCTTTCCATTCAATACACTCAGATCTATTAAATGGAAGTTTCATTTTCAAATAAAATTAAATTTTCAAAAGCACAAATGAACATCTTCTTTCAATACACTTTGAGGAGATTTCATTTCCACAATAAAATGAACAATCATCTTTTCAAAAATCACAACCAAAATCAATTAGAAAGTTTTCAAAAAGCACACATGAATCTTTCCATTCAATACACTCACACCTATTGAATTGAAGTTTCATTTCAAATAAAATTAAATATTTTAAAAGCACATATGAACACCTTCATTTAATATACTCAAATTTATTAAATGAAAATTTCATTTCCAATTAAAAATAAATATTATTTTGGAAATCCAACTTAAACATATCTCACATATGATTAAGTTGAAATTCCTCTCTTTCAAAAAGCAATAATCACACACAAAACAAAATTTTCACATTCCAAAAATAAGATTGATTTCCATTTTCACATACCCAAATTTGTTGAATCGGAGTCCTCTTTTCAAAAAAAAAAAAATTAAAACCTAAACAATCATACTTTCAAAATTGTAAACACATTTGGAACTAAATTTAATATACCCAAATTTGTTAAGTGAAGTCTCCAAATCAAAAATTCAAAATTTTTCAGAACACATTTGGAACTTCATTTAACATACCCAAATTTATTAAGTGAATCCAAAACCCAAAATTTTTCAAACATTTGGAACTTCATTTAACATACCAAATTTGTTAAGTGAACTCCAAATCAAAATCAAAATTTTCAAAAACTTGGAACTTCATTTAACATACCCAAATTTGTTAAGTGAAGTCTCCAAATCCAAAATCAAAATTTTTCAAACAACTTTTTGGAACTTCATTTAAGATACCCAAATTTATTAAGTGAAGTCTCCAAATTCAAAACTCAAAATTTTCCAACACATTTGGAACTTCATTTAACATACCCAAAGTGAGGTCTCCAAATCTAAAATCCAAAACCAAAAAACATTTGGAACTTACCCAAATTTGTTAAGTGGAGTCTCCAAATCCAAAATCAAAAAATTTTCAAACAACTTTTTAGAACTTCATTTAGCATACTCAACTTTGCTAAATGAAGTCTCCAAATCCAAAACCAAAAATTTTAAACACATTTTTGGAACTTCATTTAGCATACTCAAATTTGCTAAGTGAAGTCTCCAAACTCAAAATCAAAATTTTCAAAATACATTTTTGGAGCCTCATTTAGCAAACTCAAATTTTCTAAGTGAATTTTCCAAATTCAAAATTCAAAATTTTCAAAACACATTTTTTTGGAACTTCTTCCCTTAGCATACCAAATTTTCTAAGGAAAAGTTTCCATTTTTCAAAACCAAAAATACAATCAAAATTTTGAATACATCATTTGGAATTTCATTTAGTATACTCAAATTTGCTAAGTAAAATTTCCATTTCACAAAACTAAGTGGGACTTCATCTTTAGCATACCATATTTGCTAAAGTAAAGTCTCCACTTTCAATCCAATCAAAACAAAATAAAATACCTTAAGATTTTCTTAGCATGCCTAAATTTGCTAAGGATCCTACTTCTTCAAAAATCAAAACATCAAAACAAAATTGAAACACTTAGGATTTTCTTAGCATGCCTAAATTTGCTAAGAATCCTATTTTCAAAAATAAAAAAAAAACACACTTGTTCTTCACTTAGCATACCTAAATTTGCTAAGTGAGAATTCCAAATTTTCAAAATAAAACAAAAAAAAAATCACTTTCAAATACTTCACTTAGCATACCAAATTTACTAAGTAAAATTTCCAAAATCAAAACAAAAAAAAATCAATTGACCCTTACTTTAACATACCCAAATTTGTTAAAGGAAAGGGTCCTCAAATCAAAATTCAAATTCAAACAAATATGAACCTATGGAAGCATCCTTCAAAATATTTGAATCCATATTTCAACATACCTAAATTTGTTGAAGTTGGATTCATATTCAAAATTCTCTTTCAATCAATCTTCAAATCCATTTGAACCCCACTTAACACTTCCAAGTTGTTGGATGTGGGTTCAAATTTTCAAATTCAAAATTCAAAATCTATAAAGACAAAAAATACACAACTCATTTCCATTGTGCATTACATTCAAGATTCGCTTTTCAATCTATTGAGATGGGTTCACGAAGTTTTTTCACCTTCCCCCATGGTATGGATTTGTCTTTTGACCTAGCCAACTTCCCATGACTAGACCATACCCATCTGATTCACTTTAGGAGGGGATTCGAGGGAGCTAGGATTACTGGTGAGGGCACTTCCCTCACCACAAGGAACACAGACATGGAAGAAGCCATCATCAAGATTGATTTACCGACTCGAATGTCTCATTGAAGAGGAAAGCGGGGCCCCATGAAGTTATAGTAGCACCGCAGTATGCAATGCCTCGCTTTAAGTACCATGATTTCATGTCGCCTGAGGGCTAGCACCATCTCATTTGCTAAGGGTAAGGATCCCCTGGTCTCGGGGTTTTCCTCCCCACTTTGAGTCTACCATCCCATCCTACCAAGATAGAACAAGAACCATGATGATCAAGTGGTACCACACTAAGATGAGATAGTGGGGCGCACCTGCTTAGTAGATGAGTTCCTGTTGTTACTTCACCACCTTACAGAAACCAGTTCCATCCTCTCTGAGAGAGGATGTCGAGAGGATTCGCTCATCACCTTCTCCAAAGATCACGCCAGCTAGAGGCACCACATCACCTCCTAACAGTGGGAGCTTAAGGACACTCGAGTTTGAGCTCGCTTGATCTAATCCATCATCCCCCATGTGGGAAGCATGTAAGAGAGGGCAGAGGCACCATACTCACATCACCAAGAGAGAGGCAAAGGTTCAACATAGCTTCACTCTTATTGATTTTCGACGCCACCATCGATATACCACAGATCCTTCTTATTGGGACTAGTCACCATGAGGAGCTCGCACATAGGGTGTTCCACCCCACCACTCTACCCCCATCTCACCGCCTAGTCGCATCTCTATTCCAAAGGGCCATGAAGGCCATATCCGGAGAAGAGCACCTCAGGATCTACCAAGGGATCCCCCCATCCACACCCCATTGTGGCAAGGTCGAAGCTCCTCTTGACCTTCTTCCCAATGATGGTAGAAGGAGTGGCAACCCAAGCATCGTGGTCGCCCTTCACCAACTCCATAGGATGTGGAGATGAGATAGTATTAGATATTGAAGATAGTCCAATCAGTGATAGTGGAACATCCTAGGATTATTACACCTCTCATATCCAGTGGCAGTCAAGAGTGCCAATCATCTAGTGAGTAAAGCCCACATAGGATTGACTCCAACACAGGTGCAGCACGATAATGAGCCATTGCCTAAGATTATTATGGATGGATCATTCTTTAGATGAGATAGTGGCACATTATTTCATAGAAAAGAAGGAGATCTGAGGTCGATGAAGAGAAAGTCCCTTTGATCCCAATGAAGATGACTAGTTGGGAGACTCAATTGAGTCAATGGTTAACACTAGAGTTCTCTTCTAGGAAACAACAAGCCATGGAAGGTGATGAGGTTGATGAAGACAGCAAAGACAACCCAACACCCCATCAGCAGGAAGAAGGATGAGTAGATTGATAGGATGGCACGATAGTTAGAGGACTTATTAGCGAAGTAGTTTAAGAAAATAAGCCCCTTAGTTCATCCTACTACAACAACATCATGAGTTAGTGCATGTCTTGGACCCAAGACTACCTCATTGAGCAAGGTAGCATAGCATGTATAGGAAGGTAGTGGAAAGTACTCCATACAAGATCCTTGGGAAAGAGTGAAGGAAGCTTGGCTCAAGCCTGGGAGGATCATCGCCCAAAGAGTTAGACCCTACCCAGAGGAATTTGATTGCTATCCAATATCCCAAGGTTTCGTGCCACCTTCCTTCAAAAGCTTTGATGATAGTGGAAACTCAAGGTAGCACATAGCACATTTGGCCAATTATTACAACATGTGGCGGATGCTTTTTTTCTTCCTTTTGTTAGTAGCTATTATTACTTTGATATATAAAACCCCAGCTCAAGAAATATATTTGTTGAAGTTAGAGCAACTCTTCATCAAGAGGTTTTCGGAGCTCAAAAGGGTTACTATAGGTGATCTCGTAGCACACACCCGGTGAGTCCCTTATTGATTATATTCTTGATGGCGTAACATAAGTATGAAGTGTGAACCAGCTATCTGAACAAAGATGCCATTGAGATTCTCTTGAAGAATATCCATGGTCCGGTCGCCTTCATGCTTAAGGGCTTCACTATCAAGACATTTGAGAAGCTAATCAACAAGGTAGTCTACGAGAGGCCAAAGTCTTTTCAAGATCGTTGCTGCTAAGAAAAGGTTTATGAGAAGAAGCAGTGGTTGATAAGGGGAAGCAGCTAAGAGATGAGAGACAACCTCAGAACCTCCACCTCCTTCCCAAGGCCACCCTCCTTCAGACTACGCCCATACCTTATACCACACCAAGAAAAGTATACCCGCCAAAGTAGCTATCATCCACCTACTCTTTTAGATAAGTTAAGCAAACCTTCTTCTTTTAAGGGGGAGGTAATTAGAAAGATCTTTAAGAATCTCTTAAAGAAACCTAATTACGACCTGGGGAGACGGAGGAAGTAGGCAAAAGTCATGATCCAAACTTTTCCCTTACTACATGCTAGCCATGTTTTGGAGGATTGCTTCACATTCAAGGACCGCTTAGTTTCAAGATTAGTATTGTAGTTATCCCAAAGGAATACCTTGTGGAACGATCTTCTAGTTCCATTAGGGTAATCCTTGGGGATACATGTGATCCTACCAAAACTAAAGAACGTTGGGATATTTCTTCCAAAACCTCTAAGAAGATCATCTAAAGATCAAGAAGCTTTTGGTGCTGACAGTCTCAAACCTCCAACACCAAAGAAGGTTTGCAGTTAGTAACTCAAGAAGCAATGTCACCTAGATAGCCCTTAGCCAATCGATGTCCAGCCTCTCTAGCTTAACTTCCACACCATTTTAACTATCTCTTCTATTTCTTCTACTAGTAGAACTCTTGTATCAGATAAGGGCATCAAATCCCTTACCCCACTCATTTTACTTGATTTCTACTTTGTACCTCCAAACCAAGAAATTGAAGAATAAAGTTAGTTTGAATTATATATGTCACTGATGGGTTATCTTCTTCTATTACTAATGATAACTCTTCAAGTCAAAATAACTATAATAATTTTGATCTTCCTCTTTTTGATATAGAGTTAGACTTTCCAACTCTGAATACAATGGGTTCACTTTTTAAGATAGGCTTAGAATCATCCGATACTGAGGGTCCCATAGGAGAAGCTATAGGTGAGCCTGATGTGAAGGTAGAACCTTCCATTACCGCCACACAAGAGATCATCAAGTCAACCTCAAGATAAAGCACAGGGACTATTGAGAAGCTCTTTCATAAGATGCTCCACCCTTGGATAAGATCCCAAGCATAAGCTTCTCCCAAGAGATGAAATTACCACCATTTCTTATATGATCTCAAGCTAGTGAGGAAGCACATTATGCAAAAGAGCTCAAGGGGATCACCTTCACGTGATGAAGACCTTCTGGGACTTGGAACAATCGTCCCTCTACATCACAAATTGACATGGATAGTTCAAACCGTGGTTCTGGATTCGTGCATCGGTGAACATTATGAGTCTAAAGATCCTTGCCTATTTGAGGATCGACATCTCCACACTTCGAGGAGATCGAATGATGTTGAGAGGATTCAATGACCAAGAGTGGGCTTTAGGTTCTATAGTGTTACCTTTGGAGAAGACTGAAGACATTTGAATACTTCACTTGCTTTGCTTGGGGCCTTGGATACATGATCAAGTTCAAAAGATGGAATTGAAAGCGGTCAAGAGATGAAAAGCCATTTTAGTTAGAGGTTGAGATTTATGTGACCTACTATCTTCTCAAAACACCCTTTCTCGTGGACTTGGACAAAATTCAAATGCAAACACAAAAGAAAAAGAAAATAAAGAAAAAAGATAAATCAAAATGAAAAGAAAAATAAAAGTCCAAATGAGCAAGAAAGGAGAATTAAAGAAGTATATCCGCATATCACATTTCACCCACAGTTCATTCCATCATATGGACATGTGGGTAGGATGGCTCAACCTCCACCCAAAAGGCAGAAATAGAATTTAGAGGTGGGAGACCCTTGGTTGCCTGAGTGGGTTCCATTCATAGAGTACCCCTACTATTCACATAGACTTGAATCTAGCTCGAGGATGAGTCTATGATTAGTATACCAACCAAGAGTTCCATTGGAGGTGACTTTGATCCGACAGAAGATGAAGGCCTCCCAAAGCAAAGTATTTGAATCTAGTTTATGTAAAACTATTAGGCAGAAGTTGGGAACCTTAGCTCTTACCTCACTTACATCTCAGAAAGTTGAAGTTTGAGCAATTAAGGAAGTCCCTAAGTCTTCCAATGACATGAAGCAGAAGAGGATCTTTTTAGGATCATCCTCAAGTCTTGAAGTTGATGTAGAACTTAAGGATGATACTTTTAAAGAATTAATGGTATTACCATTTGAATTTTACTCGACTTGTGTTCATAATCTTATACAGAAAGGTTTAACTCCTCACACATGGTCCAAGCATAGGTCAGAGTACTTCAAGAAGCTATGGAACAACAGTAGGGAAGCACAATCAAGACCGACTAGGATTCGATGGGTCCATGATGATGAGATCAGCTAGTTGTTACCAATCATTTGGAGTATGATAGTTTCTTCTCACACCCAACTCTTATGAGAATGTGTGTTTAGAACCTCATTGATCCGATGATCTCCAAGTTAAAGAGGCACGCTTGAAGAAGAGAAGATTCATTCAATAATAGACAAGCTTAAAGAAATCAACCTCGATAGAAGAAAATACATGCCCCACATTAGTTTTGTTAGAATGAAGAAGAAACCAATGACTTAGTTATATTGAGTTTTAAAGATTGCTTTTGCATGGAGTTATGAAGAGATACCCGATTATCTAACATAGTAGTCCACAAACTAGTAATAGATCCTAATGCTACCCCTATTAAGCAAGCATGCGATTAGAAATTGAGCAACAGGTCATTTCTGAAGTCAAGAAACTAATCGATGATGGTTTCATCAGGAAAGAAAAATATCCTACTTGGTTAGCTGTCATCCCAGTTAAGAAGAAGAATGGCCAAAACATATGCCAATTTTAGGGACTTAAACAAGGCATGTCCTAAGGATGAGTTTTCTCTTCCTATATAGAATGGTGGACATGCCTCATCTCATGCGCTTCTCTTCATGGATGGGTCATCCGCTATAACCAAATCAAGATGTCCCTGAAGATGAAAGAAATACACTACTTTTGAACCCCGAAAATTTTATTACATTTTCTTTAAAAATACTAGTGCTACATAGCGATGGGCCATGACTTGGATCTTCAATGAACTCATCCATCATCAGGTTGAATGCTGCATTGATAATCTAATAGTCAAGAGCAGAAAAAAGGAAGACCACCTCTTTGACTTGACAGTAGTTTTTGAACGGTTAAGAGAATATAACCTCAAAATAAATCTCCTGAAGTGTACATTCAGAATAGCTTTAGGGAAATTTCTTGGGTTTGTTGTTCGACATCGGGGAATAGAAATATATCCTAAAAAGATTAAAGCTATCTTACAAATGTCACCTCCTAAGAGTTTAACTCAACTCAGATCCTTCCAAGGATGGCTGGCATATCTAAGATGCTTTATCTCCAACCTATCGAGGAGATGCAAGCTATTTTTAGCACTTATCAAAAAGGATGTCAAGTTCAAGTGGGATGATAAGTGCCAACATGTCAAGATATTTGGTGAAGTATAAGCGCCCCTCATCCCTACCTCATCCAAGCTTATCATCTCTCTTTGCCCAAGCCAATGATGAAAGAAAGGAAAGCACTCTCTACTACCTCAGTCTTCATTTGATTTCTATTGAAGCAAACTATCCACCTATTGAGAAACATTTCCTAGCTTTGATCTTTGCTCCTCAAAAGCTATGGCACTATATGCTTTCTCATAAGGTGAACTTGATCTCCAGAATGAATTCACTATAGTAACTCATGACACAGACAACACTATCCAAATATTTAGCTCGTTGGTTCATGATTCTCTTATTATTTGATATCACATTCTGATAAAAGGACAGCATTTCTTAGCACACCCACTTCTTTGATTCTTAGTGACGATCTCGATGAACAAATCATGAACTTAGGGGAGGCCGGCAACCGCCAATGAGATGTATTTTGATGGTGATGCTTCTTTTCTTAAAGGTGAAACACCATGATCTATTCTCCTAGGAAAGGCAAGGATAGAATAGTTCTTCTAAGTCCAAATCATGATGTGATGAGATTCTCATACTATCTTCCCAACCCCTACACCAACAATAAAGTTGAGTATGAGGCTTTGATTGCGCCTGAGTTATCACCATCGGTGTCAAGAGCATCAACATCTTTGGGATTCTCGGTTGGTCATCAACTATTGGTCCTACCGGTTCTCAAACCCAAGCTTCATCATTACTACTAGTATACCATGAAGCTATTGGCCCAAATTCTTGAAGTCACCATCTACAAGGTTCCCAGTAGAACAAATAGAGATGCTTGGCCAAACTTGCAAAGATTCATGAAAGATGAGTGCATTTCAATAAGGGTCCAAAATAGACATGTCTTATCCCTTATTAATGCTAAACTCATCGGGAGACTTTCTCTTGAAGGAGAGGTTGTCGTTGCCAAAATGGACAAGGAGCTAGATTGGAGGCGACCGTTCATAGATTACTTGAACACCAAAAAACTACCTCAAGAAAAGTCATAAGTCCATCAGGTGAAATAGAGAGCTCTCCTTGTTGATGATGACCGCATCCATTGACAAAATGTGGTTACGTTGTTTAGACAAACACAAAGCCCATGGCATTATAATCGAGGTACATTTAGGTCTATGTGGAGCTCATCAATCTGGTCTGAAGATGAAGATGAAGATCAAAAGACTTGTATACTATTAGCCATCGATGATCACAAATTGCATGGACATAGCTAGGAGATGTCATCAATGTCAGGTGCACGGTGTGGTCCTCCACCAACCACCCAACATTCTACATCCTATATTGGCCTCATGGCCATTTGAGTGTTGGGGTACCGACATTATAGGTCCAATCGATCCTCCTTCTTCCAATGGGCATCATCTTAGCCACCGATACTTTTCCAAGTGGAAGCCATCAGAGAGAGGTCCACCATGTGCTTCAATTTTAGAACCATATCGTATATAGGTCGGGTGCCTCGATGAATTATATCAATAATGATGCATTTAAAAGCACAAAAGATCAATAGCTTTGCTAGAAGACAGGTATAGATTAGAGACTCCACCACCATCTACTACCCCAGAAAAAAATAGAAGCATTCAATAAAACCCTCATCCAGATACTAAAGAAGGCACTCAATGACAACAAGCGGTAGTAGAATGAGCAGTTGGTTGAAGCCTTATGGGCATACCGCACCATATACAGAACTCCAACTCAATCTGCCCCATTTTCCTTGGTGTATGGGTCTAAAGTTGTCCTACCTTTAGAAGTTCAACTCCCATCACTAAGGATAGCATTGGGTAGCAAAATCATTATAGAACAGAATGCAAAGTTACGGTTAGAAAAGCTTGAAGGTTTGGAGGAGAGACGCCTATGGGTGTTCCAAAACCTCGAGTTGTATAAGGCCAAAATGATTCAAGCTCACAATAAGCTGGTCTGCCCTAGGTCTTTTTAAGTAGGTGAACTTGTATTAGCCCTAAAGAGACTAATTTTTGCCCGTCGAAAGATGGGAGGAAATTTTGAACTCACTTGGGAAGGGTCCTATGTCATAGAGATGGCCTACCAAGGAGGATCCTATCAGCTCATTGATTATAAAGGGGAACACCCGATGCTTCCAATTAATGGGCTCTATTTGAAGAAATATTATCCATAAAACATGTTTAAAAATAATTATCAATAAAATAATAAACATATGATTCCATTTCATCAAAATCTTTTCTTCTTTCAAAGCGTCGTTTGCTTATCTTGTGAATCCTCCATGACGTGTCTGGGATAGATGTAAGAAAACCCAAGAGGCATCCTATTCCTCTTTCACAACACAAACACAATCAAACATAATTCCCTGGTGCTACTAGAATAGGAGTGAGAGAACCAAGAGGCATCCCATTTCGATTAGCACAACTAAGTTAGGTGTAAGAGAACCCAAGCGGCATCCTTTCTTAGTGTGAATTTTGCCATCATGGCACCATTTCATCATCAAATTCCCAAGTGTTTTAGGGTAGAGAGAACCCATGTGGCATCCTATTCCATTTAACGCAAGCACAAAAATAAACACAAATCTTTTATCTAGGGCTATTTTGATGTGAGAACAAGCCCATGTGGCACTCACTCTTTAGCTGCTCTAGGTCGAATTTACATACTACCTTATTAGTATGTCACTCCAGTGATCACTTGTTTCGAAGATGTGAGTCCCCATGCTTTCTTCCTATCTTGATCATTGCAAACCAATGAGGGCCTTGCTAGTTTGGTAGACTTCATTGCCCGTAGTTACCTGTGTTGTTTAAAAAGATGTGTCCCCATATTTTCTTCTTGAACTAATCATCATGATCTTAGTTGAGAGGTTTAGAATAAGTCCCCATAGGCTCCTTTCCTCTTGACTATATTGAGTTGATATAAGTCCTCATGATAGCACCCTAAGTCAAAAATAGACTATCCCAATTCATAGAGATGTGAGTCCCCGAAGCTTTCTTCCTCGATTGTTACAAATCGATAAAAGTTGGTTGATGTTCGCACAAAGAACTCACCCAGGATACACCACTTGAAAGATGTGAGTCCTCACGCTTTCTCCTTGAGTTGGCCACCGAATAACTATGCATATTATCTTCTCCAAGGTTTTGAATCAAGCCCTTAGCGGCTCCTCTCCCTGCGGGCATTCTATTTTGATCACATCCTTTACGACCTCATTTAGACACTTCTTGAGTTACTTTTGGATTGGAGTCCCCTTCCTAGTAGCCACAGTGATTACAGAATTTGTTCACAGATGCAATGATTCTCCTTATTTAGTAACTGAGATAAGCTAGTCGATATATAGCTCCTTCTGTTTGATCCAACCAATAGTCCTGATAAATAAACTAAATAAACAAATAAAATATTTGCTTATGGATTAGGAATTCAAGCCCCCAAAGAGCCCTTTTTCTCAAGCAAACATCCTATCTTTAGAGTAGTGTCAGCAGAACTCCCTATAAGAATTGTCTGACTACTTGAGTTGAGATAAGTCCCTGGGTCGGCACTCATCTTGTAGTCCCCCTTAGGTCAGGTTTAATCTTCTTTGTCATAGAGAGGTTACCCCGATAGTCATTCCACTTGGGAAGATGTAAGCCTACGATGCATTATTTCTAGCATGACTATCAAACCACGAAATCTAGGTCGATTTAATTTTGCCCAAAGCAATGATCACCCTGGTTTTTTTTGTAGTGGAATATGTGAGTCCCCATGTTCCCTTGAATTGACCATTATAAACCTAGGTTCTCCTGAAAGTCACTCCCTTTGGTTCAAATCAGATACAGTCGATATAAGCTCCTTCTCAGTACGATCCATCACAAACTAACAAAATCTATCAAAATAATTAAAAGATGAAACTAACCTTGACTATCTTTGAGCTAATTTAAGTCCCTTAGCAGCATTCACTCAATTATCCCTAAGTCAGGTTCGATTTATTACCTTGCCAACCGATCACCCCATTGGTTCTTTATTTTGGAAGATGTGAGTCCCCGCGCTTTCTTCAAAATCCATTAGGCACCTTTTGGTTGGATAGTCATGTTTGGTAGACTTTTGGATTGATAAATCTAAGTTCCATCAAAAACTGATCCATCAAAATAATTAAAAAAGAAATCAGTCTTTTGACTATCTTTGAGTTAATTTATGTCCCCTAGCGGAATTCAGTCAATATTCAGCCTTAGGTTGGGTTCAATCTATTGCCTTGCTAATGGATAACCCCAGCAACTGGTTCCTACTTTGAAGGATGTAAGTCTATTATGCTTTCTTCCTAGTACAGCTGCAGCACACCGTAAGGCAATCCCTTTGGTTGGCTAGTCCTACTATATGTTTGGTAGACTACCCCTTTGGATTGGTAAATCTGAGCTAGCCCAAGGCCTCCATGGCCACTACTATGTGCGATCCAGCAAACCAACAAGGTCTATCTCAAAATCTAAAAATCTAAAAATCTAAAACAAACTCAACCCTCCTCCTCAAACAAAACAAACAAAACAAATTCAATCAATCTCCCCCAGTGGAGTCAAAATAAAAGCAACCAAACAAATCCAAACAAATGAAATAAACACAACTAAACAATCAAACAAATCAAATCAAACCTCCCATCCCCTTGTGGATGACTTGAACCTATTTCCCTAGTGGAAGGTTCATATACTTTATCCCTAGTGGATTCCTCCTTCACTCTCTTATGTCTGTCACATGAGTATAGTCACATTGCACTAAGCTCTAGATTCCTTCTACACCTGCTGAGTAGATCATTTAGGTTCTTGTGATCATTCAATGTTGTTGATCATGATCAACACCAATACATGCAATTGTACCTTGTCCCACACCACACCTATTGGGCCCTTTTGACCTCATTTTTTTCAATGAGCACTCAACCCTCCATCTTAGACATAGACTTAAACACTAAGAGCTTTTTTAATCTTAAGATACTTCTAGTGATTAGGTGAAAACTAACCCTAGAGATTTGTAATAGGAAGAGTACCCATGCTTGAACCAAATCCTCACTTCCTTCCTTCAAGTCAAATTTCAGAATTCAAAACAAACTCCAAATCAAATCAACTTCAAACATAAATCAATTCCAACTTGATGGATTTTGTCAAATCATGAATCAATTCCAAATGATTGAAACCCATGATTGAATTCCAAATTCCAAAAATCTTTCTTAAGTCATTTTGATTCAATCTTATGGACTTACCCTAAATCAAATCCAAATCATTCAAATTCAACATTTATATTCTTTAATTTTATATTCATAAATATAAATGAAATATAAATTAAACATCAAAATCAATTCAAAACTCAAATCCAAAATCAACCAAAATTCAACCTAAGCTTTTCAAGTCAAATTTTTGAACTTATCCAAACCAAACTCAAGTCAAGCCAAACCTTTGATTTTTTTTTTCATGATTCAATCAATCCTTAATCATGAAACCAAATATAAACATAAACTTCAATCATCAAACAAAAATCAATTCAAAACTCAAATCCAAATTCAATCAAAATCCAATCTAAGCCTTTCAAGTCAAATTCTTGACCTTAGCCAAATCAAATTCAAATCAAGCCAAACCCTTGATTTTTCTTCATGATTCAATCAATCCTTCAATCATGAAACTAAATATAAACAAAAACTTCAATCATCAAACCAAAACTAAATTCAAAAATCAAACCCAAGTCACACTCATGTTCACTCTTTGAACTTGAAATCATCAAATGAATCAAAACCCATTTGACTCAAAACACTTGCAAATGGATTTATATTTCAATCATAAGTCTATATATGAATTTAATCAAACTTGATTCAAGTCTTAATCAAGCCAATTGACCTACCTAAGCTCACTCGACTCAAAGTGACCTAAAGTATCCCTTATGAGCTCAAATTCTAATATGACCCAAATTAGATTGAACTAAGCCCACCTAAGCCTCACATTGTGACCAACAATCATCTTGAGATGATAAATCACTCAAATTGGGTCAAATCAAGTCAAACCTAAGGGTTGACCAAGTCAACACTTACCAAAAATGAAACATAAACTAGCCAAAATCCACCATAGGCCAAATTGATTAAAATTATTGATCAAAACCAATTCATGATCAATGTTTGAACTTGACCAAGTCATCATTTGAGCTAACCCAGCCCAATTGATCTCACTCCAAGTTGACCCAACTTGACCAAAAAAGTCAAAATGTGTCAAAACTTGATCTAAGCCAAATTGATTGAAACTAATGGGTCAAGTTCATTCAAATCACTTGTTGAACTTGACCAAAGCCTCAATTGGCCAACCTGACCCAACCTAGCCCAATTAACCATGAACCCAACTTGACCTAAAAGGTCAAATTGAGCCAAAATCAAATTAAACTAAAATTGATTGGAAACAAAGATACCAATATATTTCAAATAATCAATGAAACTTAAACCATCCCATGACCTAACCCAAACAAGTCAAATGGGTCAAATTAGTTAACTTGACCCATTTGAAGAAATCAAATGAACCAAATCCAAATATAAATCAAATTGAACCAAACTAATGATGTCAAAATATTTCAAATGGTTATATGAACTTGACCCAACCCTTGGTTTGACCCAATTTGACCAATTGGTCAACTTGACCCAAGTTGACCCATTTTGACCTGAGTGGGTCAACATTAGCTAAATCATATTAAATCAATTCCAAATTCATTGAAACTTGGCCCTACCACTTTTCAATCATACCAAACATATTAAAACTAAAATCAAAGTCAAATGAGCATTTTACCCCTAGGTCAAAGGGTAATTCTTCGCCAAATTCACTCAGAATTTGGTCAAATCCTCTTCATGGCCACTTAACAGCCTCTTAGTGGACTCCATGGACACTAGTAATAGTGGTGCACTTGACCTAATGGGTTTGGGTCAGCCAAACCCAACCCAATGGACAAACTAACCACCCACTTAAAAATTAAGCACATAGGATCCCTCCTCTACTCAATTGAGGATGTGGGATCCCTCCTCCACTCAATTAAGCACATGGGAACTTCTCCGCTACCTTCCTTTGCCAAAATCAAAACATGTGCAAGCTAAAACTACCTAACAAACCCATTGCATATGATCAATTGATCAAAAATGGCTTAGCACCTCTCGGCCGTCTGATCCTTCTAGGGGGAGATATACTCCCCCTAATTTCATTTCGTTTTGACACATTCACACTCGATTGATTGAGAGTGACCTAAGGCAAGCTCCCCAAGCTCCCTCAAGCAATCTCCAAGCCATTTGAATTCTCCTCTTCTCAGTTTCTTCAAGTCAAAAATAGAGGAGCTCAAGCATTTTTCCAACTCGTCCAATACTCATCTTCAATCCAATTGCTCTTGCAAGCACCCTCATAGGACCTAATCAAACACATTTGAAGCTTCTTCCAAGCTTCAAAGGCAAGGGAGGAGGGACCTAGACCAAGGTTGTAAGCATTTGAAGAGGAGCTTAGTCCATAGAAAGATCCACTCAATCTCAATCCCACAGACAAAATCTCACGGTTGACCGGTGATAGCCTGAGGTATGCCTTCAAACCGAGCCAAGAATAGGAAGTGTTTGGTCTTTTGTGAAGAGAATTTTCATCCCATGTGAATTTGACTGTTGGATGTCTTACCCAATGCATGATGATGGCGTGGGTTGAGATTGAGCTCAATCCGAGCTCAATCGAGCTCGGATTAAGCCCTAAAGAGTGGATGGATGCCCTCTCTTGCAAGCGAGCTCAGTGACGGATCATGGACCATCTGTCCATGCATTTTGGATGGACGGTCATGAACAAGCTGTGTATGATCCTCTGATTTATCCTATTAGAATCACGTGTTTAATCATGACCATATAATCTTTGATCGGACGGTCCAGGAGAAAGCGCATAGTACCACCGGCTAACTGTACAACCGATGTGACAACTTAAATCCCATCGTGTGGATGCATGCAAGAAGCCCATGGGTCGATGATTAGTTAATTAGGGGTTTTAATTAACTTTTAATGACTGAATCTTCAAATATTAATATCTAAATGTATAAAAATAAAAAAATACAAATTAGAATGCATTGTGAAGATAATTCAAAGGGGAATAATATAAAATTAAATTCAATTGATTTTAAATAGTGATATTTTCTGAAATTAAGTTTTATTGAGAATGTAATTATGTTAATTACTCCCTAATTATCTCATTGATTAATCTCAAACTTCTCAGGTATATTTATGGGGATGACTTCTACCTCCCCTAATTTTCTTGGGATTTATTAATAGCTTAATTAGGGTAATTTCTTGGTTCATTCCTAATTACTCCCTTAATCAATTAAATGATTAATTAACCCATTAAATGATGATAAATTCATTAATTAAGTTTGCTAATCACTTTGAAATAGTGAATATACTTAGGGAATGAGATTAAGGGTTTCTTTCCCATATCTTTTTCCCTAAGTTTATCTCATTTGAATAAGAATCTAATTAAGGTACAAATTAATTAAAAGATTTAATTACTTTGACAAATGGTTTAATTAATTAAAATTTTAAAATCAAATTACTCTAGAAACTTAATCACTTAATCAATTCCTTCTTGGATAGATGCTTAGGTGTTCAATAATCTAAGTAGCTTAAGGAAATCATACCTAACCCACATGTGTGGGAAGGGTTATGAAAGTAGTTAAATTAAACCATTTTAGCTTAATTAATCAATTGTAATAGGTACCTTTCTTTCTAGGATGCATTTAAATTCTTTATGATTTTATGACATACATTGGCTCATAATTATTTGATTAAATATGTTAAAGTAGTGTAGGTATGTGGTAATTAATGAACTTAATCTACACCTTAACCTAACCAAAGCATAAAATCAATCTAATCACCTAAAATTAAACTAAAATAAAACACATATGTGAGAATGGGTTAGACCAGCAAACCTTCTAACGTTTCTCAAATTAAAATCAAACTCAAAACAAAATAAAAATATCTTTAAAATAATTTTGATTCACTTTAAATACTCTTATTCCATAGGATTGTCTTTAGAATTTAATTAGGGTGAATGAATTCACATGCTTTCATCAACTTATTTCTTTCCTAGCATGCTAAGTGTGTATGTCATATGAAATTCATACATTCATGCCTTTTAAAAAACAAATTAAAAATGAAATATTTTCTTTATGTCAAATTACATGTTTTGGCTAAAATAAGAATATGAATGGCTATTATCACTATTAAATCCAAAATTATTTTTTAAAACTTATAAATCAAACATCATAACTGAAAGGTATGCTACTTATAACTATTTATAGGCTTGCTTGAATATAAAGATCTGCATTGTGTGGCTTTCCTTCTCTTCTCTTTTAACATAGTTTTGAATAGGATTTGCAAAGTGCATAGTTCATTTGAAAAGAACATAACACTTGCTTAAATCCATTCCTATTTATCCTTATGTTAACAAATCAAGAAGGACATCCACACTTATACATGTAAATTGCATAAACAAATTAAACAAACAAACATAAACTTTTTGCATGATTCTCTTTCCATGCATTTCTTTTGTACATGCACATTTATTTAAGAAAAGTGGCATACCTGACAACCCTTTTGAGGGCTTTAAATAGCCCTAAGTAGGTCTTGTACCTTACACCCTAGTGCTAACAATGGCATTGTACTCACTTATGTCTTTCATACTTGTAAATGTGTATATAAAAATGGATAAAAGAATCCTTCTTTTCTACTTAACAAAATCATGCATCATGAAGCATCTAAATTTTCTTATGTAACCTCTCTTAGCATTCATCATGAAGGTGTGCTAAACATTTCCATTTGCATGTATAGATATTCTTAGTATTCACCCATATGCATGTTACACATGTTGGGAAAGAAATGAAGTGTTGTGTGTTTTGTGATAGTATTTCACTTTACTTTATCTTAAAATGTCTTTCTTTTTTCAATAGGTTTGTTTTTGGAAAATCTAAACTTAGGATTAATCTAAACACATTAAAACATTCACTAAATAAAAATCAAATATGAATCTACCTTAGAAATTACTTGTGGTAGGGAGGAAAGAGAAGTTCTCTTCTCTTTTCCTCTCTTTACAACTTAGTAGTTAATTGTAGGTTCATTCAAACCAAATCAAAATACAAAATAAAATCAACCAAAATAAATAAATCACTTAAATGAAACAACCCCTCTAAGTTGAACACTTTCATACTTAGAAAACTTTAACCTTAAAGCCTAGCTAAGAATACCACACAAATCTTAAATAGCATACACATTAAGCTAAGTCACCACTTCTAGCTTTAGGTTAGGGAGGTGCATGGTTTGATGTTTACTTTTATTTTATGATGTAATGTTTTAGTCTGGATGTTAGAGTGTATGTTCTTAGACTAAATGGTAGGGCGATCTTAGTCTAACCATTGTCTTTTATTGTGGAATTGTGCTTTTTTAGCATAAAAAAAATAAAAAATATCTTTATCCCAAGCAAATCCAATATATATATACATGCTTGGGATTACATGGTTTGTTTAGCTAATCTCTATTTTGCATGTTTTAGTTAGATTTCCTTTTCCTATTTTCATGTAATTTTATAATTAGGAATTTTGAATGATTGTTATGGGGGATTAGGATGAACATTGGTTATAAGACTATATCTTATGAACCATGTGAAGCCTTTGGAGCAACTACATTCCAACCAACCAAAAGAAGAAAGAAGAAAGAAGAAAGAAGAAATGAAGAATTAAGACCTCCATAACAATGAATTCCTTCTTAATTATAATTTATTCATTTGTGACATGGGTTGTATAAGGGTAGAGCTCGGCTACCCAATTTATTTTTTGGATTTTTGTGGTGGAGCCCGACCATAAATGGCCTCTTATTCTTTTGCGCTAGCTTTATAAATTGATTGATGTTTGTTTAACTTGTGTATTAAGATGGCATATTTTCCTAGTTTCTTCCTTACTTTGGTGTATGGCATAGATGACGATTAGGCTCTTCAAAAAATAATTTTTCTATCCAATCAAAACAACTCAAAACTAAAAATAAAATAACTCATAACCTCACCTAAAGCTTAGGCTATAAAATAAGATAAAAGAATTAGCAACCCCTTAGTTAGATGTTCTATTTTCTTTCTCACATCAAGCATAAAAAGCATATTGTTTCACTCTTGATCGGAGAGTTTCTACCTTTGCCAGAGAACTTGGCTTGACCTTTGAGAGCCATGGTGGAAACACACCTCCTATCTTGCTAATTTTGGCCCATAATCTAATTTCTCATGCATTAGGCATATGAATCCTAAAGCCTGTGTCAAATTGATTGTCCAAAATAAAAATGAAATGTAATAACATTTGCATTAAATTTAAGTCATTAAATCATGTCTTACATGATCTAGTCTCTTAGAGAGTGTGTTTAAGGACTTAGTCTCTTTCTAAATAAATAATAGCCTAGCTATCTTGGAAAAGCATATGACATGCCTACATGCATTTAAAATTGTAGGAGGAGTTAGTTGGCCACAAGCTGTAAGTCCAAATAGTCGGTGATTTATCCTCTTGTGGAGGTAAACCTATTTTTCACCTTAGATTTAGGTGCTTTTGTCCCTCACCAAAGCTCCCTAGATTTAGAGGTTGCTACTTCCCTTTGTGGGCTACAAGCATAAATCCTCATCTCTTAGACATTTTCATGACCAGGTATCATGGAATTGTAAGCCTTAAATTTCTAATAAAAATTTAACTCAAACAAATAAATCAATTCAATTTCAAAAATATAAAGCTCAACCATAGGATAGTCTGGGATGCTTATTAGGCTTCCTAGTATCCTAAGCATCCCTTATTTATCTTTATTTGGTTTCGATAAGAACTCCCTCCTCTTGATCAATCCTGCTTAATTTTCTAAAAATAAACCAATCGATTGATAGTCCTACCTTCAAAATCTTTGGAGACAACAATCATTTTCCTTATTCGAGAGTATTCTTAAGGAATCCCCTTCCTTAGGATGTAACTTAGATGAACCGGTTTAAAATAAATCATGTTTTATTTTTCCATGTAAAGTAAGAATCTTTGGTACATTCAAGACTCATAGTCCCAGGAGTCCTTATTCAGGTGAATAGGTCCATTATAGGGTGATGATTTCTATATTTTGAGATAGTATACATTTCCTCAATATCGTACCCGATCACTCTAATAAGAATATCTATGGATCTACATGGTGTCCCGACAAGGTGTTATATTTCTGTTTTCATTTATCCTCTTTTCGAAAGAGATGGATGAAGGCAGGAATATATATATATAATTTTCACCATACACATACTCGTCTGAATTGAGCATGGATAGTTTTCGATATTTTCAAGCTAACGACATGATCAATTTCATGAACAGAGATCATTTGGACATCATCGCAGCTTCCTTTCCCCAATATGTGAGTTAGCACATTGATAGCTCGATCGCTTGATCAGTTGATCTTTAGATTATGCAATATTTATATTTTGACCAATTTTGATGTTCTGAACATGATGGCGAAGTTCGTTCATCAATCGAAGATCATTTGGACCATTTTTGGTGACCTCCAGTGAATTTTGATCCCCGATTTATGCACTATCATTTCCGAAGTCCGTCGAATTCGACACGTGAGCTTAACTCGACTTATGACACATATATGAAGATCAACAAGCAACTATATATATCATATATGCTTTCAACATATAAGGGATGGAAAAAATTTATTATAAATGTTTTGTAAAATTTTATATATTAGTACAACTACATGAAAATTGAAATTTTCTTTATTCATTGGAATGTAACAAAAATCATTACATTACAGGCCTTAAAAAGAAAAGGAAAAAAATCAAATTAAACTCAATTGAGAACACCTAATTGATATGCTCTATAATATTTAATATTTAGTAGCAACAACTTGAATTCAAAGAAGAGATTATATTACTATTTGCTAAACTTGAATGGTTGGAAAATAATAAAGAATTTGGTCAATATCTCATGACTACATCATCCCAAGTTATTATGGATCCCAATTTACTTATTTAATATTGGTAGTCGATAAAATCTAATTAAAGAATTTTTAGCAGCAATTATATAAGTCTTTCAAAGTGATGTTATAAATCTAAGACATATTTTTGTCTAAGAAGATAATCTTAAATTGGCTTTAACTAACATATGGATTTATGTTATATCAAATATGTTTATTACTCACAACTCAAAGATTTGGCTATTGGAGAACATACAAGTTTAAATTGTAATCATAACACAATTGTACGGTGGATCAAGCTAATCACCCAATCATAGAGTATGTACAATATCCTCACTACAAGGAGATATTTGAGTTTACTCATATGGATACATTAATATGACATTAGTTCTCTCTGAATTATGATTGAATTTTAATTTGTCGCTCTTAGCAAATTTAAGTAGATGATGGAGACGCAAGTCATTAAAGTGTAAAGCAACCAATTATTGCAATAACTTATGAGTTGCTTTTAGGAGCCATTTGGAGTTACTTTAATTTTCTATTTTTATTTTATTTATATTTTGAGTTAAAATAAATAAATTTGGTGGTGTGAGTTATTTCAAAAACATTAAAAATATCCAAAAGTTTGTTTGATTATTTTATATGATTTATAAAAACACATAAAAATACAACAAATAAATATATTTAGCTCAATGTGAATGACATTATGCTATAAACCTTACTAACATTTTATTTATGTAGAGAGATCTAGGATTAAGAGGTTTGTTAGCCTATATACATTGTTTACTCCATTTCTAATTTTCAATGGATCATGTTTAGGTAAAATTATATATGCATTTGGATTTTATGTTTAATTATTGCAAATATTAACTCAAAATGTGAATTTTATTGAGGTTGGAGCTTATATCATGAATATTTGAGGATGGACTAATGATTAAGAGTTATGATCTTGTCTAAGGTATGACAACCCATAAAATTAGCTTTTTAAATTGAAATTTCACTATAGAAGGTCATGAAGGCCTTAAGCATATGTATATTAAAATAATTTTGGGAGCATGGTATTTAGACTTATTATTTTGCTAATTGAATGATAGCTAATAAGTAGAGTTTGTATACTCTACGATTCTTGGTAGAGGATGGAGCCTAAAAGGTGGGTCTAATGGCCCCACCCTATAGGGAGGGTAGCTCATTTGAATCATTGAATACTTATTTTAATTTCTTATGCAATTATTATGTGTTGGAATATTCACAATGGTAGAAACAATTATAAGAAGATCTAGTATACACATGGCTAAGAGAAGAGTTATTAAAAGATTTACATATGCGTGTGCTTACAAATGATGACTTTCTCTATTTTTAGAAAAGCTTTTAATATAATAGAATAGATATTAACTATAGAAAATGGACTCTTAAACCAAAAAATATACATGCCTCAAGGCATTGAAATAGTCTTTAAGAGATTATTATATGGCCAATTCAAAATAACTAAGTTTCAGTGTTGATAGTGTGGATCAACCTATTGGCAATGATATATTTTAAAGTTGTGAGTAAAGGCAGAGGATAAAATGCTAAGGTGACGGAGGACAGATAATCTTAGTTGGTCATTAGAGGAAGGTGATCATAGTTATTTGTTGGAGGACAAGTGATCATAATTTGACATTAGTGGTCAGGCAATCATAGTTGGACTATCAAGTTGATCTCTAAAGGTTAAGCAACTATAATAGGGCATCAAAAGAAGAGTAATTATAATCAGATGACGGTTGTTATAAGATTGTAATTGAACTTTAGTGGTCAGGCAATCATTTTCAAACAATAATACTTAAGCACTCATAGTCACTCATAAGAGGTCAAAAGGTTATAGTCATTTGTTTAAGGATGTGTGACCATAATTAGTCGTTAGAGGATATGAGGCCATAGTTAGGTGTTGGTGATCAATTAAGGTCAAATGATGATGTCAAAAGAACAATGGTGGCCAAGTAGCAGTGATATATTGTGATAGTCAAAAAAATAGTTTTCCAATAACAATGGTTGTTTAGAGGCGACGAAATAACAATGGTAGATGGCCAATGATAATTCAATGATGGTGGTCAAACAATAGAGTTAGGAAATTATAATAACTTGGTCAGACAATAGCTAGTTTGTTGATATCCATGCATGCAACACAAGTCGAGTCGAGCTCATAAAACGAAGTCAATCAACTTCGAATACAACAACACGCAAATCAGAGTTAAAATATAATAAGCATCACTGAAATCAGTCAAAATGACTTCTGATCGATGAACGGACTTCGTCATCATGTTCAGAACATCAAAATTGATCATAATATACATATTACACAATTTGACGGTCGACCAATCAAGAAAGAAAATCGTCGACGCGCCTACATGCATATCGAAGTCAGGAGATTATGATAATGCCCAAATGACCTCCGTTTGTAAAATTAATCATGTCATTAGTATCAAAATATTGAAACCTATCAAATGAGACTATTCGCACTCAATTTGGACGAGTATATGTGAATGTCGAGCATTTGGAAGCGATAATATGCATTTTTGAACCAAAAGTGACACAATTCATGGTCAAATTGAACCAAATGACCTTCGATCCTGAAACGGACTATGTCATTATATCTGGAACTAGAGGTGTGCACTAGACAGTTCAAATTGAAAAACTGAACCGAACCGATGTTAATTGGTCGGTTTGGTTCGATTTTTATGTTAATTATTTAGTTTTTGGTTGAAATTATGGGTTAGTGCGGTTTTATGGTTTTTGGTTCGGTTTTACTTTAATAAATTTCATTTTATACGATAAAACCGATTATTTCGGTTACATAGGGCCTTCGAGTTTGCCTCTCGAGTCTCGAGTCCGCGGAGGCGCGGACCGCTTGACTGCTTGAGTCGATTTAGACGCTTCAAAGTTCAAAGTTGAGGAGTTGGAGTTGAGTTGAGTTGAGTTGAGTTGGAGTTGAGTGTGACCTTTCATTCCTCGACTCCTCGATGGCCGATGTGATGCCATACACTTCTTCAAGAATGGAGAGTCTCAACTCTCGATTAGGGCATAAGGCATTGGCGTCGGTTCGATTTTAAATCTCGATCTTCGAGCTTGCCACTTTCCTATTTCATGCTACTCCTTCCTTTTTTTTATTTGTTCTAGCGGATAGCCTCTGATGATTATGACTTATGTCTTCATTCTTCACTTTCACTCTTCACATCGATTTCAAATTTAAGTCTCTTTGAGTCTTTGAGAGGTAAATGCCCAACGTAAGAACTAAATCACCATTATCTCAACTCTCTCTCTCTCTCTCTCTCTCTACTCCTTCTTTTGTTGTGGTTGTTGATGGTTTGAATCATATTGTGAGCGTGTGACTGTGGACTTTATGGCTGACTGAACTCAATTGGCTTTATCTTTATTATTTGTTGTGGTATCCCATATCACATGTATGTTCTCTGTGACTAACTTATTCCATTGGTTTTATCTTTGTTGTCGTTGAGATGTTGTTGAATGTTGATTGTCTTCCACCTGGACCGCTTCTTTATTCATTTCATCGGTGGTTTTTGTTAGTTTTGAATTTTGATTATAGGTGTCCGTGAATTTATTTAAAATTAGAAGATTATGTTATGCTTTTATGCTATCTAACTATTTAGGGTTTATGTTGTCTATCTTGTTATTACGGAAGAGCCCTTTCTTTATGGTATGTATTATGTATATGTTCATATGTTATGTCTATGCTTTTAAGCCTTTTATCCACCACCCACACACAAAACTATTTTGGCCGTGAATATTGCCTGCTTTAATTTTCCTGTTAAGAATGCCTTTACTCTCTATTGGAGTGTTGGTTTCTCTGCTGCGGTGCTGCCTAGTGCCTATGAAGTATGAACATGCTAACATGGAATTACATTCCCTTTAGTCTTTATTCTTTACTCTCTATTTGATCAAAAATGATATGAGTATACATTCAATTTTCAGTTTATACTTTATAAGGAAGATAGTAGTCATGACAATTGATAATCTCAATGCAAAGAATTTTAGGAACATATATAGTATAACATATGGTTTGAGCTATCAGCTATCTCAATTCTCAAGGATAATCTGGTTCTTATGCTTCATTCTAGTATGACATGTAGATGCATGTCTTAGAAAAATAATGTAAGCCTTATGATTTTTTTTTATCTTAGTGTTTTTTAATGCAGCTATGCAAGTAATAATATTGATTTATTAGGATGGATTTAATGAAAATAATATTGAAGGGTAATGTTGAGAAATGTGATATTATATTATAATGTTTGGGATACATTACTAGATGGATGATGGAGTTGTGATTATCCGCAATCATATTGTTGGTTGCTTGGTTTAGAGTTACTGTATATTTGTATATTATTGGTGCTTTGGAATTAGCTTGTCTTTTAGACTTTACAAATCTTCCTTCGCCTCGGGTGGTGCTGGCTCTTTCACTGACCTTATTGTATCTTCTGGGTGGCTGGGTGTTTGTGATTGGTCTTCAATCTAAATTATTGGTTAATTGGTTTAGTGTATGTTGGCTAGCTGCTGTGTATATTTGTATGTTGTTGGTGTTTTTAGAATTGTCTTTTTTAGACTTTTACAAATCTTTCACCACCGGTGGTGGCTCTATCAGACCCCGAGTTGCTCTACATTGGGCCTATGGTTGTATCTTTGGGTGGTGTTTTGATTAGTCTGCTATAGCATTTGTTGGTTATTTGGTTGTTGGCTAGCTGTTGTGTATGCTTGTATTAGCTGTTGGCCTGTTGCTATGCTTTGGAGTTTGGAATTGGTTTGTCTAAGTTGTCTTTTTCAATTCTTCCTTTCCTTGCTATTGTCGGTAGCCTGGTGGTGGCTCTATCACTAACCTTGCGACTGTATCTTCTTATTTTATGGGTGGCTGGGTGTTTGTGATTGATCTGCTACGATTTTTATTTCAATTTAGTGGTTGTTGGCTCTTGGCTGGCTACTGGCCAATTATTTCTTTATCTGCTAATGCAGGTTCTGGAAGCCTTTGGGCTACTTGTTTGCCAACTTTCGGGACAGACCACCAACCCTGACTTACGGCACTTGGCACTTGCCCGTCTTGTTTGCTAATACAGGTTCATGAAGGCCTTTGCTCATTTTTCAGAACAGTGAACACTAATTGCTTAAAAATTTTATTCTTTTTCATGAATTCTTATGCAGACATAAAGGCTGTCTATGAATGCATGAAGGAACAGACTGAACAGTATAAAGATGGAGATGAAGATATTATTTTACATGAACAACCTGTAGGAAGTGGCCCAACACTTGATTTGGCATCGCTAAACATAAGGGTCAGTCGTGGTGTAGTTTTATCCTTAGATTCCTTTTTGTGCTCAATAAAATTGAATTATGTTGTACTATTTTTTTTCTCTTTCTTTGTTAATTGTTTATAATTTTTATTTGTACATTAAATTATATCAATATAAAAAACTATTTACATTGTACATTAAATTGTATCAATATGTATACAGTTAGTTTAGTAACTTTAGTTAATAAAATTTCTCTATTATTTGTTTGTTAACTTTAAAATCCTTTTTTTTTAATTTGTCTATGTAATTCGGTTTAGGGAAAATCGAACCAAATAAACCAAAATCTAATTCGTTTTATTCGGTTCGATTTATACAATTTTTTTGTGCTACTTTGGTCGGTTTGATTTTTTCAAAATAACGGTTTAGTTTATTTGGTTTCACCAAAATCCCAATCGAATAAACCAAATCGACCGAATGCTCACCCCTATCTGAAATGTCAAAATGACTTAGATTAGATATTTAATTTAATTAAAATTTCCACAATTAAAATCTAGTTAAGATTAACATAATTTTGAGATAAATTTGCTCAATTTTTATCTAATTATATTGAGTCAACGCTTCAAAACTCGCAACGTCCATCCCATGCTTCTACCTCTCAATGCAGCCAATATCAAGCTGCCATGTATGACCCACCGATGTGAAGCACCCAAACCAGCCTATTTCCCATCCGAAACATGCATAAATTAGACTCCGTCTCAGCCTCGCTATAGGAGAATAATAGAGTCCGTGCATAGCTTTACGCGCGGACTCGATCCATGGCGGCGTGTCCCATTTTTTATCGCATTTTTAACGGAATATGACATAATGCGGTCTTTGTAAGACATTTCCGACCCGGCCCGTAAAGCGTCGATGGATAATGGACTACGGCTATAAAGACATTTCCCAGCCGACCGCGTGAGCATTGTTGGAATCGCGAGAGAATTTAAAAAGAAATATATAGATAGATTTAGGATTTAGGGTTAGTTTTTTCAGGCAAAATGAGCTCAGAAGAGAAATAGAAAATCTCATTTCCTTTTACAAAAGAACCATGAAGATGGAGAGGAGGAAATAACAACCATTTTAGCAGAGGATGTATTAAATAGAATATTTCTCTGCATTTTTTTTCGATTTGTTAGTGATATTCTTGATCAAAGAGAATATGTTCATTACATCCAATTAGAATTTGGATGCTTTTTTGTCAATTTTTATTTTGAGTGTTATTTTGTATTTGTACCTCTTTGGAGGTCTGAGCTTTAGGGACTTCTTTTTGTATATTTTGATGTTTCTTGAGATAATGTGGATTACATTACACAAGCAATGAGGCCGCTTGGATGATTTACGTGAGCTTTTTTGCAGTACTTTATGTACCTCTTTTGGTACTGATCATTTATGACCTTTTTCCATTATTTTGTTTATTGAGATTATATTTAGGGCATTCCAAAGGAAGCATTTGGAGGCGCTTTTGGATGGGGGTATTTTTTTGCATCCAGTACTGTACCTCTTTGGAGAGTACAGATCATTTTACCTTTATTTATTTTTGCCAACATCTTATGATTATGTTTAGGGCATTAAATGGAAGCATTTTGAGGCGATGGTTTCGGGGTATTTGCATCTACTCATGTACCTCTTTGGAGGGTACAAATCATTTTGACCTTTTTTTAGTTTATTTTGCCAACTTCTTATGATTGTGTTTAGGGCATTCCAGCATTTAGAGATTATTTGGATGGTCTGGTATTTGCTCTGTATACCTCTTTGGAGGCATGAGATCATTTTGACATTTATTTTACCAACTTCTTATGATTATGTTTAGGGCATTATAAGGAAGCATTTTGAGGCATTTATGGTATATCATATCAGACTGTAACTCTTTGGAGGTACGATCATTTTGACCTTTATTTTCCAATTTATTTTTCCTTCTTATGATTATGTTTAGGGTTCCAAAGGAAGCATTTGGAGGCGGATGGTTTGGGTGGTTTTGTCGGTACTCTGCTCTTTTTGTTTGTGATCATTTTGACATTTTTCCAATTTATTTTGCCTACTTCTTATGATTATGTTTAGGGCATTCAAAGGAAGCATTTGATGGCGTTTGGGTGATTGGTGTATTTTTTGCTCAGATTCTATGTCCCTCTTTGGAGGGTACAGATTATTTTTGACCTTTTTTTTAAATTTATTTTGCCTGTTTATTGAGATTATATTTAGGGCATTTCAATGGAAGCATTTGGAGGCGCTTTGGATGGTTTCGGTGTTTTTTGTATCAGTACTGTACCTGAGGGTACGATCATTTTGACCTTTTTCTAATTTATTTTGCCAACTTCTTATGATTATGTTTAGGGCATTCCAAAGGAAGCATTTGATGGCAGTTTGGATGGTTTCTGGGTGGTATTTTGCTCAGTCACCTCTGGAGGGTACAGATCATTTTTTGACCTTTTGCCAACTTCTTATGATTATGTTTAGGGCATTCCAATGGAAGCATTTTGAGGCGCTTTGATGGGTATTTCAGACTGTGTACCTCTTTGAGGGTACAGATCATTTTAACCTTTTTTCAGTTTATTTTGCATGTTTTCTATTTAGAACATTATAATGGAAGTATTTGAGACTGTTTGGATGGTCGGTGGTATTTTGCATCAGTACCTCTTTCGAGATATCATTTTGACCTTTATTTTGCCTATTTTGAGATTAAGTTTAGCATTTCAATGGAAGCATTTTGAGGCGGTTGGATAGTCCTCTGGGAGGTATTCAGTACTCAGGTACTGAGATCATTTTGACCTTTTTTTGCAATTTATTTTGTCTACTTCTTATGATTATGTTTAGACCAAAGGAAGCATTTGATGGCGGTTTGGATAGTTTCGGTGGTATTTTGCATTTGATCTGTACCTCTTTGGAGGGTACATATCATTTTGACCTTTTTTCAATTTATTTTGTCATTATGAGATTATGTTTTGGGCATTTCAAATGGAAGTATTTGAGAGGTCTTCAAAATGTACCTCTTTGGAGGGTGCATTTTGACCTTTTTCCAGTTTAGTTTTGCCACTCTTATGATTATGTTTAGGCATTCCAAAGGAAGTATTTGAGGGGCGTATTGGTTTGGAGCATCAGACTGTACCTCTTTGGAGGCATTTTGACCTTTTTCAATTTATTTTGCCTATTTATTGAGATTATTTAATGGAAGCATTTGAGGCGCTTGGATGGGTGAGGTATTTTGCATTCAGACTCTGTACCTCTTTGGAGAGATCATTTTGACCTTTTGTATATTTTGACCTACTTCTTATGATTATGTTTAGCATTCCAAAGGAAGCATTTGATGGCATTTGATTGGTGATATTTTATATCCAGATCATGTACCTATTTGGAGTATGATCATTTTTGACCTTTTATTTCGCTTTATTTTGCTGCTTTATTTGATTATGTTTAAGGCATTTCAATAGAAGCATTTGGAGGCGGGGTATTTGATTCAGATTATTATGTACCTTTTTCGACTTTATTTATTTATTTGCTTAGACATTTAGATTCCAATAAGCATTTGAGTAGGATGGTCTCTGGGGAGCAGACTCTATGTACCTCTTTGAGTACCATTTTTTGACCTTTTAGTTTATTTTGTGCTTGAGATTATATGATATTTGTCTCTGTGGTATTTTATCAGACACATGTACTCTTTGAGGGTGCATCATACCTTTTTTTCCAGTTTATTTTGCCAACTTATGTTTAGGTTCATTCCAATGGATTGTTTGTAGTGGTATTCTGATATTTATTTATTTTTTCAGCTTTATATTTATATGAGTTGGAAGCATGATTTAGATGGTTTCAGATGATATTTTGAGGGTGATCATTTTGACCATTTAGATTGTATTTAGTGCAGTATTTGAGATTGTTTGATATTTATGTACTTGAGGCATCATTTTGATAGTTTTTCCAATTTATTGCTATTGAGATTATGTTTAGGGCATCTCAAAGCATTTGGATAATGCGATACTACTTGAGGTAGATCATTTTGACCTTTAACTGTGGGGACAAATTTAAAAGCCCTCTTAATCTATTGTATTTATAGTTATAACAGAATTAAAATTTTCATATTGCAATGCGACGAAAAAAATAATATTTTTAATAATAAATTAAGTTAATTTGTTTTTTGTTTCATGTAAATAAATAGCCAAGTCGATAAGTTCAATATTCAACTTCATTTCACTCCTCCAAAAGTCTATGGGGTAGTAGAAGAGGGCGCTAAACACCTGACGGGAGAATATCGAGGAGAGACATAAGGAGAGTCAAGTCATGCACTAATTAGACTTAAAATTGGATCTATCTGCCCACATGTGTAGTTGGCGGGGACACCGAAGGAGCCAGTTCTCCTCTTCTAATATGTCCTCGAATGAAAGGCATACCTGTGGTAAACCGATAAAAAAATGTGAAGACATACAACATAAATAAAGACATTCTTATATGAACTAAGTGATATTATTATATGTCACCTGGTGTCCTCCCAAACCAGTGAAAGTATTTTTTGGAAACTCTATTTTTGCCCATCGCAAAGATAATTTTGCAAGTTCGGATAGCTTATGATGCTTATGTGCTCAGCCACCCATATCTACAATGAATATTTTAAATAGTAAACTTCAACACATTAAATTACACCTGGAGATATAAAATATACCATCAGAAGAGTGACAAAGCCACTCATGTAATCTCCCTTCTCAATCTTGATGCAATAACATCAAATTGGGAAACTAGAAAGTCCCAAATGGCCTAGCCAGAAATCTATCTATGTCATCGCAGTAATCAATTTCGATGCCACAATTGTGATATACAAAAAATAGATTTGACATGAAATACAATCAAGTAACCGGTAACGAGCCATCCGACTCAAGTTGATTCTTGTTCCAATAACCGGAATAAAGACCTTCTCCTAAGGCATCCCTATCATCCCTACTCAGGTGAAAGTAATCGCCCACCCATCAAGAAAGCTTGCTATGTCCCAAAGACAGATCGATGTAATGGCAACCGAAGTCTTGCTTTAATGAATTGATGGAGATGAAGCCTCAAAATGTCGAAGCGGATAATATTATCATTACGCTTCCACAAGAGTGCATCTCAAAGTTATCCTTTTCCCATACATGAAACTTCAAAAGAAAAGTCAGGTCAAAATGATCCCAGAATTAAGAGGTACCAAACCGCTTATCAAATGCTTCCTTTGGAATGCCCTAAACACAATCATAAGAAGTAGGCAAAATAAACTAGAAAAAGGTCAAAATGATCACTCTCCAAAGAGGTACACGAGTACGATGTAAAATACCCCTAGAAACCATCCAACCGCTTCCAAATGCTTCCATTGGAATGCCTTAAACATAATCATAAGAAGTTGGAAAAATAAACTGGAAAAAAAGATCAAAATGATCGCATACCTCCAAAGAGGTACAATGTACAATATACCGAGACCATCCAAACAATCTCCAAATGCTTCCATTGGAATGCCCTAAACACAATCATAAGAAGTTGGCAAAATAAACTGTAAAAAAATATCAAAATGATCTCCAAAGAGGTACACGAGTACATATGCAAAATACCACCCACTATCCAAACCTCCAAATGCTCCATTGGAATGCCCTAAACATAATCATAAGAAGTTGGCAAAATAAACTGGAAAAAAATGTCAAAAATGATATGTACCCTCCAAAGAGGTACACAGAGTACAGATGCAAAAAAATATCCAGAAACCATCCAAACTGCCTTCAAATGCTTCCATTGAAATACCCTAAATATAATCTCAATAAACAGGCAAAATAAACTAAAAAAAAGGTCAAAAATGATCTGTATCCTCCAAAGAGGTACACAGAGTACAGATACAAAATACCACCCAGAAACTACCCAAACTGCCATCAAATGCTTCCTTTGGAATGCCCTAAACATAATCATAAGAAGTAGGTAAAATAAACTAGAAAAAAAGGTCAAAAATGATATGTACCCTCCAAAGAGATACACAGAGTACAGATGCAAAAGTAAACCATCCAAATGCTTCCTTTGGAATGCCCTAAATATAATCATAAGAGAAAAAAATAAAATTCAGGTACACTCCAAAGAGGTACACAGAGTACAGATACAAAATACCAGCCAGAAACCATCCAAACTGCCTCAAAATGCTACCATTATAATGCCCTAAACATAATCTCAATAAACAGGCAAAATAAACTGAAAAAAAAGGTCAAAAATGATTTGTACCCTCTAAAGAGGTACACAGAGTACAGATGCAAAATAACACCCAGAAATCATCTAAACTGCCATCAAATTATTTACATTTGAATATAATGAACATAATCTCAAGAAATGGGCTAAGAAAACTGGGAAAAAAAGCCATAAATATTATATACCCTCGAGAGAGGTACAGAGAGTACAGATACAAAATAACATATAAAAAATAGCCAATCTTTCACTGAACAGTGAGAAGAATAGAGTAAACCCTAAATTCATTCAAGTTCGGGAATGCATGTGTAAATACCTCATGTAGTCACCTACAATACCTCAATTTTTATTTGCTATCACCGAGCTGCTATCAAGAGTGGGAGCTGGCGAGAAAAAATCCACAAAAGAAAGCCCTAAACTATTCTCAGACGAGGAATGTCGATATTTCTCGCTCTTCTTCTTCTCCCACTTTTGAACGAGACGGGTCGGACGGGAAGTGTAAGGCGAATCGACGTACGCCCAAATGTCTTTGGCCAGTTATAAAGGAAAAAAAAACCGCAAAACGGAAAACTAGGACCATAGATTGAGTCGAAGCTAGACCGGACGCATTTTTCTCCCCGCTATAGTCAAACTTAAACTCTCTCCCGAAGGCCAGCCAAGCTCTCATTCTCTCTCTCCAAGCCAAAACGAGCATTCAGCCTCCTTCTCTCACTCTGCTCTGATGAGCAGAAACTGACGACTAAGCCCTCTTATCTGGAGTTTTCTCAATCTCATCCCTTTCCACTCATCTATGTTCCATTCTTCTCTATTTGGATCTCATTCCTTACCTTGGAAAATCTCAATTTCCTTCCATATCTAGCTGCCAACAGTGCAGCTCTAGATTTTAGGATTCGGATAAATGGAGAAGCAAACCATGAATCCGTTCTCGTCCGGGACTCGTCTAAGAGATATGATTAGAGCTATGACGGCCTGCAAAACCACAAGCTGAAGAATGGGTATGTGAGAAAAAGTGTGCGCTATCGAGCTAGTGATAATGATCATGAATATAGGCATCGAAACCTTGCAAAACTTATGTTCATCCACATGTTCGGTTATCCCATTCATTTTGAGCAAATGGAATGTCAAAAATTGGAGAAAATATTACGTCCGAGTCCGCGTACGTGGACTCCAATCCATATCGTTCACCTCGAAAGCGAATAGGATAACTTGGTCTTATGTTGCTTCTTGATGAGAGACAAGAAGTTCTTATGCTGGTCACAAACTCCTTAAAGGAAGATCTCAACCATTCAAACCAGTATATTGTTGGTCTTGCTCTATGTGCTTTGGGGAATGTTTGTTCTGCTGAAATGGCATGGGATCTTGCTCCAGATGTAGAGCGATTACTTTAAAGTAGAGACCCAAACATAAAAAGAAAGCTGCACTATGTTATATAAGATTGTAAGAAAAGTTCCTGATTTGGCAAAACTTTATGAGTCCTGCTGTTGCTTTACTCAAAAAAAAAAAACGTCATGGTGTTCTTATTGCTGGAGTTCAGCTGTGTACGGATCTTTGTAGAGCTAGCCTGAAGGCCCTTCAATACTTGAGGAAGAGGAATCTGTCGGGATACTAAGGGATGTTTCCAACAGCTTATATGCTCCTAAGTATGATATTTCTGGAATTACGGACCCTTTTTTACATATCTGAGTACTTAAGCTCATGAGAATGTTGGGCCAAGGAGATGCGGATGCGGATGCAAGTGAATCTTTTAATGACATTCTTGCTCAGGTCGCCACTAAAATTAAGTCCAACAAAAATGTTGGCAATGCTATTCTATATGAGTGCGTTGAAATTATTATGGGTATTGAGGCTATAGGTGACCTTCGAGTTCTTACAATCAATATATTGGGAAGATTCTTATCAAATCGTGACAACAATATCAAGTGTATGCATCACTCAAGGAAGTTAGACTTTCAGCCAGGTCACAAAGACATTAACTATTATCCCAAGTAGACTAACGAGAATGCAGCCCCTATGTGGGAAGACTGCCAAAATTCAGATTGACAGATGACTTAATTTAACTCAAAATGAACTATATGTTCAAAATTAAAATATGAATTAAAATTGTAGGTATTTGAAGACCTATGCATGCTTTTTCAAGCATGGTCCAAGACTGGTATTGTAAAAAACTAATGCATGCCTTCTAGGCGGTAGACCACTAGACTATGTAGCCCCTATGTGACGATCAGAAGTTAAAATTTGGATTATCACGAAGCTTAAATATGATTAAATATGAGTATTAATAAGATTAAATTAAACTTAAATGAAAAAATAAATTGAAGCTAAACCTATATATACAAAAATTCTAAAGGCCTTTAAATAAGTATGAGCTTATATGGGGACTCGACAGTTTGTTAATGAGTATAAATGAAACTTGCAACGGACTGTATTACATTCTGCATCAAGTTGTTGAAAAAAATCAAAGAACTTCAATGCGATTAACGATGGACTTGTAAAGCTGTCAACAAACATAAGCTAAGTCTCATTGGAGTTTGAGAATTAAATGAACACGAGAACTAAATGCAAATCAAATAAATATTATTAACTTATTTAACAAGAATTAGAATGCTATGCCACCGGATTCGCAACACATCGTACAAGCGAACAGAATGTGTTAATTAAGGCTTCAATTGAACTCTTGCATGCATTATGAAGTATAATTAAATTCATCATCTCAAAATGTGTGCAAACAATCAAAGTTTTCAATGAAATGAATAGTATATGCAGCACGAGGCAATCATATATTAAAATTTATAGTATTGAGATGCATATAAATACACTAATGAGATGAGTTTTACACACATTATGAAGTATAATTAAAATTCCAATTTAATACCTCAAAGGTGTGCAAGCATTCTTAAATACTCGCATCGCTTATGATGAAAGCTTAAATTTGTCCGCAGATAATTGATAGCTAGTCTCATGGATCTTAACAAAACTTAATGATGTTGTTATAGCGTTTTCCACTTGAGAAAATATCTGAAAAATTAATTCTGTCATATGACAGTATAACGACTATCTCCAAACTACCTAATGATGGCTGAGGTGATTAAAGATATCAACCAGATGGGTCATCACTATCAAAATATCTAAGATAATTATATTCAATAATTTTAAATTCAAAATTCTTAAAATATATATATAGATATGATCCTCTATTATTAAATTAATATAGTTGACATGATCTGCAAAATAAACTAAATAATCAAGCAAGCTCATATCCCCCGATGATGGTTGTGTTGAATAGAGATTTCAACCAGAGGGGATACTACCATCAACATATGTTTAAAATTTCAAATCAAGTTAATATAAATTAAATATCAATCTAAATAAAAAATCTGATGAATTATGAAGCTCAAAATGACTAAGGGGTTGTTTGGTTGCATACATTTAGAGTGTAAAGTAAAGTGAATGCAGTGTAAAAAAGAATGCAGTGTATTTGAATTACTTTAAATTATTTGGTTAAAAACTCTATAAATACATGAATATAAATGTAATGTAAAGTATTTTAAGATTATAAATGGGTATGGCAACGGTGTGGCTCGCCAATGGTGGTGGTGGTATGGACTGACGAGTGACCACCGAGTGGCGACCAAATGCGGTGATATACGGCCAGCCAAAGGTGTGGCGACAATGACAGCAAGAACGGCGAGAGGTCGACAACGGGTGATGGCGCGGGATGCAGTGACTGGAGGGACAACGGCCAAACAAAAATACTTTACACTAGCTTATATATTTAATTGTCAAATCAGAGAATTCCAAATACACCCAAAATACCCATTCTACTGCATTTCAAAACACTACAATTGTATTGAAATTTTACTTTGCACCATACCAAAGAGTCAAAAAGATAGATTTCCTGCATTTGATTTACTTTACATTGTAAATATATGCAACCAAATAGCCCCTAAATGAATATCATCAATCTAAAAATATAATGTTAAAATTCAATACATCCATCCACAACTATTTAACGGAAGAGACAAATTAAGAAAACTCTAGCTCACAAAGGAGCTAATGTGAAGTCAAGTACAAAACTATGTTCACTCTCAATCAATCTCACGCTAGTAATGACGTAGCTTGTGTCCTCTGTCCGCGTGATTTGGCCAATAGGCTCTACATATTATGTGGTTACGACCATAGTCCTCTGACCAGGTGGTCGCCGCCAAATGACATCATTATATTACAGTCACGACTTTAGCCCGTATGTTCTCCAATGACTTTGTCTTTTGAGTTGTGAACCATAAGGTATATTTGATATCATGGGTAGACTTAAACTTGTCAGATAAATACCACCTCAGTCTATGGGTTTGAACGAACTCATAGCCGACAAGGATCTTCTCCGACATCGACTACCTCCTCTGATTAAGTAAACTAGGGACCACGATAGCCTAGAATGATAGATACATGGGATCTTGATCAGGCATGTCATCATTCTCATCCATTCACTTCAAGTTAAGGATAATTTTCATAAATCTAAATTCTGAAACTCCGTATACTGCTACTATATATTTTGCATTTAACAATCTAACGACTAGCCTTAATCGAAAGTTCTCTCTCTGCATTGGGAGGGGTAATTAACTATAGGTGCTTGTGCCTATAGGAAACCTAGAACCAGATCTAAAGTCCTCACAAATTCAGGAAGAAATCTCTAGGTAGTGTCTTATCTACTATTTCATATACCTTCTGAAAATTTGACTGATATTTAAATCAAACTCTTAATTGAGGTGGTGAATTCGTTCCATAGAATTTGATGGATAATTGTGATTTGATGGTGGTGGTTGGGTGACAGATAATAGTTCAATTATGATGATCGGGTGAGGGCAATCCATGAGGGTGGTCGAATAGTAGCAATTTGATGGCGGTGGTTTGTGTGGAGGTGATAATTAGAAAATGATGGATGGGCAGTGACAATCCAATGATGGTTGGATGGTGATCGATAGTAATAAGATAATAATGATGGTGCTCAGAGATAACCGAAAGTTTTTTTTTCTTATGATTTAAAGGTTTGCTCGATCTAAGCTTATTTGGATTCGAATCATATCACTTTTGATGTCTATTAAGTTGAGATATTTAATTTAACTGTATGTTTGTTGAAATAAGAGTTTAAATAATTTTAATTTGATTATAAAAGTTCTAATCTAAAATACATCAAGATTCATGCTATCTCAAGAGTCTATTAAATAACATATTAGTAATAAATTTGCTTTTAGACCTTATCAATTGTGCTCATTCAATTTATCCTAAAGGATCAAACTTAAAGCTGAATTTTATATATTTTTTTATATTTGTGCCCTCTTTTATAGCTTCAAATAATTTAAATAGGATTTTATATATATATTTTGGATGAGAAGATGAGAGTCATATGTCTACAAAATAATGCTACCATAATCAATAATGTTCAATATATTTTAAAATTTTCTACATCTTTTGTATTTTTTGCATCCTATGCATTTAAATGTATGCACACTTTTAAAAGTATTGCTTTCGATGCTTCATATAAATGTATAATCTTCCATGCATCACAATGTACATTTTTAGACACTTAATTATACTCCAACAATGGGCGGAATCAACTTCTGCTCGCAAAAGGGGCAAATTTTTATGTTTGGGCAAGAGTAGAATGCAAAGCTAATTTGACTTTAAAATAACTACTTTGACTATCTCATATAAGATAATTTATAATATTCATGGAGTCAATTTCTATGTTTTTCTAACATCATCATCTTTTTTGGGACATTTGGATAAGTTAATCGTAAACTCACATGCACAATATATATTCAAGATTTAAATTCAATATATCTTGGTCGAAAGTCTAAGCTATTTGCTAGTAATTTAAAGTTATTTACACCATTCATTTATTCAATTTACAAAGACAACACAAGATAAGAAGTTTACTATCATTTAGTTTTGCTAATGTTGAGATTTCTTGTTCATGAAAGCTATACACCTTTTTAATATTTATTTTTCATGGATTTTGGAAGGCATCATTTTCATCTTGTTTCATTATAACTTATAATTGAATTTATCTTTGGTCATTTTCAAGCCTATGCAATATCCAATTTCTCTGTACAAAATTTTCGAGAAAATTTTGGCAGAATTTTTGCATTCCTATACATTGGATATGTCTAAAATATGAGTAATTATAACTTGAAATGCTCATCTCACCGTTTAGATAATAATACTTAGAGGCTAAATATGTGCATATATGTATGTGAAAATATAGCCTAAAATCTACCTCTCTCTCTCTCTCTCTCTCTCTCTCTCTCTCTCTCTCTCTCTCTTTATATATATATATATATATATGTATATATATATATATATATATATATATATATATATATATATATATATATATGTATATATATATATATATATGTATATATATATATATATATATATATATATATATATATAACTTCATCAAATTGATTAGAATGGATTAAATGCCTAGTACTCAAAGTGTGCTCCTCATTCTCTACTTGTTGCCATAAAATATTCAAGGGTTTAGCATGCAAAACAAAAGGAGAGGAAGGGAGATGGAGAATGACAAATATAAAATATGAAATAGAAGATTGGAATGCAATTAAGTTAAGTTGACATGGAGTTAGTTTAAACTTTACTAACTAAATAAATGACTCATGAGTCAAGCTCAATAAGTTTCTAGTTGAGCTTAACTTAGGCCAAGCTTTACTTAAAGGCTTGTGAGAAAATACATATAAAAATATTAGAATAAAATATATTATAATTTAAGAATTTAAGTTTAAATTTATTTAAAATATTTAAAAATTATGTCTCATATTCTTATTTTAAAAATTTATTATTATTATTTTCTTTAGTTTATCATTATTTTAAAAATATCATTTCAACAATTAATTCAATTAAAATTATTTTCTTTTATTCATAATAACTACTAAAATTATTTTAAAACTCGAGCTTGAACTTTATTTATTTATTAAACACAAGCTAAGTATTCAAACTCATTTACACCCTAACCCTTGAAGGAAGATGAGTTTTTCTTATGTAGAAAAAAAGTTATATTTTATTATAAAATTTTTTTTATTAATAAAGCATTAAGCTTCCCTAATTTAGTTTTATGCTCGTACAAAATGTAACTTAGGATTTAAACAAGTAAAGCCAAGCTCAAGCCACCACTAGCTTGAACTTGATTAATTATTCTTAGAATTTTATTTGACAAATTTAAGTCAACTCACAATCCAGCTTATTTATTATGAAATAAATAAAATAATTTTATTCAAGAAATTATTATAATAAAAAATAAAAAGAATAAAATGTTAAAAAAAGTAATAAAATTTATTAAAAAAGATATAATTTTTTATTATTTTAGTAATTTTACATCTAAATTATTGAATTATAATATATTTAAAGCATATTTTATATTAACAATTTTTAGAGATATATAAATTAATTTGACTTATTTACATTCTTAAATCTAACCGTTCCATTAAATGCAGTCCCTTTTTCCTTTAAGTGGGGCCAATTGCCCTGAGGTAATTATGTTTTTACTTTTTTTATATACATGACTAAATCTCAAAAAAAAAAAATGCACATAAAGTTCTGAAGAGTTTCAAATGCTTTTCTTTCTCTAAACAATCAGGAAGGTAGTTTTATTTGCATTTTAAAATTTGCAAAATTATGAAATATATAGTTCGAATGTGAATTTTTGGTTTAATTATATTTTCAATTCATCCGCTAAAATTCGAATTGTATAGCTTTAAAAAAAATATAGTTTTGACTGTTTGTTCTAATATAATTTTGCTGTTTTAATATATAATTAGAAGTAGTCTGAAATGTTCTGGGTCCTTGGAACTTATCTGGCCCATATCCCGGCCCACTGGCCATACTAGAAAACTTCAATTATACCTACTTTGGATCCGTTTCGAAATACTTTTCTTTTTTATTTTTTTTATTTTATTTTTTGTATTTTAGTTTAAAATAAAATATATTTTAAAAATATATATACTTATTTTTATATAATGATAATGATAATTCATCAACAGTGGTGGCAAGCGATAATTATAATTAGCAATGATGAGGAGCAACTAATGATAAATTGATATAATTATTTGAAAAATATTCAAAATATTTAAAAATTATTTTAAATAAGTTCAAACATAAAAAAGAATTGTACTTATGACCTATTTGAGAAAAATTTTATTATTATTATTATTATATATAAATAAAAAATTTTTAGACGTGTCATTTATTTTTATCAAAAATTTATCAGCCTTTAGGCCAAGTTTGATTCAACTTTAGCTCAAATTAGATTCAATTTTTTGTGGTGTACAAATTTGATTTATTTAATTTAATAAATTTTTAAAAAAGATAAAAGATTCTATCCAATATAATGCTGCCAACTCAAAGCACAAAAGCACTCTTCCAAACTATGAATATTCCTCTCATAATAATTATAAGCATATGTTAAAAAAAAAAACTTCACATTATTATTTAAGCAGTATCATATTTGATACCTAACTGATGTGCATTGAATAGTCATAAATAAATAGAATTTTGTTTATGAGCTTTAAATAATATTATTTATTTTAAAAAATAATTTGAGCTTTTTAGTTAATTTTTTCAAGAGCTACTTAATAAAGCTTCTGATAGAGCTTGATCAGGAGCTTAAAATTATATTATTCATCATCACAAATAAATCGAAGATTTAAGTTGATTAAGTCTCATTACTAAAGGCACTTTTAATTTAATCATTATATTGAGGAAGCTAACAAAAATTGCTACAGTACAACATTATAAAAGAATATTAACATATAAATTATGTTATTTGTTATAAATATACAAAAAATTATCTCATTAAATTGATATAATCATATTCGATGTACTTTAATTGATATCTTCTTCCATAAAACAGCATACACATTAAAATTTCCCTTTATAATATCCTTTATCTTATATTTCCATTTTAAAGGATATATATGAATGAGACATAAATGAGGTTGTGTGGCTTAGGGTGTAGTGACAACAAAAGTATAAGATAAGTTGTGGGCCTTATGATTTGACAGCAGAATTTGCATCAATGAACTGCCAACTCTCCCAAATTATCTCTCTTTTAGGATTTAAAGATTAGGGCTTATACATATACAATCACTTAATTCTTATATATTTATAAATCAACCACTTTCAATTCTCTCATGCATTTTTCTTTTGCTCCTGCAAAAGTCGAACCCATATTTTTCAATTTTGTCAAATTTTTAACGATTCGATTGTGATATACGTTGATACATCCTCAGAAAATTAATCATCAGCGAATCTGGCGTTTTCAATGTTTTGATCTAATCATTTCAAAAGAATAGGATACCGATGAGACGACATGAACATCAGCGTTGTCAGAAATCGACTCGGATCAATCGGGCGAAAATGGATCCCATCATAGTCATGGCGAACCGATGTCGGCGGCGTCAAGGCGAATCCAACGAATCCAAATCACCCAATTCGACATCATTAAGGCACCCATATCATCAAAATACAGTCGGATCGGGATCAGGGTCCGATAGTGGTTGGAGTTTTCCAAATTTACAACCACTCAAAATCTATAAATAGAACTCATTCTCACCTTAGGGGACCGGAATCGATTTGAAGACCAGAGAAACGAGCCGACCGACGATGATCTATCACCAGAGTCACCCACCAAGTGGTGCAAGATCGAGTCATGGGAGATCCTGGGGGTAGAAAAGAGGTTGCTCCTTTCTCTCCCGAAGATCAAGAGGTTGCTCCCAAAGATCGATTCCTGCGCTTTGGGAAACTTCCTTGGAGTTGAGATATTGTATTTTCTACACTCGGAATATTGTTTCACTGTAAACACCTTCTTCTCCATAACGAAGCGGGGCGCGTATCTTTAAACACATATAAAGTTCTGGTCAAGGCCCGTGATTTTTTTCCTTAGCGGGTTTTACGTATAACCCCGTGTTCATATCCATGTGTGTTGGATAATTTTGGGCTGTAAGATCTCATCTAGGAATAAAATTCTCTAGCACGCAACATATGTAAATACATTAATTCGAAAGTTCAGAAATAAAATAAAATTATGATTAAATTATAAATACATATGAATTGAATAATTGAGTTTTTAAAAAAAAAAAATCCTTTTCATTTAATATAATAATTTCCTCGAATTTAAAATTCTATTAAGATTTACATTTGATTGTTTTTTATATAGATTTGCTTTACATTAGTTTTTGATAAAATAGTTGTTTTATGCTAGATATAGGTTAGTAAATTTTATTATGAATTGATAAATAAGTGCATAAGTAAAAAAAAGAGCCATCTATAACTAGAAGTAAACAAGCTAAATCAATCTCAAGTTAACCAAAATCTAGAACACGATTAAATTAACAAATTTGAGCTTGATTTCTATGCGTTCAAATCATCTCATAAAAGACTTATTTATAATGAAAGAAGAAAGATGTTTCTAATTTAAATAGTCATTATAATTAAATGATAAAAAAATGAGGAATTAAGAGGAGAAATAACAAGAAGTTTGTTGAGATAAGAAAGAGTTATAATTGTTAAATATTTTTAATAAATTTGCACTCAACTCTCTAATTCAAACATATTTTAAATATATTTATGTTAGTATTTTTAAATAAGTCAACTTATCAACTAATGAGGCAATTGGGGATGACTTAAGCTTTTATGACTAATTAATCAAATTTGACTCACGAGACAATAATAAAGTTGAGCTTGAGTCAACTAACTAGTCAACTTGACTCGATTGCAAATATAACTGTAATGTAAATCAGTTGTACTGAAAGTCTTGAATGAGATAATTATAGTACAAATGAGGTTATATTGTAGTTCAGGAAAGAGATGATTATGATGTTATAAGATTTTTTTAAAAAAAGAGGTCTATAGAAGTTATAAAGGCTCTCAAAAGTCAAAATCTTTAGGGAAGAATTATATGGTACATCTAAGCTTTGATCATTCTCTTTAATGAATTAATCTCAAGCATTATATAAAAAATTAATTTTGTGTTGGTCTAAATAAACTATCATATCATCAATAAATAGGATTATTTAAAAATCATCTCAAGAGTCCCTAAACTTGTGTTTTATGTTTAATATTTTTATTTTATTTTATATTTAGATTCAAGAGTATACATATTTGGTGATGATGTTTATTTTTAAAAACATTTAAAATATTTAAAAGTCAATTTGTGTATTTTTAAAAATAACAAATAGAAACACTTAAAAAATACACTAAACAAATATAATTTAAGAAATATATATAAAAATAAAATTAACCTCAAACAGACCCTTAGATTTTAGAATTATTTGTCTATTCGATTGCTGATTACGGTAATGGTGGACTCAAATGCACTTATTCTAGCTATACTTGCATTTTTGAAGGCAGCAAATGTTGACGTAAAGAGGGTTTTATATAATTAGATGATTTGCATGGGTTTTCTTGCTAACCCTAAATGAAGTCAACTGTATCATTGTGGCTAAATGCCATATGTGACTCCTTAGATTGTGGAGAGAGCTCAATCAACTTTTGTGCTATGGGTTGAGTTGGAGGCAAGAGAGGCTCTTTATTTATTTATTTATTTTTTGTTTGTTTGTTTAAGTATTAAATAGCATTATTTTATTGATAAAAAGTATCATAACTGCTTACCATTAATCTATATAATATTCAGAACCGTAAGATAAATCATAAATAATAGAAACATAAAAAAATAAAGACAATAATGCATTCCTCATAATAACTTGATAGCATCTCCAGAGTCATAAGGTGATGCTCATCACCAACAAATCAAATTACTACACAACTAAAAATAGAAAAAAGGATATATATATATATATATATATATATATATATATATATATATATATATATATATATATATATATATATATATATATATATATATTTCATCCGCATAAAGGATCGAAAATTACTTCAAAGCACTTCTCAGTTCATCATCAGAGATCAGCTCCTGCTGGCGGCATTCATGGCTACAGAAAGCCATTTCGCTTCTGCAATGTAGCAGAAAAATTATATATTAAGAAGATACCTTCTACATTACGGGTAGATGACAATGTTGTAATTTTGAGTTATAATGATACTTATTTCAAAAATGTAATTAAAAATTATTATTGTCACATTTTAGCTCAAGAATTTGGAAGTCCGAAGCAATTGTTAGTTAAGTTGAATCAATTATAACATAAATAAATTGATTTTAAAAATAATCTCTTCATAAAAAGAAGATAATGCTGTCCTGTTGTAATTATAAATCTCAGGGCCTAGACCTAATCCTTGGGTGCAATTAAATTTTAGAATTAATTTAAATTTTGTAAATTATTAGAGTAGAGAGAATTTTTACTTTTATTATCTATATTAATTAAAAATGAAATGTTTTAATAAAATTAGAAAATGTGTAATTTATAAATATGTTAAAGAATCTAATTTAAAATTCACCGTTCACATTATATTAAATATTTAAATAATTAAAAAAGAATAATTACAAAATTAATTGTGTTTAAAAATAATTAAAAGAAATCGCAATAATATAAAGTGTATATGATATATAAACTAAATTATATCTTGAAAAATTAGATAGAATAGATTTCGCGATCTTCTCATGATAGTATTTAAACCAAAATGTTTCTTCCGTTAAAAGCATAATATGTTTTGAAATTTTGGAGAAAATTCTATTTTAAAATGGTCTCTTATTATTCGTGAATTTTAAAATTTTCAAATGCAAAGATTTGCCCCTAATAATTAATTATGCTCTAATATATAACTTATTTTATGTTATATTGTAATGCATATATCAATATATATTTTAAAAAATAATGAAATTTGGAGATAGATGAGATTAGATCATCTGTTCATGATAACATTTAAATTAATTTTTTTTTCTTCCATTAAATGAATAAAATATTTTAAAATCTCAAAGAGGATTCCATTTCAAAATGAAGCTATTCAATTGTTTTAAAATTTTGTAAATGAGAACTCTTTTATTATGACTAACATAAGATATTAAAAAATAATTTTTATATTTTTTTAGTAATATAAAAAAGAAATTTCTATTTATCTTCAATTTTCGATCATTTAAGTAGATTTTAATAATAAAATAATACATAATAGGTAAGACTATAGTAGATCTTAGATACCTCTCTCTCTCTCTCTCTCTCTCTTTATATATATATATATATATATATATATATATATATATATATATATATATATATATATATATATATATGTGTGTGTTTTTTTATTAAAGAAATAAAATAATGAAATAAAACTAGTAGGGCTTGATTTTAGAATATAATTCTCATTATTTATGAATTAAAAAAATTTCAATGAAAATTCCACTTATAGTATATAAATAATAATAAATTGAGAGAATGAGATCAGAAGAGTATTAATGGATGCGCAATTGAGAAAAAGGTATAATCAATGCGTATATCTAATCGTGCCTTGAAATAAAAAGTGACTCAAAAAGTTCTTACAGGAATGGCAGAGCATATAAAAATTATTTTAAGCTCTTTTTAATTTAAGAGTTATGAAAAACAAATTTACTTGAAATGCATAGTAAATTTACTGTAATTAAGGATAAATTCCCAGTCTTTTTACTGTCCTCTCAAATGGCTTGAGCATTGTTCGGCTAACGAGCATTAATGTAGACTAAAAGTTCTCTTTTTTTTTTATCCCACTACATATATTTTCTGATTTTTTTCTGTTTTAAAACAGAACTGGTAAAATCATGAGTAGCTCCTGGTTAAATTACAGGGACAACTTGATATCCATAGAGACTAAGGTAGTAAGTGAAGAATGAAAAGAATAATTTGGAAGTTAATGGAAAAGTATGACGAGATTTAGGCTTCGTTTGGGAGGATTTTTTTAATACGTTTTGAGTTTGAAAACGTAAATTTTTAATTTTGATACTCGTTTGATAATGTATTTTTTGAAACTGTGTTTTAACTCCATATCACTGAAATCTCCATTTTAGCTCATTTTTAAAAAGTAAAAGATAAATAATTTTTCAAGAAATATTTTTAAATCAGTCTTTCAGAAATTCAAAAAACTTAGCCAAATGAAGTCTTAGATTATAGTTCAGATCCATAGTTTCTAAACAAAAAAATAAGAGATTTTTAACTCACCTGTACATGAAAATGTCTTTGCTCACAAGAGGCTTCTTGCAAGCATGGCAAAAGCTTAAGAAATCTGCAGAGGGGTAATCTGAGCTCTTGTCTGAGAGTACTCTGTTCTCCTTTTTCTCCGTAGCAAAGCCATTATCACAGTTCTCCATAATACAGTTATCAAAGATGTGAGTTTTCTTTGGATTCGGCCCATGAGAGATCACACAGGTGTATTCCTCCAAAAGCTCCATTTCCCTCGTGAAAAAACCCGGAGAAGGTGGTAGACTTTCGCCACTCGAATCAGGAGGAGAGAGCAGAACAAGCTGTGAATCCTTGTTCCTGATGCCAAATTCTATAGGCGAGTAAGGAGATTCAGCCGACCCAGTTGAAGAACTGGAACTGGATTCTACTTGAGGGATTTGAATCTTAAGTTGTGGTTCGAATACTATCATTTTACTGATCTGTCAGACTTGCAAGTTGTAAGACCATCAATTAAGCCAAGGCCCACGCCACTCGAGTCGTTATTGGTCCAATGGGGCTTTTTATCGTTTTCTCAGGGAAGAAAGGATGCTTTATTATAGAGAAGGGCATGATCTCAAGAATTGAGGTTGGGCTCCAAGTAACCTCAGAAGACGAGCTCCGGAAGAGCTTTGAAGCAGCAAGAATAGTGGGTTTTGGGTTATTAGACATCACGATATGGCCTCCTCAAGCTCTTGCAATTATAAGGATATAAGAGCCGCTGCAAACAGGAAGAGAAAAAGAGAACAAGGTAAGTTCATTAGGACAAATCGAAAAAAATAATAATAATAAAAAATTTAACGTACGAAGCTGCTCTCATAAGCTCACTTCATCACTGTTCTTCCAAAAAAGATAATCAAAAAGCAATTTAAGTTTTATGTCCAATAGGAGAAATTCAGAACTGGCTAAGAAAAAAGAGAGCTTAAGATGGTTTGACTTTCCTCTCTCATAAGCTCACAGTTCTTTGTTAATGTCCCCATATCCCTCCTTCAGTTATACGAAAAAAATTATATATATTTTTATGAGCACATCGGGGACGTTTTCTGAATTATTTCAAGGTAGTCGCAGTGAGATACACCAGCTAGCTACAGTCACCCTTTTTCTGTCATCCTGTAAGTTCCATTCTCTGTTAACCTTCTTCCTCTTCAACTTCTTCAATCAGTTCATTTAATGAGGCAAAAAACCGCGAAAAGTAAAATCCAGTAAAACACTGTGAATCACTTTAGACAAATGAAATCTAAATGCCACAAGTAACGCGATTTTACGACCACAAACGCTCGGCTGCCATAAGATCAGCTTAGAGAATTCTCTCTGTTTTCCCAAATAATTAAGAAAAGAATAATATCTTCCCAAAACTAGAAGAAACCCTAGAAAAAAACTGAAATCAAGTCGGAAACATGAATGCCCAAATCGTTAATAGTGCATCTGCAAACAAAAATGTTCCCAAAATCGAACTTTTCGTCTTACTGCTCTGTTTTCTCGAAGAACATGAAATGGTAAAAAGCTTTCTTCTTCCACTAAATCACAGAAAGGGCTGCAAAGTTAGAAGGAGATGGTGCAGGCCAGAAGCAGGGAGTGATATTTAAAGGAGGAGTCCTTGTGTTTCGTCATTTCTTTAGAGAGAGAAAAGGAGGACTGAGTCGTTCGTTTCGTCCAAAACCGCCAGTCTCTGATTCTGGAGGAAAATAAGAGAGTGCGGTTTTACAACAGCGAAGATGGTATAGTGGAGGGCTGGAGCTGCTTCATCCGGTTAGCTATTTTTGGATAAATTCATTAAAATTATATATATTTATAAATACAATATTTATTTAAAAATAAAAAATTTATTTAATGTTATTGTGATCAAAGATAATATTTTTAATGGCTGAAAAGTTGAGTTGTGTGAGGTCTTATTTTAATTTTTCAATCAAAATTATTCAAATAACATTAGATATTTTTAATCAAGATCATTTTCTCATTAGCCCAATTGTTTTTGAAATAATTACATAAATTAACTACTAATTGCTGATTAAATTATAACTTATTCCCTTGTTATTATATTTGAGAATTTGAATAATTATAATAATTAAGTTAAAATTTAGTAATTAATGCCTATTTTAAACTGAGTTTTTTAATTGATGAGAAAAGTAATAGTTCGGCTCAGCAAAAGACCGGCGAGATTCGTCTCGGTAACCGAGCACCGTAACTTCACGGACTTTTCTGCATAGTGTACAGTCTTATGGCCCACCAACTATCATTCAATTAAGAAAAAAAAAATTATATGAATATATTCTCTTGTTGAATTAGTTTTACTATATATTTTTAAAATTTTATAAATAGAATATTATTTCTCAGCGTGAATAAATTATTTGAAAACACAATTAAATAATTAGATAAATAATTTAATGATTTCACGCAACTAAACTATTAAAAAAAGTACTGTACAAAATTAAATAAAATTGCTGCATAAAATTCTAATTTTCTTGAAATCAATATTCCTACAAGCCCTTTTTCACATAATATTTGTTATTCTAAATTGCTCTACGAGAGATAGATATTTTAATTCTAAGGTTATAGTCAATCATCACAATCATTTATTGACTCGATTTTTGGTTCTTAAGTATTTTCTAAATTTATTGTGATTAATTTGACTATCATAATAATTATGCATTAATAGAGAGCATTTTGCGTGTCAAAATAAAAATTGAAATGATTTTGGAGATCATTTCAAAAGTTCAATATTATACTATTTGTGCTCTTTGATAGATATATTTTTAATCATAATTTTTTATCTTTGACTTTTAGGCATTTTTTTAAACCTCGTGATTATTGTTTATATGTTTAAAAATATTTTAACTAAAAATTAATTTTAAATCATATTTTACCGAAAAAAAAGTTATGATTAAAACTTTTTCCTCATATAAAAACGTATAATCATATTTTTCTGAAGTTATTCAAAAATGTCTTATACCTGTGTTTCTTGCGTGAATTCTAATAATTATTATCACTCTCTAACAATATGTTATTATTGCTTAAGTATAAAGTAATGTTCATAAAGTAATATGAACTTGTGGACTTTAAAAATTCGTCATCAATCTCTCGATAATATTGAATTTAAAAAGAGTGATTTAAGAGAAGGTCGGTGTAATTTTCAGAAGGCAGATAAGATAGTAGATAAGACACTACCCAGAGATTTCACCCTCGTTTTGCAAAGACTTTATATCTCGTTACAGGTTTCTTATAGGCGCGAGCCCTTATAGTTAATTACCCCTCTCAATAAGTGAAAGAGAACTTTCTATTAAGGCTAGTCGTTAGATCGCTTAATGCGTAGCGTATAATAGCAGTATATGGAGTTTGAGAATTTAGATTATCAAATTCATCATTTAAGCTTAAACCGGATGGTTGGGGGAATGATGACATGATCGATCTAGATCTTTACGTCATCCGGTGTAGCGGTCCAATCTACTTAGAGGAGATGGTCATGACACTGAGAAGAATCATCATTGACATGGGTTATGTCGTCCAAGAAATCCTTGTAGACCTGGGGTGGTATTTATCTGAGGAGACAGACTTAAGTCTACTTTAGGTGACAGATGGTTATTTGCCCTATCAAGAATGATTCACAACTCAAAGGGCAGAGCTATTGGGGAGCATACAGGTTACGGTAGTGATCATAATATAATAGAGTATGAGTGGCCAAACCAGTCAGAACTACATCCCTTGTATATTGGCCAATGCGGTCGGAGGAGACCAGCCACTACTAAGTGAGATTGATTGAGAGTGAACTTAGTATAACACTTGATTTGACATTGGCTCCTTTGTGAGCTAGAGTTTGCTTAATTTGTCACCCCCAACAAACAGTTGCAGAAGGTGGATAGATGGAATTTGATTTAAGTTTTCAATGATAGAATTTCATTTAAGCAGTTTCAAATTGCTACTTAATTTGATTCAAAAAATTGATTAATTTGAATATGTTTAAGAGCTTTAGATCCTGTCACTCTATTTAGGCTGTAGAGGATTAGATCTACTTATGCGATAGAATCTCTCAAATATTTTCTTGATTCAAAACTCTTATTATTGGTTTTAAGTTTTGTTAACGGACTCGATCAAGACTACGAAGTAACCCACAGCATTCTCGGCACTTGAATTTAAGCATTGATTTAATGTGTAGCCCATGCGGGTGATTAGAAATTTAGGTAATTTTATTTTTGAATTATGAGATTGATTTTGTATTTTCATTTAATTCCAATTTAGCATGCGCAGCCTTTTCAGATATTAAAATTTGCACTTGAAATCTCTATGTTTGAGCACATGCAGGTGTATATAGCTTAGCTAATTTTATCTAATTAATAAAATCATTGATTTTAAAAATCATAATTAGAATAAAATTTCTTAATTTTTGATTGAAGGTAGCCCTATGATTTTTATAGATTTTGATTTAGTATCGTCTTCTGTATACTTTTACGAAAAATTGCATATCCGATGGCGATGAAGGCATTTTGATCTAGACTATAGTTTAAAATATTACTTGCACTTAGTTTACTTGTTGAGTTTTTGTAATTCTCCAAACTTGATTATGTTCAATTTACATCACTTTTGATCAATTATGTCAATTTCATTGTTTATTGTTTTAGCCTACTCACGCTTATTAGCTAACATAGTAATCACCTTCATATTCATAGAAGAGTTATTAAGCCCAATTTGGATTCATCCTTGATATGACCCTGAAAATTCCTCTAGTCGAAGCACGAATCTTGTGGCAAAGAAAGCAAAATTGTCAGTCGGTCGAGATCAAGCACTTAAAATATCATTAGAAATTTTGAGACATCAGTTAAATTCTTAAAAAGCTCTCAAATATAGTGTTTATAGTCAAATCGAGCATCTCGGCGGTTCCAACAAGCCAAAGATCTTACAATTACTTCATTTGAGCATCCAAATACACAAAATACATCATATGATCAAGGGAATCATCATGAGCCGTCCAGATGGAGTGGAGTGATTTTTTGCATGTATTCTACAGAGGCCTCCTCCTTCAATCTATAAATAGCTCCCATTCCTCATGAGGGGGGCTATGAGAGAGAGGAGAGCTCTAAAGATCCTCAGCACAATCGTGCCCTCACGGCGTCAAGCGCTGTCGGCCGCTAGTTCATCATCGTCGTCAATCTCTGTTGGTCTCATCATGATGAATTCTACCGTGATTGTTGCATTTCTAGATTGTTCCGCATTTACCGATTGTTCCTGCATTTATACCCATAATTGTTCCCGCATTTCCACCAGATGATTGCTCCGCTTCACCATCTTCTCTACTACAAAACTGATCGTTGTCATAGTTGTTGTTCCTTTCTCATATACTTAATCCGGTATTGGAAGATCTTGTACTGAAGCGATATATAGGAACTTTTCTTACTGCCACTAATTTCTCTCTTTTCGAGGTTTTCACGTAAAATTCGGAATTTTATTGTTCACTCTTTAAATACATGTGTGTGTAATTTCTGTGAAGCTAACTTTTACTCTAGAATGATTTTCTAAGACAATTTGGCTGCCGTGGGATATTCCCATTATTTTATCTTGTATGGCGACCAAGTTTTCCAACAAGATCAAAACTACCATCGAGGTGGAGCATTTCAAGCTTTTAAGGGCAGCGAAGAATGAAGATTCATCAAACTTAGTTCCTTGATTCTCAAAAGCAATTGACTCTTAATCTCAAAAGATCACCCATGTTAAGCATCAATCGATTACCATCCCAAGAAACAAGTCAAAGTTGGAGGATATTTCAACATTGAAAGAGATGTAGCTTTGTAAATTATATTTTTCACTTTCTCATGGAAAAAGACCAGGTTAAGGAGCAACTTTGGTACAATCAAACGGATGTTTTAATTGACCTCTTCCATACAGTTGCGTCATAGCAAAGACTCGACAAACAACTTAGGATAGGTCAAAGGTCCTTGGTGGACTTCCCGACCTCTTCCATACAGTCAGCGTCATGGGTAACACCACGACAACAATAGGATAGGTCAAAATCCTCGGCGATTCTCGACTCTTCCATAGGTTACGCGTCATGGGTAACACTCGACAAACAACCTGGATAGGTCAAAAGGTCCTTGGTGGACTTCCTGACCTCTTCCATACGAGTTAACGTCCATTATGTTAACATCATTGAGCAAACACTCGACAAACAATCAGGATAGGTCAAAAGGTCGGTGGATTTCCACAACCTCTTCCATCTGAGTTGCGTCATGGGTGTAACATCTCGGATAGGTCAAAATCCTCGGCCGGATTCGATTCGACCCTCTTCCGATTAAAGTCGTGGGTAACACTCGACAAACAACCTGGATTCAAAATCTCGGCGATGATTCAACCTCTTCCACACAGGTTAACGTCATTGGGTGACACTCTAACAAACAACCTCGGATGGGTCAAAATCCTCAGGGGATTCAATTCAACCTCTTCCACACAGTTAACGCGTCATTGGTAACACTCGACAAACAATCTCCGGATGGGTCAAAATACTCGGGATTCAATTCAACCTCTTCCGCGTCATCGTGTTAACTTGAGCAAACACTCACAACAACCTCGGATAGGTCAAAATCCTCGTGGTCGGTCACAGCCCGATCATCGGCGCAATCTTAGCTGTCACCGCATCATCGTCGGTCATCCACTCGCGATCATGTGCCATTCGTGCGCTGCCGGTTCACCAGATGCCTCACCTTATGGCCGGTCTTTCCCCGCCACGTCGCCGATCACCCCGCAGGATCACCGGTAATTTTGCGACGCGTCCGGTCATCCCAGCATTCTGGGCTAATTACCGCTGCGTCATTCGCCGTAGTTATCGGCCAGCAACCCGTCGGTATCAACCGGCTGTGGCCATCACCGCTATTCTATCGCCGGTCGCGTAGACCATCCGACAATTTTCGGTCACCCGCCGTCGCCGGTCATCCGCGACTACGGTATTGCCATGCGTCGCCACCATCGCCCGCCCGCTGCCAGCAACCCCGTCGTAGCCAACGGCATAGATCGCGCCGCTATCGGTCCTTCTGGGCCATCGTCGATAATCTTCTGATGCCGGTGGTCGTCTCCAGTTATGATTGCCGTTACACCCGTCGGTAGCCTGCCAATCGCCGATTATATCAGGTCCTTGTACCATCCGTGATCTCAGTGGTCACCACCATGTCCCTGGTTATCCCGCCACCATGTCGCAGGTCACGCATGGCCGCCACGTCATTCGGACCCGTCTCGGTTATCGTCTCTTGATCGCTCAAACCCGGGGGTCGGCGAGGTTAGTTGAGACCTCTTTCGAGGAAGAGCCTTGTCATTATGAACTACGGTCTTGATAAACGTCCGGTCCGGTCTTAACACCTCTTTCAAAAGCGGAGCACTTGCCATATATGAACTACGGGTCTTGATCACCTCCAATCCCGGTCGGTTCGAGGTTAGTTAACACCTCTTTCAAGGGAAAAGCGGAGCTGCCATATGACTACGGGTCACTTGCCTTGAACGGTCGGTCAGCGAGGTCATTTAACACCTCTTTCAAGGGAGCTGCCATATGAACTACGTCTTGATCACCTCCAATCCGGTCGGGTCAGGCAGGTTTGGTTAACACCTTTCGAGGAAAAGCGGAGCACTGGTATGACTACGGTGATCGACTCCGGTCGGTCACGAGGTCGTTAACACCTCTTTCAAGGAAAGCGGGGCCTTGCCGTGAACTACGGGTCTTGATCCGATCCGTCCGCGAGGTTAGTTAACACCTCTTTTGAGGAAAAATAGCCTGTATGAACGGGTCTTGATCACCTCCGAATGACCTTCTCTCAGAAGAAGGTGTCTTCTCCCGCCTGAGATTTTATAGACCCCTATGGACAAAAGGTAAAAAAGCAAAGAAAATCATCCAAAAGCTGCACAAAACCGCAAAACCGCTCAAACCATCAAAAGCGAGCAAAAGCGGATCAAAGCGGACAAAACTCTCTTGGGCCCGCCACGGCCCGGCGCACCGCGCGGTGCTGTCGCCCGCTCCAGCTCGGCTTTTCGCCGTTCATCGCTCTCTTGACATTCCGTGACGGTCGTGCGACCGGTCAGCCGCGACCACACCCACTCCATTAGGCCGCGACGGCCAGCGTTCAGCGCCGACCATCCGCCGACCGTAGCGACCCACATGGTTTTGCCGGCGCTATAACCCGTGCCATGGGCAGGCCGCAGCGCCCGCATGCGATGACTCTGAGTCATGCGCCAGTAGAGACCGGGATGGGTCAGTAACCTGAAATTTCGCTCGCATACACACATATTTGTGGTGCGTGCATCTACTTAGTCATAATCTTGTCGAAGATCTGTTCTCAAAATGTGTGGTTAATGGACTGCTCGTTGAAGAATTTGCTTTGAAGTACTTGACACATATTTTTTGATGATTGAGATAATATCATCAAAAATAGAACCGATATGACACGAAAATTCTCCTCTAGTCGAAACGAATCTTGATGTCATCAATTGGCGGTAGATTGACACTTAAAATATCATTGGAAACTTTGAGACATCGTTAAATTTCTAAAATGCTCTCAAATATAGAGTGTTTATAGTCAAATCGAGAGTCTCGATGAGTAGTTCCAAGCCAAAGATCTTACAATTGACTTTATTTGAGCATTCAAATACACAAAATACATCATATGATCATCATCATGAGTCATCCAGATGGAGTGGAGTGGTTGGATTTTGCATGTATTCGAGAGACTCCTCCAACCTATAAATAGCCCTTCATTTCTCATATGAGGGGGAAAAGAGGAGAGGAGAGAGCTCTAAAGATCCTCCAAGCACAATCGTCACTCGGTCATCACCGCCGACGCCGCGTATGGCCGCCGTGCCGCCATTCATCCTTGCCTCGTCAATCTGTTGGTCTCCATGATGACTTCTACCGATGATTGTTCCATTTAACACTGATTGTTCCTGCGTTTACGAGTTGTTGTTCATTTCTATAATTGTTTTGCATTTCCACGGTGATTACTCGCTTCATCTTCTTCTCTATTTATTTACAACGATGTCGTTGTCACATATTTGTTTTCTTTCTCATACAATTACGTAATCCTCGGGAAGATCTTGTACTCAAACATATATAGTGGAAGCTTTTTCTTGGGCTGGGATTTTTCAATAAAATTACGGAGTTTTATTGTTCACTCTTTAAATACGTGTGTGTCAATTTCTCATAAGTACTTTTAGTCTACATGAGTGGTTTTCTAGCATAATAACTCCTTAACCATATCAAAATTTATAGATTTTAAGTTTATTGTCAATTTGTTATGAGTTTAGTATTAGTCTCCCCAAATTCTAATTAAAGCTTATTTAATTTTGAAGAATTTACAAGAAAAGAGAACTCACTCATTATTTCACTAAATCTCTTTAAATAAAGCTACGAGAAAGCGCGTGCTTGAGTTTAGAGTACTCAAGAAAGTGGGGGAAGGATTTTAATTCGCACTTCGGGAAGATTTTCAACTTGCTTAAATAGATTTTGTAAATATTTTTCCTCTCTTATTCTTTTTTTTTACTTTTGTGTTTATTATATGTCATTTTACTTTCCTTTTTTTTTTATTTGATGCTTTTAGTTTAGATTTAGCTGTAGGTTTCCTTACATAGCGTTCTTGAGTCAGTTCATTTTACTCTCTCATTTTTCGTAAGTCAAAATATTTGACTCAATTTTGGCAGCCTCCCAACATCATCCCCGTGTAGGGGGGCTGGATCGGGAGAGTTTTAGATTTCTCGATGCTTGCATGGTAGTCATTGAATGGAATTTTTTTCGTCTAATCATGATCAGATTGAAGAAAAAATGAATATATATAATCATTCTGACAAAATTTTGGCGGTATTCTAGGAGCTCAATAGATGTTATGCTGTATACACTTTTGCCTGCAACACTGCGCGACCCTTTTCATCTCGTCGCATTGAACAGAAACACAAAGCATCTATATATATCATTCACATCTACATTATTCATTTTTTACACGCTACAAAGATAGAGATGGGGTTGGATATCTTGGGAACGAATAGAAGAACCGCTCTTGGCGGCGCCTAGGTTATGAAGAGAAAAATGAATGTAATCTGAGGAGTCGACCAAAACAAGTGGATTTTCGATCTTGATGAAAAATGAAAGAAAAACAATGGTGGATTTTCAGTTTTGATGAAAAATGAGAGAAAAATAAGGGTGAAATTTCAGTTTTGATGAAAAATGAGGAAAAAATAATGGTGGATTTTTGATTTTGATGAAAAATGATGGAAAAATAAGGGTAGATTTTCGGTTTTGATGAAAAATGAGGGAAAAATAAGGGTGGATTTTCAGGAAATGGAAGAAAGGAAGAAAGAAAAGAAAAGAAGAAAGGAGGGGTTTATCTTACTCTTTTTCGGTTTGGAGGAGGAGAGGGATTTTAGGATGAGGGGAAATCTGAAAGGGAGCCTCTTGCCATTCAGTTTCGAAGAGGAAGAGGGAAGTCCTTGCGTGGGAATGGTTGGAGGAACCATCCCCGCGCTTGGAGGAGGAGGCGTGCGGCTCGTCCGTGCGTGAGGGGAGAGTATCAAGCGGATCACTTGTGCGAAGAGGAGTGCTCAGTTCCTATGTGCGCAGAAAAGGGGTCGAACCGAACTTCAGTTTGCTGCATGAGGTAGGACACCGCGCGAGGGAGGGGTGCGGATGGTCAGGCCAGCTTGGGTTAGGCAAGGCTCAGTTTATTAGAGTGAAATTAGGGTATTAGGATTTTATTAGAGATTTTAAACTAATTTTTAAATGGATAAAATAACTTTAATGTGAATTTTACGCCGATAAAATCACATGGTCAATATACATATCAATATAAGGTTATTCCATTATTACGACGATGGCCGATCCGTTTCGCGTCGGTTTTTTGTCGGCGTCAATTGAGTGATTTATTTCAAAATCGCCACGAGCGACGTCTGCATGAGACTTGCGAATGAATAGTCTTATTCGATATATTTCGATGTTTGAAATAGCTCAATTTCACGGAGGTCGTTTGGTTTGTGTGCCTTCGACCTCAATATCGCGTCGACGACTCAATCGCTAATCGGTTGATCATCAAGTCGCGATATTTATATTACCGTTTTGGCGTTTTGAGCGTGATGAAGCGTTCGTTCGTCGATGGAGATCGTTTAATTGATTTTAGGGTCCGTATATTTCTCGATTTACGTGCGTCACTTATTCGACATTTGCATAAACTCGTTTGAATTGATCGTGGACAATCTCATTTGATAGTTTTCAATGTTTCGAAGCTAACGCGATCAGTTTTGCGGAGTCGTTGGACGTCGTCGCGACTTAATATGCGTCGACATATTAATAGCTCGATTGTTTGAGCGGTTGGTCTTTATATTATAGAATATTTATATTCCGATCAATTTGGCGTTCGAATGCGACGGTCGTCGACGGATCATTTCAAATTTTTGGCATTCAGCATTTTAAGCATTTACACTCAAATCGTCACTGACTTTATGGGTCTTGATTTATGACACATATGTGAAGGTCAACAAAACTTTATCTCACGATTTATTGTATAACCACTAAATCAATTAACAACATATATTTAAAATTCCTTCTATGATAATCCATATATATTGGTTCAAAAAAATGCTAATCTTATTTTTTTTACATATTATAATAACCAAAAAAATTTAATTCTACAGATTATTTTTAATCAATAAGCAGTGAGTTCAAGTGCTATGATTTACATACATAAATTTTATTACGTATTTATGCTTTAATTTTACTTAAATAACACCTAAATCTTTATTATTACATCAAAAATACATTTTTTTTTGAAATGACTTTTTGGCGTAAAGCTTTGTAAATATTGAGTTTGGGTGTGAAATATATAAATGGAGAAGAATTGAGTGGTATGTATGTAAATTTCCCATATATATTTTAAAAAATTCTATTTGATTCAATTATTGTTGGACTACAGAATAAAAAAGATGCTTTCTTCATTCAGGATCTTCTTCTTTTTCATTAAAAAGATATCACTACTTTCGGGATTAGGTACGCACTATTTGGCTTTTATAAATGATCAATTATAATACATAATTGTCCACTTTGTGGTGGATAGGCAATAAAGTCTTTCAATGAGACAAAAATTTCATGAGAGAGATTAAATTTAATTAGTATATATTTGTATATATTACATTTATTTTAAGATGATTATAATATATATCTAATTATTATTTTCTTATATTACACTAATCTTAAAATAAATTTAATGATTTTATTCATCTTAATTTAATTTTTAGTTAAATATGAATTAAAATACTTAGATTCTATTTTTTTTCAGTTATTTTATAACATGGTTGCGGGGTGTGTCATGATCCGAAAATGTGGATTAAAGTAGATTTGAAGTGAACAATAAAATCTATATATATAATTACTTCAATTTTTAAATGATCTTCTCAATATATCACACAAAGATTTAAGAGATTTAGGAAAAAAATTTATTGTCCAATAAATTTTTAGGACTCATCGCAAATAATAAAATTGATCGACAGGCAAAGTCCAAATCAGATGACAAGCCTGAAAGCAAAGTTGCCCGCTTATATGTTTTAATGTCCACCCTTAATCTCACCATATATGTATGACTTTGTACTATATGAAGCGACAATCCGACTCTTGCCACGAAGGAGAATCTGGAGAATCTAGATCGTCACCTCATCAAATAAAGGCGGTGGGTTATATGTTCAATATCCCCCTGTCATAAATATGTCCGTTTAAATCAATTGCAGAAATGGCCAAACCACACTACAATCATAAAATTTTTTTGCAGCAGTAATTTGAGGCTATTGCAGCAATTAAAATCTCTGTAAAAGTATTTTCAGTGATTTCAAAATCATCATAAGACTGCTGTGACTGCAATTCGTTCCCAAGGTCTTTACAGCCGTTCCTTAAGTGGTGGAGAAGCTATTTAGCATTGATATCTTGTAGCATTTTAATTAGGAGTGTAAATTCTCTTCGACGGATCGGGTTAAGATCGAACTAATCTGACTCAAAACTTTCGAACCTCTATTTTAGTAAGCGTCAAAAATCTCAACCCATCAAACAATCGATTGGCGTAAAAGACTCTAATGATCTATTTATATATTTATTATAAGTAAAAAAAAATCATGTCAAATTTCGATTCATGGGTAAAATCAAGTTAATTCCAGGTCATTTTAGAATTTACAAGTCAAAATTTAGTTTCAAATGCCTGATCAACCCAAGCTAGAACCTAAAATGATAGATGCAGCAATTTTTTTTGGATCAAAACCGACCAAAAAATTAATCTGATTAGAAATATAAATTTTTCGAGTCAAATTATCACATCTGATCAATTTATGACGCCCCATATAATTCTATAATGCCAACTCAAAATAACTCAAAGAATCAATCAAAAGAATCAATTCGTAATGATTAATAATTTTTTGTCAATTATTTTATCATTTTAATCTGCAAAAATTAATTATTCATAGCAACACCTATATTAATTATAATTTTTTATGAAATAACTCCAAAAGCAGCTAAACTATTTGTATTAAAGTTGCTTTGTATAAATCATTAGTGGGCGTAAGTCTCAAACTCAACTTGATTTTAAAGCCAAGGCTAAATTCTAGCAGGAGCTAATCGATTTTCTCAATGCAAACAAGAAATTATAAAAAATTTAAGTGTATTTTAGCCACCTGGAAATATAATTTTGTATTAGTTTGACTGATTTATGAACAACAGTTACATTAAGAAAACAAATAAATCTTCTCAAATTTAGGTGAGGCATTACAAATTACATCTAGGTTTAACTGATAAGGACAATGCTAGACCACAATATAAAGTTCCTTACAAGTCTGGCCCATATAGAATTCAGCTTGATCAAGCTAGAGCTCAAGAGCTTTATTTTTATTTTTTCTTTTTTTTTTCTTTTTTTTTTCTTTTTTAATATTTAAGTTAATTTAATGATAAATTTATACACATAATATATAATATAAGACTTTAACTCAAAATCTCTTAGTTAAAATCATAAACTCTCACTTCTAAATTACGATGTCTTGTAACTAATTTATCGACAGATTATATCATATTCAGAAAATATATATCAATTGATAGACTAAAAAGTTACTATGGATCCTAAAATTTTATTCAAATTTTATTAAATTTAAATTTGATGTTTTCAGCATATATATATATATATATATATATATATATATATATATATATATATATATATATATATATATATATATATATATATATATATATATATTAATTTGATTTAAAACTTTCATCATTAAAAAACTTTAATAAAAAAATTTTTCTTTTCACATGTCCGAATGTTGGCCATGGTCCAAAGATCAAAAGCAGTGACCTAATGGCTGACAGCACAAATTATAATGAATGTTGGGTAGTGGCCATAATAATTAATAATATGAGAAACAAGGAAAGGGCACTTCTTAAGGCTTAAAAAGTTGATGAAACACAAATATCATTTTATCATGCTATAAAAAAAACTGAGAAAGGACATCTCTGAGGACGCAAAAGTTGCTGAAACGCAAATGCCATTTTATTAAAATCACATCTATTTATAAGATCGTGTAAACAATTAACTTTTTTACTTAGGGAGTATTTGGTTGACTGTATTTGAAATGCAATATAAAAGAAATATATTATAAAAAAAATTCAATGTAAAAGGATTACTTTATAGTTATTTGGTTGAGAGTTTTATAAATTCATGACTTCTTCTTTTTTTTTGGTTGATAAAATGTAATGTAAAAATGCGAAGGTTGGTGAGTGGCCGGCCGGTGCAGCTAGCGGCGGGCAGTATGGCGTGCTCTTGAATTGGCGCTGCGGCTCGTGTACCATCTTTATCGATGGCCGGTGTATTTGGAATTCATCCAAATCGGCATTCAAAATCTAATGTTTTAGTGTATTTGAAATCACATTATTCATTTTACTTTTTATAATAAAATCTTGAAATATTCAAAGAAATAAAACGGAACCAAATAGCCCTAATATGAAAATATATGCATGGCACTAACCTTGAAAGTAAAATAATTTTAAAAAATTATCTCAAAAGGACGTTTCATTAAACTAATTTGTTAGAGGGTTATGTTATCTGTCCTCCGATCAATGCCTGATTTGCTGTGGGTGGTGGTTCAATGCCCTACAAGTAAGACCAAAATTTTTTTTTAAAAATAATTAAAAAATAATTTTAAAAAATGCCCTACAATTAAGAGCTAATTGGGCTTAGGAACCCATCCACTCAGCTGGCGCACATCTTATCTTCATTATATAACTCCCTAAATCGGTAAACGTCAAATCAAACAAGTGGTTCTCATTTGGTCCCACGACTGTATTTAATAACATTATTTATCATAAGGTCCTGTCATTGTTTTCATTAATATCCCATTTATTTCAGCTTTTTTATAATTTCTATTATTCTCACATATTTATCTGCTTTATATTTAAATTATAATTTATATATATATATATTATATATATCATTATAATACATATTTTCATATGTAATTAAAATATCATATAGATATATAAACATATAAGAATTATATGATATATATCTAAATCTCTCAACAAATTTATATTATTTGGATGAAAAATTTAGAAGATATTTTTAAACAAATTTCTTCCAAAAAAATTTATTTTTAAAATTAATAATCTCTCTCAAAAAAGCAAAAAAAAAAACAATAATTTGGAGATAAAATTGCTTTGATCTATTGAAATGATCAAATTCAGGTGGATGGACAACTGACTTTTCGAGAGGCCCCTTCCTATTCGGACTCATCTCTCTCTTCTTCAATAATTCTTGGGGCCACTCACCATTTTGTAAAAGCAAGAGAAGGTGGTTAGCAATCCAATGAGTGTGGAGGTTTGTTTTCTCCAATTATTAAAGCAAAATTACATATAACATGTTAGTGTTAATTTTACAAGCCAACATCAACATGGGTGTTATTACACAATTACTAAAAGTGCAGCAAACAATCTTTGATGCGCACGTGATGTTGACGAGTGAATCTTATGAGCCTATATATAAATTATAACTCGTAAAAGATAAGAAGAATGTTAGGTGATGGAGCATAATTTGTTATCCTACGAAGAAAACACACTACACGAGTTTAAAAATAGGTTAAAATTTTTATTATCTTAAATTTTCTTTACAAAGAGAGCGGCATTGTAGTATTGTCCTATGTTTATATTAGAGAAATTAAGGATATAATTCTTTCAAATAGAATCATAATAAAATCAATAGCAACAATAATAAGTTGTATTCAATAATTGAGTAAATATGCTTAAAATTTTATGTACTTTTAGGTATTAATCTCTTTTATATTTTATATTTTTTTAATTCTTTGCATTTACTGCGTTTACATATTTCTAAAGTTGAATATTTACAACTAGACTTTCCATCTCAAAAAGTTTCACCAAAAAAGAGATTTTGATGTAATAATAAAGATTTAGGTGTTATTTAAGTAAAATTAAAGTTTTTGTGAAATCAATGAAAATTCATCTGGTATGTATAAAATCCCTTTTTATCTTGTATATTTGAGCTAAATTTCGATTATTCCCAAATAAAGAACACTTTATTGATAATTTAAAGTGTTTCCCCGATAAAAGAGATTTCTTGATAAATGTACAAAATAAATTATTAAAAATATTAAATATTTTAAATCTTTGATTTAATTTCCAATGAAAAGCTTCATATAAATACACAAACTTGCTTGGAAAGGAAAGCAAACATGCTTTTGATAGTGACAGTTTGATGAGATGGAGCTTAAATGGAGATAATTCAATATGATACATATTTGTGTCGATAAAGATGGGCCTTTTAAGGCTGAAAAATGGACCTAATCCAATATAAAAAAAAGTAGGTTATCTCTAGTCCATTCCTACAATTAATTACCCACATTTTATATGGACCCATTTGTGGACATAATTGTAAGATTAAAGAATAGTGTCACATTAAATATGAAATAGGAATCAATTAATAGATTAGTTGTTGAACTTATTCAGTAGCTTTATTTTATTTTATTTTATTTTATTATTCTACAACACTTTCAATCAAATTTACACAAATTATATTGTGTAATAAATTTTAACTAAGTCGTTGAAAGCTTATGCTTCAATTAAAAAGTTTTGGGTTAAAATCTTAGATATGTATTCTGTCTATGAATTTAATATTAAAATGGCTCATATGTCTCCAATATATATATATATATATATGATAATATTAATGAACTATAGAAAAATAAAAAATAATGAAATTTAATGATTTATCAAAATGATATTTTTTTAATTTTTTTTAAGAAATTGAGCCCTAATGACATTTAAAGAGAATGATTTATATTTATTTTAAATGTAGATCATTTAATTAAAGATTAAATTCTCAACTAACTTTAAAAAAAAATTTCTCTAGATAGGATAGTACAATTGGATCTATTTTCTTGAAATAAAAACTATTGATTTCTATTTAGCACTTTTCTATGCTTAAAAGTTACATTTTATTTTTAAAAAATGAGTGATGATAATATTTTTGATATGATATTAAATATTAAGGTGTTATATATATATATATATATATATATATATATATATATATATATATATATATATATATTCCCTTATTTATATTATATGTAGTACATATATTCACTCATGTGAAGCCTTTTTCCTTATAATGAAAGTAGCAAAATGAAACTTAAAATCAATTGAACTAAATATATAATCATTAGTAGAGCTTCAATCAACAGCGCCTAATTTTAAACAATTTTTAAATTTTATTTTTATTATTGGGAGAGTTTCTGTCAAGAATTTATGAAGAAGAAATTCAATCTTAGAATTTAATAATAATTCTTATATATATATATATATTTCAAACCTACTTCGCGCTTAGCATTATTAATAACTTTGCTTAATAAATGAACGGTTGGATGCTGCCATGCCTTCCATCTCAGTTTAGCTTAGCCTTTTTCAATTACTTTTTGCATTATACAAACAGCTGTCAAGCTTCCATTGGTGGATCCTCTCGGTACGTAGATGGGCCACTCAGAAGAGATGGACCACCTAATAAAGTGGATTCCTTAACTGCTCTTCTTAGATGGGCCCAATTCTGAACGAAATCCCCATTTAAGTCATCGCGGTGCCAATTTATATAATTGGTTAAGGCTAGTAATCTTTTTATAATATTTATGGGTAAAAGTTTCAGAAGAAATAAGTATTATGACTTCTATTATTATATAGCAAGGCCAATTTAAAAAAAATAAAACAAATATTTTAATTAAAGATCATAGTAATATCATGTAAATATGAAAATTTTAGTCCACTACAACCATCATTCGCATACAATAAATATAAGTACAAAAATAGAGTTTAGCATGCTTCAATAGAGAACAATCATACAAACAATTAGTACAAATTTCATATGAATTTAACTTTGATCATGCATATAGCCAAAGGATCGTACATTCAATCATCCAAAATTCTAATATAAATTTAGGCTAATTTGGTAGTCTAATCAATGTCAAATCATCTTTCTTCTTTCTTTTCATAAGCATATTCTACCATTTTGAGAAGATTAAGCTTTGCATTAATTGCATTCTATGGATATAGTCACGGTATTATGTGCCTCATTCTTAGCTTAAACTCTATGATGTCTCTCTGAAGGATACAATTTATGATTACTGATAAAAAGCATTTGATCGGATTTGCTTAACCTTCTTTTTGATTTAGTAAACTTAAGAGTTTGATGACCTTAGATGACATAAATATAAAATTTTGATTGGGACATATCTCCTTTATCTCAACATTCATTCATTCCATTCGATGACACCTTGAAATATAAAGATGAAATTATGAAGTGCCTATTGTCTGTTCACTCGTATAAGCATAAGCATCATTTCATGGTGTGGCTGTGAGGTAACATAGCTTACCATTAGATAATAACTAGAAGACTAATAATAGCACGATAATCTGCCTACGAGATAAGAAACAGTGCTCTGCCATTACAGTAATAAAACTGTCATAGGAACTGTATTGCAAGCTAAATATTAATTTCAGTTCAGAAAAAAAAAATAGCATAGAAGCTTTATACTTGATATGGCGCCTAAAATACTACTAGTCGAAGCACAAATTTTAATGTTAAAAAGCAAGCTGACCTGAAGTTGAACTGACCGAGATCAAGCACTTAAAATATCATTAGAAACTTTGAGATATTAGTTAAATACCTAAATAGCTCTCAAACATGGAGTGTTTCTGGTCAAATCGAGCGTCTCGACGAGCCGGATCTAACGAGCATAAGATCTCATAATTCTGACTTCATTTGAACATTCAAAAATGCAAAATACATCATATGATCAAGGGCTCATCAGCCGTCCATGGAGAGGGAGTGGTTCGATTGCATGTATTTACGTAGACGTCACTCCTCCAATCTATAGCCTCATTTCATATGGGGAAGCAAGAGAGAGAGAGAGCTCTAAAGATCCTCCAAGCACAATCGCGGCCACTCGCTTGTCAACCACCGCGCCACGCCGTCGCCATCTTGCTTTGTCATCTCGGCTCATCATGACTTCTACCGCGATTGCCTGCATTTCTACCGATTCCTGATTACGATTGTTTCATTTACCGGTGATTGCTTCTTCAGCTTCACCATCATCTTCTACCACAAGAATCTACTACATGAACGTGACTACATAATTGTTGTTCCTTCTCATACGCAATTGTAATCCGGTTATCGGAAGATTTTGTACTCAAATATACATAGTGGAAGATTTTACGCCCTGATTTTTCCCTCTTTTGATGTTTTTCACGTAAAAAATTGAGTTTTCTTGTTCACTCTTTAAATACTGTGTGTTTGATAAATGCTAAAACTTTACTCGCCATAACGGTTTTCACGCAATGCTTACGCCAGTGAAAAAAGAACATCAATCATTTTGTGAACATCGATTATGGCTAATAGTAATACTGTCACAACGAGCTCCTCCAACTCGCCACTCAAAACCAATCAACCAAGGATGCCAACCTTCGCCTCACTTCCTCGATAGTGATCTTCTGAAGGTGCGAGAATCTCTTTAGAAGATCGTGCGCCGAATGGAAGAGTCTCAAAATGAGATGATCCGACTTTAGAAACACAACCACTACCACGAAACAAACCTTTCCCAAGATCGAGGTGAGGTCAAAATACTAATCTCCTGACGCTAAAGTTCCATGTAGACCGTGATGTCGATCTCGACACCGCTAGCTACTCATCCATCACGCGTAACTCAACCGACCGCTAATCCACCAATTATTGTTGGTAGCTTGACATTCTCGCCTCAACTACTCATGTTATAATGCGGCATGTAATTACGATGCTTAATGCAAGATGAATTTCACCTTCAAGATAAATCATCCTCCTCACCGGCTATGAGGAGTCTCACCTTTAAGCTATTCTTCAACATCCTATTCCCGGGTTTCAAGCTTCCGAGCATTGATTTTATGATGATCACCCATATGAACACATCGACCATTACAGACCATCATGCATATCCAACGAGGCTCGACACCGCTTTGTCAAGTCTTTCCGCTACCCTTTGGGCAAGCTCGCACTTGGTTCTACTTTCAAGGGGATCCATCTATACCTTTACGAACTTTTGAGGTATTCAGAAACCGGAGGATCATTAAAGATTCCTCCCATCTCTCGAAGATTCAAAATGATGGTGAATCACTTAAAGAATACTTCCAAAGATTCTCCTAAGCTCGCCAAATACCGTAGATCCTAAATTATTAAGAGGAGTTTTCCTTGAGGCTCCTCGACCTTTCTACTCATCGCTTAAGATACGGTCCGCCATATCACTTGGTTCACCGTGGAAGCGCAAGTTCTGCCGATGATTAATGCTCACCAAAATAATTTGAACAATCCACGAAAATGTAAGAGTGCTCTAGAAACACATATCAATAATCCCATCAAGAAGCAACAAGGCGCATGATCTCTCCACGGCCCTCACATCAACGACGAATACATATCACCGAACACATCTCGTTAACATTGATGGCTATATTGATGAAGAGACCATTAAGTGGTACATCTATCAAACAACTTCGAAATCAAGAGAATATCACTTTCATCAAAGTCATGGACATACTATAGAAAAACAACTTAAAGAAGAGATTGGAGGGCTTATTCAAGGATATCGGCCAATTTATGCAAAATCAACCAACTCAAACAAACATAGCTTCAACTGGGGGGCAACCGGGATAATCATCACAGAAACAATATAATAGTCTCCAAATAGTTGGAAAAATTAAAATGATTATAAGTGGGCCACTACTATCTAATCAATTCTTCCTCTTTACCTTTGAAGAGCAGGAGTTTAAAAAATCTTGTATTAATCATCTCATCACTTTTAATAACTCGGACTTGGAAGGAGTCCGCATCAAGATCCTCTCATCAAGGGATTGGTGACTTATGTTGTTAAGAGAATTTTGATTGATAATGAAAGTTCTTGATGTTTTATTTTACTCCACCTTTCTTAGCATGGGTATGATTAAGGAAAACTTCAACCCACAGGATCGCTTATGGGTTTGATAATCGCTATGAGTGGAGGGACATCACCCTTCCCTTATTCTGGAGAATTTCCTCAACAAGTCACTCGCCGCTCAATTCATAGTGGTCAAGTCAAAAGATACAACGCTATATTTGGAAGACCCTCCAATCAATCTTCTGCCTGCATTCTCATCTTAAGATGAAATTTCAAACTCCCATTGGGTTGGAGTGGTCTGAAAATCAACAAATAACACAATCATGTTACCTAACAAGCTCAACCACGCCTTCTGACCTTCAACATCGAGAATTTTAATCTTCAAGATAAAGAAGTATCTCGGGTTTTGCACGTAAAGACGCTCCCCACTGTTATCGATGACCAACCCATGCATTAACGATCCGTAGGAAAAAATATTCCTTAAAACTTGGAACATGGAGGGTCTCAAAAAGTGTTATATATAATCATTGTGTATAAATATTGTAGTCTTTAATTTATCCCGCTTTGTCCTTTCCTCTCCACCTCTTGCTCTTTGTTAACTCTCTAAAAATGTATCTCGCCCTTTTGTTAAGTTATCTTATGACAATATTGTATCACTGACATTATCAAAGTAATGAGTTTATGGATTTTCCTTATAAGCTTATTTCTTCTTCATTTAATCCTCCCACTTGAGAAATATACAACGCATTATATATCTCAACGGGCATGATCAATCAAAGGGGACTTGATGGACCTCTTCCATAGGTAAGAAGCCATAACACTCCGATACCAGATAGTCAAAGGTCCTTGGTGGACATCCGACCTCTTCCATACGTTTAACGCCATCTGCAACACCGACAAACAACCTCGATATAAAAAATCCTCTTCAGACCTATCGAAGCCAAGTAACACTACATATCTGATATTAAAAGGTCCTCGTGGACATCATGACCTCTTCCATACGTTAACGCCATCGTAAAACCCAATAAACAACCTAGGTCAAAATCTCAACAATTCGACCTCTTCCATACGTTAATGTCATCTGCAACACTCGACAAACAACTCGATGGGTCAAAATCTCGCCGGATTCAGTAACCTCTTCCACAGTGTTAACGCCATCGTTAGCATCAAGTCACACTCAAAACAACCTCGATAGTCAACGAAAATCACGCGCCGGCAATCTCCGCTGGTTAATTATCGCCGGCCATCTCGCTGACTACCGATGCCGCCGCCATTATCAACTATCGCCGAGCTGTTTCGCCGACCACGTGGCCGCTACATCGCCGCTGCACGCTGGCATCTTCCGTACCACTATCGTCATTATCCTCTTCTTGACTATCGCGCTCATCTTATCTGACACACTACCACCATTGCTGATTACTATCGAAAGTTGGTTTGCGAGCCACTCTGCTGCCGCCGCTAACCATTTGCTCATACTCGTATTGCTGCCGGCTACCGCTGGATCATCGCCGCCGGTCGCTGGCCAATTATCACGGTTTTTTGCCTAATTATCTTGGCCATCTCGGATATCGACACGGACTAATTGCCGACTGGCTCCACGGCCGCCAACCATCAGGACAACTCGTCTGCCGCCGGCCATGCTCCATCGCTTTGTGCTGGTCCGCTGGTGACGCATCATCTGCCGACAATCGCTGAAAGCATCGGTTAACCCTCATCTCCGATGATGCCCAACTCGGTCGGTCGAGAGTCGGACACCTTCGGAAAATCGGAGCTTGCATTATGAACTACGGGTCTTGATCGCATTCAACCCGCCGGTCCGACGAGGTCGGACACCTCTTTCAATGGAAAATCAAGCCTTGTCGAACTACGTCTTGATCGCCTCAACCCGGCGATCCGACGGGTCACACACCTCTTTCGCGGGAAATCATGACTATGGGTCTTGACGCCAACCCGGCCGGTCCGATGAGGTTAGTTAACACCTCTTCGAGGGAAAAATGGAGCCTGCCGCATGAACAGGTCTTGATCGCCTCAACCGGCCGGTCCGACGGTTAACACCTCTTCGAGGGAAAACTGAGTCTTGCCGTATGAACTACTCCATCGCCTCAGACGGTCCAACAGTAGCGCTTTTCGAGGGAAAAGAGACACGACGTATGTATCCGGCGATCTCTCCAACCTGACGGTCCCACGAGGTTGATGCCTCTTTGAGGGAAGAACAACTAAAGTACAGCCTGATCGCCCAAAACGAGGGGTGGAAGCCTCTTGAGGGAAAGGAACAACGATATACGCTTTGATCGCCTCCAAACGGATGACCAACGGTGTCGCGCGCTCTTTCGAGGAAAACCAGAACAAATTCCGCGTGAAAAGCCCTTCTCTGGCCCTTGTTTCTACACCTTTAGGACGCAAAGATGGTAAAAATTGCTCAAGCCTACGATGTGCATGCTGACGCCCATGATCGCTCGCACCCGCCTACCGCATGCGTCCGATTCACATTCGGGCCCTCCCAAATCAGGTGATCTGCCCATCGGTTCCTTGATGTAACCCGCCAATCTGCTGTGGTTCAGCCCGCGCTAATTCGAGCCGCGCATAGCCTGTTCCGCGGTCCCTGGTCATTGGTCGCTTCAAGGATTCCGATTGGTCATTGCCCGTCTGGCCTTTCCACGGTCCGACCTGACCGCAAGGGTAGTCCTTTCTTCAAACACTGCTAACCATTGAATTCCTTGACTGCTTCGTGATAATCAACCAAAATCTTGTAAGCGCCGTAAATCGCATGGGTCCATAATCCCAAATTTCACGTCCGGGCATACCTACACACATCCGTGCCTTGATTCGCTTATAGTCATCTTTACATGTGATCTGTCTTCAAATTGTGGTTAATAAACCTCAAATTTCATAAAAATTTGCTATTTTGAAGTACTTTTTTATATATTTGGATGATTAGATAATGTCATCTAATAATAGGGGACAACGATATGACCTAAAATACTACTAGAATGAATCTTGATGTTAAAAGTGTCAATTAAGTTAAAACCGTAGATCAAGCACTTAAAATATCATTGAAAACTTTGGGATATCGTTAAATACCTAAATAGCTCTTAAACATGAAGTGTATAGTCAAATCGGCGTCGTGTGGATCTAACGAGCCAAGATCTCATAATTCAATTTCATTTGAGCATTCAAATACACAAAATACATCATATGATCAATGAATTCATCATGAGCGTCCTGATGGAGAGTGGTTCGATTTTGCATGTATTTACAGAGCCACTCCTCCAATTTATAAATAGCTCATTTCATATGAGGGGCAAGAGAGAGAGAGCTCTAAAGATCCTCCAAGCATAATCGCGCCATCGACGATCGTCAACCACCGTGGCCGTTGATCGCTTGTCAATCTCGTGCTCCATCATGATGACTTCTACCGATTGTTCCTACATTTCGCTAGTTCCCTCGATTTACTTGCTCACGTCATCATCATCTGCTACCACAACAATCTCTGCGAACGTGACTATATAATTGTTGTTCCCTTCTCATACGCAATAATCATTATCGGAAGATTTTGTACTCAAAACATACATAGTGGAAGATTTTTCTTGCGCTCGTGATTTTTTCCTCTCTTTTGAGGTTTTAAAAATTGGTTTTTCACTCTTTAAATACGTATGTATGTTGATTTTACAAAAGCTAAGGTGAAAACTTTACTCATGAATTAATTTTTCACAACAAATACTTAAAAAAAGTTCTAAGCATGGCTGGTTTAAGAAATTTAACTAAAATTTGTCTGAATAATACCAAAATAACAAAAAAAAAAAAGTTACCGGTTTATACGTCACAAAATAACAAAAACGTCAAAGAAAAAAAAGTCTGTTGAACTCAAAAACTGTCAGATTCAATGAAAAGAAAAAGGCAAGTGACATAGAACAGTTTACTAGAAAACAGTGAACAGTGATTAAAGAAATCACTAGAATGCACCTCTCTAAACCAATAATACACAAAACTGGAGACAATGAGGATGTACAATCTTCAAAGTTTGCACTATCATAAAGTTTGAATCCAAAGGCTATCCCACTTTCAGAAATTTCTTATCTGCTGCACAATCTATGGGCCAACATGAATCCTAAGAAAACTTTTATTTTTAAAGAAAAAGAAAAGCAAGCATTTTTTTCAGATATCAAGAGCAAGTTGAGTTATGTGTGTTTATATATATATAGCACCAACACCCAATTTGCTTTCAACCGACCAGACCAGCAAATTTTGAAGGTATCTGCTCCCATACTCTCAACTAATACTTTTATATCCTTTTACACTATCTAGAATCCAAAAGGCAAGTTGTGAATCCATCCCTTCACAAGTGAGTTTGTGACGGTGGCTTCTTTCGGTATTGTTATGATTATTTCTCTGATCTTTCTACCAAAACCATTCAATGAAAAAGATGAAGATTTGTGGTTGAAGATCATATCTTCAGATGGAAACAAGTATAATAATTCTTGTCCCAATGATGGAAAAGCTAATAATTAATGCGCACGCAAGATTGTCAGCATTAAAGAACTGTTTCATTGGATACACGATAGATGCAAAATAAAACTAAAATATGCAAAACAACCTTTTTCATTCTTGGAATTTTAATGGCATGCCATCAAAAAATAATGAATGTAATGGATAGCAGTGAAATCTTTTAAATGCTTATCTTTCAACTCTTACTAATATACCACTTTATAAAAACTTTATTCATAAATTAGTTAATTCATTCGAATTTAACTTCAGCTATACGTAAACTCTAATATCCTTAATTCTAAATTTTCATTATTTTTCACACATGATAATGTTGCGATGGCAAATGGTGTGTCATGGTGTAAGGACTGCCTAGAACCATAATAGCACAAGGTGCATGATGCAATGCAAACCATTTTTAAAATGTCATCAAAATCACATAAAATTGTTGGATATACAAATAGCTCCAAGTTAAACAAATATATGACATAAAGATGCACTTCATCCAATACATTTGGGTAAATGATACTCGTAATCAAATAATCAACTAGCACAACAAAATTTGATGCAGTTCAAGAAGAAATATTGAAGTTATAATTGACAAAAATATACGCTAAACTCAAGATCAAGTCCTCAAAGCTCATCACCATCTTCATTGCTCTCATTGTCACATGCAAAATGAACTTCATCATCACCATTTTCATCCCCTTTCAAGATAATCTTCTTCATCAACTCATCTACTTCATCAAATAATATTCTAGGCCTATGGAAAATAGAGGTAATTCATCTTTTTTCTTCTTTCTTTATCTATGAAAGATTGTTGAATATCATCTCTCCTTTGAAAGCACCAATATTAAAATCACATCCTAAAAGTTAGATCTTCAACAAACACAAACTCAACATCTTCCATAATCTCATCATTAAATTTCTCAATCATAATTTATTCGCATCATCAATGTTATTTAGAGAAATTAAATTTATTTAAGAATTTTTAAGGCATAATTTATGTTATTTTAATAGTGTGTTGCTTAGGTAGAACAACGTTGAGTGAGGTAATTGACAGCATTCAAAATTGCACAAATAATGCATATCAATTGCCTAATGCTACAATGCACGCCATAATCAAAGGGTGCACACTAATCTAAGCTACATTAAGAAAAATAGTCTATTTATGGCGGCCATTTATGTCTGAAAAAAATCATAAATCCATCAATAAAAAAATTTCTGATGACCTTACTTCCACCAATAAAACCTACACTGAAAAGTACTTACAACTACAAAATTTTACCGTAAAAAAATCTTTTTGACATATTGCCAATGGACAAAGCGTCAATTTAAGGTTTAATACTAAGACCTTTGCAATATAAATTGTCATTGGAAAATATTTTTAGACAACTATGACCATCAGGAATTTCCGGCAGCTTTGTTGGCGGCAATACTACTGAAAAATTTCAATGATTATGGCCATTGGAAATTTTTATCGTCAGAATTGCCTGTTGACAATCAATAAGTCAATAAAAATATCATCATTTTCAATGAAAAATCCACTGGAAATCAATAGTAGAAAATTTAAAAAAATGATTCACATAATAATCAATCATTTGTAGTACCACACATGCAATAACATTTCGTTCATCACCACATTCAATTATATCATAAGATATATTATCATACAAAATGATACAAAAAAGTTAAACAAAAGAACATGCTGATAAAATAAAGTAAATTAATGTAAGATAAAATCATCGTACAATGTAATCATTCAATACAAAACAATATAAAAGTGTCAAAAATATACAAAATTCAACATAAAAAAACTACTAAGAAATGGGCTATGGGCTCCAAAATTTGAATTTTTGATATTGAAAAGAGTGATGATTTCCGATAAAAGGTAGATAAGAAAAGTGAGAGAAATCTCGGCTAGTTTTAGATGGGTTCCAAGTTAAAGCGCAAATGGTATATATAAGAAGTGAGTGGAACTGATTAGATATAGTATTATTGTAAATTAAGATTATAAAATTTATCATTTCATCCAAATGGTTCAATCTGAATCTTGGTTCCCTAGCATGGCCAAGAAGGTACAATTTACCTTGATAAAGGATCCTCACGTAACACATGGGTTACGCGAAATCCTAGACACGGGGGTGTTTATCTAAGGAGACAATCTTAAGTCTATCTTAGTTGATAGAGGGTTGTTTGCCCTATCAAATATACCTTATGATTCACAACGGTGCAATCGGAGTACTGCATGATCATAATATAATAGACTGGCCAAACCACTTGATCGGAGAGGACTGCAATGCTTTCATCTGCTCTACCAAGCCACGCTGTGAGGACACACCACGCCCCACCGGCAAGAGATTGAAGAGTGAACATGAACACTTGATTTGATTGACTTTTTTTGTGATAGAGTTTTCTTAATTTATCACTCCCGATAAATAGTTGTGGAAGGTGGATAGATTGAGTTTGATTTAAATTATTAATGATTAGATTTCATTTAAGCAATTTTAGGTTACTACTTAATTTGATTTGAAAAATTGATTAATTTGAATATGTTTAAGAGTTTTAAATCCTATCAACTCGCTTAAGCAGAGAGGATTAGATCTACTGTCACCTGACAGAATCAAATGGGCATTAGCGGGGTTCAAAAGGACTATGTCATAATGGGCATTAGCGGGGTCTTGAAAATTGTAGGGCCTCCATTCTGCATTAATTTTAGATGAAAATATTATTGGAGAATTTGCATCCTGCAAGCAAAATATATATATTTCATCATGTTTGTCTCCGTGGCATTCTTCAACTTCAAGATTGGACAATGCTTGCTCAATAAATAACACAGGCTCAGATCGACCACCATACAATGCCAAATAACTTGTTGATTTTCTTTCCTGAACATGTGATGTCCATGACTGATAGTTAGGATAGCAAGACTGGACATTCTCAAGGAAGTCATGTTGAACGCACCAAATCATTATCTCCAAATGTTGTTTTGTCTTCAATGTGATGCTCAGAAGGAAGTGCAAGTCATTCAATTGAGCCAAGAGATTGTCCTTAAATGAAGAAACCATGACCTTAAGAATATTAGATATGCCAGTTAATTGTGATGCTAACTTTTGAAATGAACACAAGTTTGACTTCATTCCTTTCAAGTCAGCCTATATGTTATCCGAAGATCATGAATTATACCCTTGAATTGCATGCATTTTCTCCAGTTTTTTCATAAAGGCTATTGAAGTAGAATTTCAATTCAACAGCGTTACACAAGCGCAGTGCAAGGTCCCCCTTCTGATTAGATTTCATTTAAGCAATTTTAGGTTACTACTTAATTTGATTTGAAAAATTGATTAATTTGAATATGTTTAAGAGTTTTAAATCCTATCAACTCTGTTTAGCTGCTAACAGAGGATTAGATCTACTGTCACCTGACAGAATCAAATGGGCATTAGCGGGGTTCAAAAGGACTATGTCATAATGGGCATTAGCGTCTTGAAAATAGGGCCTCCATTACGCATTAATTTTAGATGAAAATATTATTGGAGAATTTGCATGCACAAGCAAAATATATCTATTTCATCATGTTTATCTCTGTGGCATTCTTCTACTTCAAGATTGGATAATGCTTGCTCAATAAACAACACAAGCTCAAATCGACCACCATACAATGCCAAATAACTTGAATTGTGCGGCGATTGCTTAATAAGCTTGTTGATTTTCTTTCCATGTGATGTCCATGGCCGATAGTTAGGATAGCAAGACTGGACATTCTCAAGGAAGTCATGTTGAACGCACCAAATCATTATCTCCAAATGTTGTTTTGTCTTCAATGTGATGCTCAGAAGGAAGTGCAAGTCATTCAATTGAGCCGAGAGATTGTCCTTAAATGAAGAAACCATGACCTTAAGAATATTAGATATGCCAGTTAATTGTGATGCTAACTTTTGAAATGAACACAAGTTTGACTTCATTCCTTTCAAGTTAGCCTATATGTTATCCGAAGATCATGAATTATACCCTTGAATTGCATGCATTTTCTCCAGTTTTTTCATAAAGGCTATTGAAGTAGAATTTCAATTTAGTAGCATTACACAAGCGTAGTGCAAGGTCCCCCTTCTGCTTGATAGAATTAACCAAGAACCTCAAATCTGCCAAAAAATTAAATGCTTGATTCCAATCGTTATATGAATCCTTGGTGCAAAATTTGAGCTGGTTGTCAAACTCTTTGTTGAACGCTCCAGTAAGGCTCATGAGACGGTCATAGACAATGTTGGCGAAGAGCGGGACATCTAGTATTTCCTACATCGCCATCTTCATATCGCGCATCAAAATCATCATCATCATCGTCCTAACACTGCACTAGCTACGTGATGGCGAGGAGGGCGACAATCAACAAGAGGGCAACTATAACCCGTCTTTGGTGATGAGCACGGAGAGAAGTGTGCAAGTCCATGTATCTCTTTTCATTATGGTTGTGCGAGCGTATTAGCCAGAATGGTTTGTAAACAAGGGAAGAAGGATTTATGTTGGACAGAGCAGAGTGATGTTGGATGAGAAGGGGAGAGCGAAGATGGGCCTTTTGGATAGAAGGGAGGGAAATGTGGTTTTGGAGGTCGTCGCCCTTCACCGCGACTGTAGATAGGTCTTCAACCAAATGTGGGAAGATGAGCAGGAACAAAACTGTTAGACTATTCCTGTGTGTCCGACGGGGTGGACGGGGAGGGGGAACGGTTTCGTGTGCTTGCGGTTTGATGCTGATGAATGAGAGAAAGAGAGGGAATAGTTGTCATTCTTGGGATGAAACGGTTGTCGTTCTTTGGAGAGAACGGTTGAAGGATTCGAACTGCGTGCGGTTGAGATCGAGCGAAAGTGAGGAGGCCGATTGAGTGGGTTTTAAACTTTATTATAAATTTCAAGTTAATTAATATATGGATATTAATCAAGCATCTAATCAACCTCAATTTGAATTCTACGATGACGAAATCATATGGTTAATATATATATCAATTGTAAGTAATTCTGATGTTCCAGACACAATGTCGTAGTTCGTTTCGTGATCGAAAGCCTTGTGGTTTGAGTCGGCGTCGAATCGGGTAGATTTCAACTTAAAATTGCACGTTGTAGCTTTCGACCACTCAATTTTTACACAGACTTGTCCGAATTGAGTGCGAAAAGTCTTACTTGATAGATTTTGATATTTTGAAGCTAACAGCATGATCAATTTTGCGAATAGAGATCATTTGATCCTCGTCAGTGCCTCCTGACCTCTATATGCATGCAGGCGCGTTAACAACCCGATCGCTTGATCGGTTGATCATCAAGTAGTGTAATATTTATATCCTGACCAATTTTGATATTTTGAATGTAATGGCGAAGTCCGTTCATCAATCGGAGGGCATTTGAGTTGATTTTGGTGACATCCTGTGCGTTTCAGCCTCGATTTGTGTGTTGTCACTTCAAATCACTCGAGATTTGAACAGACTCGTCCGAATTGAGCGCGGACAGTCTCATTTGATAGATTTCAATATTTTAGAGCTAACGACATAAGCAATTTCATAAATGGAGATCGTTCGGACATTGTCACAGCTTCTCGACTCTGATATGTGTGTCGACACATTGATAGCTCGAGCGCTTAATCAATTGATCGTTAGATTTTGCAATATTTATATTCTGATCAATTTTGATATTTTGAATGCAACGACATAGTCTGTTCATCGATCGGATGTCGTTTAGACCATTTTCGGTGACATCCAGTGCATTTTGAGCCCAATCAACACACTAGACATCTCACATTTCCTTGTTCTCCTTATCAACATCTTCTTCTTTCTTCTCTACTACTTATTTTCCATTTCCTTTATTCTACTGCTTACATAATTCTACCATCTCTGTGTGGGCTCCAAAAATTTGCCACCGAGCTCTTCGATGAAAAGAGTGTTTTAAAGTGTCGGTGTAATTTTCAGAAAGCGGATGAAATAGTAGATAAGACACTACCCAGAGATTTCACCCTCATTTTGCATGGACTTTAGATCTAGTTCCAGGTTTCATATAGGCGCAAGCCCCTATAGTTAATTATCCCTCTCAATAGCTAAGAGAGAACTTTCGATTAAGGTTAGTCGTTAGGACGCTTAATGCATAGTGTATAGTAGCTGCATATGGAATTTCAAAATTTAGATTATGAAATTTATCATTTCAGCTTAAACCGGATGGTTGGGGGAATGATGGCGTGCCCGATCTAGATCCCATGGTTCCATCATCTCGAGGCGGTGGTGGTCCCTACTTAGTCGGAGGTAGTCGACCCACGGCAAGAAGAATCTTCGTGATTGTCGTCAAGAAATCCTTGTAAACTTTGGATGGTGTTTGTCTGGAGACAATCTTAGTCACTTGATGAGAGGTTGTTTGCCTATCAAGTATACATGATTCACAACTCAAATGACGAGCCATTGGAGAGCATACGTTCTGATCGTGATAATATAATGGGAGCCGGCCCACCGTCGAGGACTCGGTTGTAACCACTTCATCTGTGGAGCCTGGCCAACACGTAGTCAAAGGACACACGTCACTTCTTGCAAGAGATTGATTGAGAGTGAACATAGAAGAACACTTGATTTGACATTGACTCGCTGCTATAATTTTCTTAATTTGGGACAAATAGTTCTGAAGGTGGATGGATTGAGTTTGATTTAAGTTTTAATGATAGAGTTTTATTTGGAGTTTTAAATTCTTAAAATTGATTAATTAGAATATATTTAAGAGTTTTAGATCCTGTTAACTCTATTTAGCTGCTAATAGAGGATTAGATCTACTGTCACATGACAGAATTAGTTTCTCAGATATTTCATTAATTTGAAACTCTTATTATAGATTTTTAGATTTTGTTAACCGAGACCCAATCATAAGACTAAACCGGGAAGCAACCTGCACAACATCCTCAGACACTTGAATTTAAGCATTCAGCATAATATCGGAGCCCATGCGAGTGTATTTAATAATTCAGATAATTTTATGTTAAAATTAAGTGCTTTAGATCCTGTCAACTATGTTTAACTGTTAACAGAGGATTAGATCTACTATCACTTGACAGAATCAATTTCTCAAATATTTTACTAATTTGAAACTTTTATTATAAATTTTTAGGTTTTGTTAACCCGGACCCAATCCTAAGACTAAACTGGGAAGCAACCCACACAGCATCCTCAGACACTTGAATTTAAGCATTCAACATAGTGTCAGGGCCCATGTGGGTGTATTATAATTTTAGATAATTTTGTGTTTGAATTATGATATTGATTTTGTATTTTTCATTTTTTTTTCAATTTAGCCTACGCAACATTTTCAGACATTAAAATTCGCACTTGAAATCTCTATGTCCGAGCACATGTAGGTGTTTATTACTTAGCTAATTTCATCTAATTAATAAAATTATTGATTTTAAAAATCATAATTAGAATGAAATTCTTAATTTTTGTATTGAAGGAAAGTTCATTCATTCGTGCAGCATTTAATTTAGTGTCGCCTTCTATTTGCTTGTACAAAGAATTGCAAATCCGGTGGCGAAGAAGATGTTGTGAAATTGATCTAATATCTTATTAGATTTTTTAGATTAATATTTAATATATTCCAATTTAGTCTGTGTAGCCTTTTCAGACATTAAAATTTGCACTTTAAATCTATGTCAGAGCGTGAATTTATAGCTAATTTCATCTAATTAATGAAATCATTAATTTTAAAAATCATAATTATAATAAAATTCCTTAATTTTTTATTAAAGGAAGCCATATGATTTTTATAGATTTTGATTTAATATTACCTTCTGTTTGCTTGTACAAAGGGTTCGGTGATTGGCGAAGAAGGCGTTAATTTAGATTGTAGTTTAACATTACTTTGCATAGTTTACTTGTTGAGTTTTGTAATTTTTTGAACTTGATTATGCTCAATTTACATCAATTTTGATAAGTTATAATTTTGTTTGTTACTTTAGCTATCTTTATTAGCTAGTAATCACCTATATTATTTATAAGAGTTATTAAACCCAATTTGGATTTATCCTTTTTTGAGTTTATTGCAAGTATATTGTGAGTTTAGCATTCCCCCTAAATTTCAATTAAAACTTGCTTAATTTTGAAGAATTTACAGAAAATAGAACTCACTCATTACTTCATTTAAGCCATGAGAATAGTATTATTGTTTGTAAGTTTAATATTAGCTTCCCCAATTTCTTAGATTTTAAATGAATATTCTATTCTTCCCAAAATTTGTTTTAAGCTCCCCTTTTTCTTGTTTGACACTTTTAGTTTAAATTTGGGTTTTCCTTAGCATTCTTAAGTAAGCACATTTTACCCTTTTTTTAAGTCAAAAGATTTTAAATTTGGTAGCCTCTCGTCATCCCGTATGAGGGGTTGCATCGAGTATTTTGGCTACTCTGCATACAATGAGCATGATGGTTGATATTTTTGACATACGTCAATTATACTGTTGAGCATCGAGACCTTCAATCCGTGAAAGTAAATGTTTATTTGATTTTAGAATTCGGCGTGAGGCTACGTGAGGGCATGCATTGTACGAGTGACGGTTTATTTTGAATCTCAACCGATCGTTCATGCGATGAGCATACGGGGCTTTCAATCAATGCATAAAATCAAATATATATATATATATATATATATATATATATATATATATATATATATATATATATATATATATATATATATATATATATATATATATATATATATATATATATATATATATAAATAGTCAATTTGGTATTATTTTGACCTAGGGCATCGGCTTTGGCTTTTCGTGTGCACGATGAAAATGCGGTGATTTCGCATGGCTTCATCTTCGCTCGATGAGCATGAGAGCCTTCAATCACAATAAAAGCAAATATATATGCCGCGACATTTCTAGGCGACATCCCAACAAGTGTTGCTTACTCTTCGATAGCACTTCTCACCATGTTTATTTTTCATCTCGTAGAGCGATTGACAAGCGAGGGACATGAAATAAACAAAGCATGTATATACATATATATATATATATATATATATATATATATATATCTCTATATATATATATATATATATATATATATATATCTATATATTATATATATATATATATATTCACATTCACAAATCCCGTATTGATGCATTTTTTTGGTGTCTTCTGAGTAGCAAGCGGTTAGTATGAAATTAGGAATGAGCAAGGAGTCAATGAAGCGAAAGAAGAATTCATCTGGCGATATTTTTTTGGTTCGGGGAATAGATACTAAAATGAGAAGCGATGGAATCGAAGAAGAATTCTGTTGTCGATGTTCTTCCATTGATCTGAAAATGGAACAGCCAAAGCGAGGTCGGCGACCGAGAAATCGAAGTAAAATTGCGTATTGTGATATTTGTGAAGAAGCGGTGAAATTTGGATGGGTTGTGGGCTAGATTATATAGAACGGGCCATGTTTGTGATCTGGATGGCGCAGAATGGGCCAGAACAGTGGGCTGGTGGGTTATGCAGTTTTGTAGGCTAGAGGAAGGCAGGCTAGTGGGCTAAAGGACTGGCGAGCTAGTGGGCTGGCGGGCCAAGGAATGTAGCCGGATCGGGTTTGAAGGCTGGACGGGCCGACGGATGGTGGAATGCGGGCTCGGGTTGGTGAGGCTGGCGGGATAGCAGCGGGACGGGTCAGGTTTTGCATGATCGGAGGCGCAAAACGGCAGAGTGAAGGCGGGCCATGCGCGGAACCGGCCAGAGAACCGGCTGGCCGCGTTGTACGGGAGGAGGTGGCCGAAGGCAGGCCGTGCGAGGGACGGGCCGGAGGATGGGACACGGACCGCGGTTCCGGGCCGGAGGCAGCCGATGCAGCAGGCTGGGTTCACAGGACGCGCGTGGTTTTCGGCAGGCTGGCAGTCCGCGGATCAGACAGCAGGTCAACAGGTCGCACCTTGCAAGATTGGATAGCGGGCCGACGGTGGGATCGGAACGCGCGTGTGCCAACGGGATGGCCAGAGCGGGTGCCGTTTACGGCCGAAGAAGTAGAGGGGATTTAGAGCATGAATCATCATTTTTTTTTTGTGCAGGAGTCTCCAACGTGGGAGAGAATGCTGCAGAGAGAGAGAGAGAGAGAGAGAGAGAGAGAGAGAGAGAGAAATGTGGGAGTAAAATGAGAGGGAGAATGACAGTAGTTACTTTTCAATTTTTTTTTTAATTTTTGTGAAAGTTTTTTTTTTAGAAAACTGAAAATAGGATGAACGATAGAGATAATTTAGTAATTTTTAAATAAATTTGAATTAAGGGTTTTAATGTGAATTTTATGTCGGTAAGAACGACATAAATAATATATATCATGATGTAATCTCTATTCCAAACGAACGATACCGTTTCATGATCAAGGTCGTTCCGGTGGCCAAATTAAGGGTACCTCAAAAATGTGTCATCACTTTCGACCTCGATTTTAGACTCAGACTGTCCGGAATAATAATCTTACTTTCCATTTTAAAGCCAAATGCATCAATTTTACGAACTGGTCATTGATCCCGGCTGATATCGATCGAGTGCGCAGCAGATGCTGCTGGTCGACGACTGACCGGCCACGCCGTTGCTCATCAAGTTCTGATATATATCGATGGGTATTCGTGATGTTTTGAACACAACAGATATTTACGATCGGCCATTTATTTGCCACAATCAATTTCACCTTTCAAAATGCGAAGTCAGCTTTCGACCTCTCGATTTTCATCAAGGTCATTTTCATCGTTTCAGCCGGATGCTTCGCGCATTTTGAGCCTCAATTTGTGTATTGTCACCCGTCCGGCCGAATTTGACTTGCTTGTCTTGATTTATGACATGTGAAGGTCAAATGCCCCTCAACAAATGTGTGATTCACGGACGGATGAAGTCACGCTTGTTCAAACCTGGTTGACTTTGAGTCGACGTTTAACTTGATCATTTCTCGATTGCAATAACTTACTGAAGCTTTGGCGGATTTGTCATTGATATCGCCTTATTCAGTGAGACATGCTAAATGATAGGCAATCGATTTGTGATTGGAAGAGTTCTTACACCATCTACTATCTTCTTCAATGGCTTTGCTAAAGACTTTCTTTTATGTCATTACATATTTGAGTTTCCTCCAATCCTAGCTTCATGCTTGGTTGGGTTTGATCAAGGAATTGGTATGCTTGTTCTAATGAAGGATTCCACTAGAGAATTAATTTATCCATACTTGATTGGATTTGAAATTCCTTCTGTCCTAGCATTGAGCTTTACGGACTTGATGAAGGACTGACCTGATTTGTCCATATTGACTTATCAAGAACTATATGTACCCGTGAACTATGCCATCGCTTAAGGGATTCATTGAAGGGTGCATACAGATGACCCAACCTTCCGACTTATATAGGTCAATGTTGAGTTATTAGTCTAGTAATGTGCTTTAACAGATCAATAACAACAAAGTTCCTTTAGCCGCCACTCGGCTTTGTATGAACAATGGAATTGCTTCCTCGGTCCTGTGCTTTCTGCTTTGACGGACTTGATGAGAAGATAGGCTTTGATCTGTGCTTTGAGCTTGATCAGATCATTTGAGAATAAATTGAAATATCACTTTGCAGGTAATATGAAGATTGATTTGAGGCAGCCCTGAATTGAGTGTTTCCTCATATTGCCTCGATCTATCGATCAAGTTGAGAGATCTCTTAGATCCCTCGGTTGCCTATAATCACTAAGTCTAGAGATTGATCATTATCATCATTAACGAGCAAGGGCTCACACTTGGCCTTTTCTTGTGGCTTGTTGAGTGAGGAGAGGCCAGCGACCATATTTGGGCTTATTGAGTTCGACCTAACTTACCGAAGCCCTGAATTTGAGTGGTGGGTTGGTTTGTCATCGACCGATGAACGGAGCTCATCGCCGCCTTTTGCGGGTTTGGTGAGGAGAAGCGCCAATAACTCGCCATTTGCTTTATTGAGTCCGACCTTTAGAACCTATTCGTGTCCAGACTTTAGGATGTAGAGATTGATGTTTCTCCAACCTCGGTTTGATTGAAGCTTAAATCGAGTTCTTGACTTGATCTCTAGAATTTGGCAAATCTGGGAGATAAATTTCTTGACATTTAGGATTGTCCTTTCATGCATAGAAATAGATTCATTTTGTTCCTACAAAAACATGCAACTTAACAATGATAATTATAGTGTATTCGTTTTAACGCCTCGATGTCCACCTGAATTAGAATATATTTGAGGATCTCATCTTATGGCATGATGTCAACTCAAATAAACTTAATATAAACTAAAAAAATGCCCCTATCTTGCAGGGGGAATTCTAAAGTACATTTAGGAGAATTTTCAAGATGAAAATATACAAATACATCCATATTTGAATTGATGTACTCTAAAGGAGATTTTAATATACAACATTGATTTTATTTGTATATAAAAATCTAAAATGTCCACTGTGTAACAGGAGAATTTTCACAGAAAAGTTCTTCATTTGGAGTATGTTTATTTAGGGATCTCGACATGAAGCACGATGTCAACCTAAATAGATATACTGAAAAAATACCCCCTGTCTTGCAAGGAGATTTCTATTATACCTTAAGAATGTGATCATCATATAGTACTTTTTCAAGTATCGGCCATTAATTGGCGGCATTGGTCTTTCACCATTTAAGTTGATGAGTTGGTATGACCCTTCTTGATACACTTTCTCAATTACAAAAGGGCCTTCCCAATTAGGCTCAAATTTGTCACCGAATTTTTGATTGGGGATAATTGGTCTTCTCAGCACCAGAACCAATTCTCTTTTTTGGAATGTTCGGAGCCGCACCATATGATCAAAAGCCCTAGACATCTTTGCTTGATAAACTTTCAAATTTTGTTGAGCTTGGAGCCTAACTTTGTCAAGCGCGTCAAGCTCTTCCATCGGTAGACGGACATTCTCATCTTGAGTGAGATTATTTTGAATGGCTACTCAAAGTGAAGGTAGTTCAATTTCAAGTGACAAGACTGCTTCAGCTTCAAATACAAGTGCATGATGAGTGAATTTTATAGGAGTACAGTCCAGATGTCACACTGTTGTCTTTCTATAAGGCAATTTCACTTTGAGATTTTGGCCTCCAAATTTGCTCACCTATTTCTCGGGGCCTTTCAACGGTGGATTCTTGGACCTGTGGTTCAGGTGTCATGTCTCGATGCTCACTGTGTGGGACTTGTATTAATAGATATCTTGTGAGGGTTATAGGAGGAGGTCTCCTTAAAGGAGCAACTCTAGGCTTCCTAATGACAGGACTTTAATATTTTCTTTTCATTAGTCATTTCTCCTTAGCAACTTTGAGAACCCGATGCACTCTTGCATATACAGGTTTGAGTTTCCTCACTGGAGAAGTTAAAATCTGATGTTGTCAGGTCTAGAAGGACTGTTTGATTTGACTAGTAGAGCTGTTCCGCTTTATCCATCTTAGGCTATCGAACCTATTATGGGTTGGAACACTCACTTTTGGTTCACAACCTGGTTGTACAATTTTCTACTTAAAATAGTTGTTGAGCACGTAGTTCAAAGATTTCTCTTCTCTCCCTTGTCTCTGTAGTTGCTTAAAATGAAGAAGCTTCTTACTTTTCTTTCTCGAGGCTTCGACCTCCATATTTATTTTTCTTCCTATCGGGACCTTTCGATAACGGATTCCTGAACACGCGGTTCAGGTGTCACGTCCCGATGCTCACCGTGTAGGAATTTTTTTTTAAGACGGTCTTGAGCATTACCCACTGAGAGTAGCCATTATTTTATGAAGTTTTATCATTTTATTTAAAAATTGGGCATTGATACTTTTTCTTCATAAGACCCTTTCTCCTTGACAACTTTTAGCACCCTATGCAATCTGGAGGACAGAGTCTTGGGATGCCTCCTTTGTGAGGTTATAGCTTGGTGTCATTGCTCCCAGAATGATTGTTTGATATCACCAGTAGAACTATTCTTTTTCACTAACTTGAGATTTTCAAACTTATTGTGAGTGGAAACACTCGCTTCTGGTATCAATTTTGGTCACATGGCTAGTGATTCGGGAAGTAATTATTGAGCTCGTAGTTCAGCATTTTTCCTCCTTTGCCTTCTACTCGATTTTTCTAAGAGGAGGCTTGATCATGCCTTCCTAGTCAAAAAAAGGTTAAAGAAAAGCGTCGCATTCGACATGAGATCAAACTTTCTCAAAGATGATTCTTTTCATGACGGCCTGAATGACCCAATCCTTTGAATACAGAGTAGGCTCTCTTGAAGCCAATAACTGATCATTCCGTTCTCCTCTCAAGTTGCACAAGAAAAAATATGCTGTTCGTAGAAGATTATTTGGCGGATGTTGGAGAGTTTATACTACCAAATTGGATGGTAAAAGATTCTCAGTATTGATTACTTATAGCAGAATGAACATTAACTCGTGACTGTCGATGATGAACGATGTGTTAAGATACATCATATACAAACAAATAGATTAGTCATAAAAAATATTATTGATTTAAATTTAATTTCATTGATAATTGATTTTAAATATCAATTTTATCATGCTTTACTATCACTATAGCTCAAATTTGACAAAAGATGGAAGAGAATCCCTCGTCCCGATTGGAGAATGGGCTCCAAAATTCACCATCGACCTGGTAAAAGAGTGTTTTAAAAGTGTCAGGTAATTTTTGGGCATATAATAATAGTATATAAGACACTACCAGGAGATTTTGCCCTCATTTTGCGAGGACTTTAGATCCGGTTTTAAGTTTCCTATAGCTGCATAGCCCCTCATAGTGAGAGAGAACTTTCGATTAATAGTCATTATGGCTTAATGTATAGAAGATATGGAGTTTCAAACTTTAGATTATGAAATTTATCATTTCAGCTTTAACTGAATGGTTGGCGGAATGATGATGTGCTCGATCTAGATCCCATGGTTCTGTCATCCCAGCACCATGGTCCCGGTCTACTTAGTAAGAGGAAGTATGACTAACCCAAGAAGAATCCTCAAAGACACATGGGTTATGTTGTCCATGAAATCCTTGTAGACTTGGGGTGGTGTTTATCTAAGGAGATAATCTTAAGTCACCTAGCCGATAGAGATTGTTTTCCCTATCCAGTATACCCTATGATTCACAACTCAAAGGGCGAGCCATCGGGAAGCATACTGCCATCGCGATCGTGACATGATGATGAGTCGGTTGGTCAAACCAACAAAGGACTCGTCATAACTATTTATTGTGGGAGCACTGGTCGTTTGCCACCAGGAGGATATGGGTCACATCCTTACTGGCAAGAGATTGATTGAGAGTGAATATAACAGAACATTTGATTTGATATTGGCTTCTTTGTGAGCTAGAGTTTTCTTAATTTATCACCCCTGACAAACAGTTACGAAAGTTGGATGGATTGAGTTTGATTTAAGTTTTTAATGATAGAGTTTCATTTGAACAGTTTTAGATTGCTACTCCAAAAAATTGATTAATTAGATATGTTTAAGAGTTTTAGATCCTATCAAATCTATTTAGCTGCTAACAGAGGATTAGATCTATTATCACCTGACAGAATCAATTTCTCAAATATTTCACTGATTTAAAACTCTCATTATGGATTTTTAAGTTTTGTTAATTAATCCAAATTCATAAGACTAAGCAGGAAAGTAACTGGCGATCCTCGGTTTAATTTGAATTTAAGCATTGATAATGTCGAGGCCCATGCGAGTGTATTTAATAATTCAAATAATTTTATGTTTAAATTAAGAGCTTTAAATCATGTTAACTTCTAGCTACTGCTATGAGAATCTACTATCACTTACGTAAGTCGGAAATATTTTCGCGATTTGAAACTCTTATTATAGGTTTTAGGTTTTGTTAACGGGACCATTCTAAGACTAAGGGAAAAGATCCTC